>CM044013.1:28651670-28729170 GCA_024085815.1 Flaveria linearis
AGATGCATTAACGATCGAATTGGACCTCAATTGGTTCGGATTCGAACCTAAGGCTCGAATGGGAAATTGGGGTTTGACTGAACTTGTGTTTAAAATCATTTGGAATCCATAACTGTCGCGGCAGTATGCCTTTGGTCTACCGGTTCTCGATCACTTTGCAATCCTTGGGGTCAAGGGTTCGAACCCTTGCACCCACATTTATTTTTTTTTTTGCCTTTTGAGCCTTTTAAAAATACAAAAAATTTCCTAAAAATTATAAAAATAATTTTTATAAACTCTGTTTATTTTAAAAGTGCCCAATTAATTTTTCTGTAATTTTCTTTAAGCCTAGACCTTAATAAAAGTATATATCAAGGACATTTATTTAATTGTTTTTATGGATTCTTTTAAATAAATGTTAAAAATCGGATTAAATATAAGACATCGTTTACAAAAGTACCTAATTAATTTCTGTAAGTTAGCTTATTAAAAACCTTAACAATTCTTATATATATATTGTTAACGAATGTTGTAAATAGTTATTTTGTTTAAAAATAAGTTTTAAATAGTTGATTAGTTCCGTTTTTACAGCCAACTTACGGAGGCCATAACTTTATCATAACAGATTCAAATCAGTTAAATCTTATGTCCGTGACGAAGTTCGTCGAAAGTCGAATCTGTTGGTATATAAAACATCGAAAAAACTCATTCGTTTGGACCTCTAAATAGTCGTTTTCGTAACAGCTAGCAGTTCTGCGCAGCTGTAAAGATCCACGTTTTTCTCATATTTCGGTAATCCAAATCAGAAACTTTTCTAAATGAAAGTTGTTCAGAACTCACTAATCTAGTAAACTGGAGATTTTCAGAATTTTTAGACGTCGTTTAGTATTTTTAACGAGTGCGAAAAGACAGAGACAGAACTGGAATTTTTCAAACTATAATTTGCGTTACGTTATCGTAGGTTCTCACGACGTTAACCGAGCCTAGACTTTGTTTCTGATTATTGTCATTCGTGTACAAGGTACGGATTCCGACCTTTCCCTCTCGTAGCATGAATACCTCTCGTTCTTGATCTGTATTTTGAATTCTTAACTTGACTTGTTGGTTATTAAATCCATAAGATTATTGTTATAAGTGTTTATTGTATAGTTGATATTGTTTGCATGTGATAGCCTTTATCTGCTTTGTACTCATTGTCACATGCTTCCTAAATGATTGATTATAGCTAGTGGCCTTGATTAAGGGTTATGAGCACTAGTGTAACTTATTGTGTTATATTGGCTTGATTGATTGTATCATTGACCTCCATACCCGAGCACATCCACCTATGGGGACATAGGGCGTCATTGTGGCACAAGTGACGTGCTCTATCTGTGGCAGAGCGATTAGACCACAGCGTCTCTACATTATTATTATGTGCTAAGTTGTGACACATATTGATTATTGTTAAAGGAGGCGTATGGATCGATCCTAGGATATCATTGTTATTGTTTATTGGTGAGATGGTTAGGTGTGTGTGCCCACATTCCTATCTCACATATTGGTGCATTAGAACTGCAGCTAATGTACACATTGTTAATTGTTATTGTTATTGGCTCATATGGGTATTCCTTTTTGATGATCATTATCATTTGATTTTCAACTTGATCATCTCATTGTTATCAGTATTGATCATTGTATTGCTATCGTTTATTTCCGTTACTGAGCATTCTTTGGCTCAGCCGTATTTTCTTTTTTGTTTTCTCTTATTTTTATAGCAGGTACTCAAGGGGCTCAGGGGAACGAGTGAAGAGTGTTAACTCAAGAAATTAGGATGAGAACATTTGGATTAATAAGATTTAATAGTATTTGATGTTAAGACTTTATTTAAATTATTTGGGCCTATGTAAGGATTTGTGTGTTTCTTAGTACTTTAATTCTATCGTTATGAACCTCTGATTACTGTTTGTGTGACACGTCAGCCCTACCCGGGTTGGGGTGTTACAGTTATGGTATCAGAGCTTAGGCTCCTTCCTGTAGAAAACTTAAACTAGATAATTAAGACATGTGAGGATTGGGTAGACATTGGGTTAGGTTCTCTATATATTATATGGCTATTTTCTAATTCACGTTGTTCTGATTAATGTGAAATGTTTTCATTTTAGATGCCTCCCAGCCGTAATTCACGAAATTCTAGCGGGTCGAATGGACCTGATCCAAACCTTGTTGGTGCTATGACCCAAGCACTTACTGCTATACTACCGACTTTGATTGATGCGGTACGTAATCCGAACCCAAATCCAAACCCAAACCCAAATCCTAATCCAAATCCAAACCCAAATCCGAATCCGAATCCAAACCCAAATCCAAACCCGAATCCAAACCCAACTGGTGCAGACGTTTGGCTAGCGCGATTTCAAAAGCAAAAACCACGAGCATTCACTAAGGCGGCTACACCTGCAGTGGCCAAAGACTGGATCGCTCATATTGAGAAAATTTTTACCGTGCTTAGAGTTGATCAACAGTACAGGGCGGGTTTAGCTGCCTATAAGCTGGAGGAAGATGCTCAAGTATGGTGGGAGAATGTGGTAGCTGAAAGAGGAGGCGAACAGTTCATGGAGACTCTATCTTGGAATGATTTTCGTTCCATATTCTTCGACAAGTATTTTACGAATGTGGATAAAGCAGCATACAGGCGGGAGTATGATAACATCCGTCAACGAAACGATGAATCACTCACTGATTTTACAGACCGGTTTTATCGACTGTTGGGATTTCTAGGTTCTTCTGCTGGATCACCTGAGGAACGGGCTGAAAAGTATCAATGGGCAGTATGTGATCGGATTCGTAAGGCTATTATTCACTCCACTTTCAACAATGTTGAGGAAGCAGTTAGGGCTGCAAAAAGGGTGGACCTGGAGAGAAAAGAATTTTTGTTAAAATTTGAGGATAATAAGAAGCGCAGTAGAGATGGGACTCGTATTCAGGCTGGCGGTGAGTCATCTCAAGGATCTGACCGAAATGGAAATGATCGTCAGAAAAATCAAGGATCGGGGAAGAACACTAAGCCATGGCATGGTAAGACTCGAAGTCAAGGTCAAATGATACCCTATCAACAACCAATTGCAGCTCAACCGGTGAATCAAAAAGGCAATCCTTCCAGACATCCGATGTGTACTCATTGTGGAAAGCATCATCCCGGAACTTGTCGTCGACTTACAGGAGCTTGTCTTGGTTGTGGAGATATGGGGCATAGGGTTAGTCAATGCCCAAAGGCGAGGAACCGACCAGAGAATGATGCTAAGGGAGCCAATGCGCCACCCACTACTGGAGGTCGAGTATTCGCACTAACTGCAGGGGAAGCTGCTAATGCTCTAGGTACAATTTGTGGTGTACTTTGTTATGGTGACTATGATATTTCTGTATTGTTTGATACTGGCTCCACCCACTCTATAGTATCTCATCTATTCACAAAGCACCTTACGATAATGCCTACCGCTCTAGAGCCTGCATTAGTGATTTCTACTCCTGTTGGAGAATCGATTGTTATTTCACAAGTGTACCAAAACTGTCCTATTCAGATCGAATCAATCATTAGAGAGGCTGACCTATTTCCTATGAACATGGGTGATTTCGATATTATTCTTGGCATGGATTGGTTAACACGACACCATGTTACCATAGAATGTCAAACTCGTCGTGTGCTATTTGGTGATCCTATGAATCCTGACTTAGTTTACCAAGGGAACCTACCTCGGAAGCCTCTCAAAATTATCTCTGCTCTGAAAGCCCAAAAGCTTATATCTCGTGGATGTGAGGGATTCTTAGCTTCTATAAAAGATACATCAGTGGATACTCCTCGTATTGAAGACTTTCCTATTGTTCGGGAATTCTCTGATGTCTTTCCCGAAGAACTTCCAGGGTTACCACCTGAGCGTGAAGTCGAGTTTACTATTGATTTAATCCCCGGGGCGGAACCTATTTCTAAGGCACCTTATCGGATGGCCCCAGTAGAGTTGAAGGAATTGAAAGAACAACTGCAGGAGTTATTACAACTCGGATTCATTAGACCAAGTGTTTCACCATGGGGAGCACCGGTATTATTTGTGAAGAAGAAAGATGGTAGTATGCGTCTATGCATCGACTACCGAGAGCTTAATAAGATTACTATCCGGAACCGCTATCCGTTACCGCGTATTGACGATCTCTTCGATCAACTACAAGGGGCAAAGTTCTTCTCTAAGATCGACCTTAGATCAGGATACCATCAATTGAGGATCCGAGATCAAGATGTTCCTAAGACAGCATTCCGCACCCGTTACGGTCACTATGAGTTTCTAGTTATGCCTTTTGGTTTGACCAATGCTCCAGCTGTCTTTATGGACCTCATGAACAGAGTGTTCCACGAGTATTTGGACCGCTTTGTAATTGTTTTTATCGATGACATCTTGGTATTCTCTAAAAGTAGAGAGGAGCATGAAGACCACCTTCGCACGATTTTGGAGACCTTACGCCAAAAGAAGTTATATGCTAAATTTTCTAAGTGTGACTTTTGGCTTGAACAAGTGGCATTTTTAGGCCATGTTGTATCAGCTAAAGGTATCACTATGGATCCGGCAAAGGTGGAAGCTATTACTAAATGGCCTCGACCGACATCCGTCACTGAAGTTCGTAGTTTTCTTGGTTTAGCGGGCTATTACCGACGTTTTGTGGATGGTTTCTCTCGTGTAGCATTACCTCTAACTCAGCTTATGAGAAAGGGTGTAAAGTTTACTTGGAACGAGGATAGAGAAAAGAGTTTTGAGGAACTAAAGAAAAGACTAGTATCTGCCCCTATTCTTACGTTACCTTCGGGTTCTGGCGGATACCAAATTTATAGTGATGCATCGAAGAAGGGACTCGGTTGTGTTCTTATGCAGCATGGTAAAGTTATTGCTTATGCTTCCCGACAACTTAAACCGTACGAAGTAAACTACCCAACACATGACTTAGAGCTTGCAACTGTAGTGTTTGCATTAAAGATTTGGAGACACTATTTGTATGGAGAGACATGTGATATCTTTACTGATCATAAGAGCCTTAAGTATATTTTCACTCAAAAAGAACTCAACATGAGGCAGAGGAGATGGTTAGAACTACTCAAGGATTACGATGCCAACATCCAGTATCATCCGGGCAAGGCGAATGTCGTGGCAGATGCTCTCAGTCGAAAGAGCGCAGGTGGAGTAGCATGTCTTCAAATCCAACCCCAGATTATCTCAGATTTGGATAGAATGGAAGTTGGGTTACAGCTTGGTGAGTCTAACGGTTATCTAGCCAGGATGAGGATAGAATCTGATCTTATTACACGGATCAAGGAAGCTCAGAATCAAGATGGAGAACTTTGGGCGATATTACAAAATTTGAAGATAGGGAAACAATCTGAGTTTCGAGTTGATGAACAAGGAGTTATCTGGTGTGGAAATAGATTATGTGTGCCAGATGACTCAACCCTTCGTGACTCCTTATTAGCAGAGGCACACAGTTCACCATTCTCTATTCACCCGGGAGCCACTAAGATGTATAGAGATTTAAGGCAAAACTTTTGGTGGAGTGGTATGAAAGAAGACGTAGCTAAATACGTGAGTCATTGTTTAACTTGTCAGCAAGTAAAGATTGAGCATCAAAGAGCTAGTGGATTACTGCAACCATTAGATATTCCTGTGTGGAAATGGGATGATATTTCCATGGACTTTGTTACAGGCCTACCAAAAACATTCAAGAAGAACGACGCCATTTGGGTCGTAGTTGATAGACTCACAAAGTCGGCTCATTTCTTGCCTATCCAACAGGGTTACTCAGTTAGCAAATTATCAGAGGTATTTCTGCAAGATATTATTCGACTTCATGGCACGCCATCATCGATTGTATGTGATAGAGATCCGCGTTTCACGTCACGCTTTTGGAAGGGTTTCCAAAATGCTTGGGGAACCAAGTTAAGATTTAGTACCGCCTTCCATCCGCAGACTGACGGACAATCTGAACGCACTATTCAGACTTTGAAAGATATGCTTAGAGCATGCGCACTCGAATGGACAGGCAATTGGGATGAGTATCTATGCTTAGTTGAGTTCGCGTATAATAATAGTTGGCAGGCTAGTATAAATATGGCCCCGTTTGAACTTTTATATGGTCGAAAATGTAGAGCACCGATATGTTGGAATGAGGTTGGAGAGAAGATAATCGAAGGACCGGAATTGGTTAGAATTACTAATGACAAAGTTGCCATTGCCAGAGAGAAGTTGAAAGAAGCCCAAACTAGACAAAAGAGTTACGCCGATCAACACCGACGAGCGTTGGAATTTAGAGTCGGAGATCATGTTTCTCAAAGTGTCACCTTGTCGTGGCATACGTCGATTTGGAATTAAAGGAAAGTTAAGTCCACGTTTTATCGGTCCGTTTGAGATTCTTGAAAGGGTTGGAGAAGTCTCGTATCGTTTAGCATTGCCACCGCAACTCTCTCATGTTCATAATGTTTTTCATGTCTCTTTGTTGAGGGGATACAACTATCATCCGTTGCACGTTATTAGTTACCCTCTTCACGCGATTCAAGAAGATCTTTCTTATGAACAAGAACCTGAAGCTATTATTGATCGTCAAGAACGAGTTATGAGACGCAAGTCTATACCGTTCGTTAAAGTTTTATGGAAAAATCATTCTGAACGCGAGGCGACATGGGAGACAGAAGAAATGATTCGTTCACAGTATCCATACTTATTCGACAACTAAGTGTAAGTTTTTTTTTCTAAGCCTAACTGTTAGTGATTACTCTATTCGTAAGTGGTGTGTTTTAAAGAAGTATTATTTTCACCGTATTGTATTTCCTGAAGGGTTCATGCTACATTATTTAGAATTCGAGGACGAAATTGTTTTAAGGGGGGTAGAATTATAATACCCGTAATAATAATAATAAAAAAAAAATGAAAATAAAATAATAATAATAATAATAATAATAAATAGTAATAATAATAATAATAATAATAATAAAAGTGCAAGGGGTTATTTTACCACTTTGAAAACTTAAATTTATAACTTTGTGTAAAAATTGAAAGTAACATAACCACAGGGACTATTCTGTAATTACTGAAAACCCAACCCAAACCCCCGTTACCCACTGTTGCCGTCGGCCACCTCCGGCCACTCGCCGGCCGTATTCCGGCAACCCCGATCTCCAAAATTACAAGGATTTGATCGAATTGAAACATACCGACAACACCACATGCGAGATTCGAACCTAACCCACACACCAATTTGAATAATGTGATCGGTTAGTGCGATCTATTACCTAACCATTTAAACCCGATTGTCGGCCTCTTTACAGTCACCAAATCGCACTAAACATTTTGATAATCAAAAGTAAACGCACCTACTCTATCATCTTAAAGTTTATGATCAAATACAAACTTCAATTGCACAGAAAACACACCAACAAAACAATTCAAACACTTCCCTTATCGCGAACCTGCAACTCAATCAAAAGCATACCTACGATCGATTTTGAACAAAATTAACAAAGGGCTATTGTTCCTTATCATGAACCGAAGCTGCACACAAGTTTAATTCGTTTATGATGGTTGTTTGGGCATGATTCGATCATCAACCGTGACCGCGACCTATTCATCAACAGGTAAACCACCAAATCAACACCATATTTACAATTAAACACACACACACACTCGATTTTTCATGGGGAACAAAAGCCCCATGATTTCAGATGCATTAACGATCGAATTGGACCTCAATTGGTTCGGATTCGAACCTAGGGCTCGAATGGAAAATTGGGGTTTGACTGAACTTGTGTTTAAAATCATTTGGAATCCATAATTGTCGCGGCAGTATGCCTTTGGTCTACCGGTTCTCGATCACTTTGCAATCCTTGGGGTCAAGGGTTCGAACCCTTGCACCCATTTATTTTTTTTTTTTGCCTTTTTGAGCCTTTTAAAAATACAAAAAATTTCCTAAAAATTATAAAAATAATTTTTATAAACTCTGTTTATTTTAAAAGTGCCCAATTAATTTTTCTGTAATTTTCTTTAAGCCTAGACCTTAATAAAAGTATATATCAAGGACATTTATTTAATTGTTTTTATGGATTCTTTTAAATAAATGTTAAAAATCGGATTAAATATAAGACATCGTTTACAAAAGTACCTAATTAATTTCTGTAAGTTAGCTTATTAAAAACCTTAACAATTCTTATATATATATTGTTAACGAATGTTGTAAATAGTTATTTTGTTTAAAATAAGTTTTAAATAGTTGATTAGTTCCGTATTTTTACAGCCAACTTACGGAGGCCATAACTTTATCATAACAGATTCAAATCAGTTAATCTTATGTCCGTGACGAAGTTTGTCGAAAGTCGAATCTGTTGGTATATAAAACATCGAAAAAACTCATTCGTTTGGACCTCTAAATAGTCGTTTTCGTAACAGCTAGCAGTTCTGCGCAGCTGTAAAGATCCACGTTTTTCTCATATTTCGGTAATCCAAATCAGAAACTTTTCTAAATGAAAGTTGTTCATAACTCACTAATCTAGTAAACTGGAGATTTTCAGAATTTTTAGACGTCGTTTAGTATTTTTAACGAGTGCGAAAAGATAGAGACAGAACTGGAATTTTTCAAACTATAATTTGCGTTACGTTATCGTAGGTTCTCACGACGTTAACCGAGCCTAGACTTTGTTTTTGATTATTGTCATTCGTGTACAAGGTACGGATTCCGACCTTTCCCTCTCGTAGCATGAATACCTCTCGTTCTTGATCTGTATTTTGAATTCTTAACTTGACTTGTTGGTTATTAAATCCATAAGATTATTGTTATAAGTGTTTATTGTATAGTTGATATTGTTTGCATGTGATAGCCTTTATCTGCTTTGTACTCATTGTCACATGCTTCCTAATGATTGATTATAGCTAGTGGCCTTAATTAAGGGTTATGAGCACTAGTGTAACTTATTGTGTTATATTGGCTTGATTGATTGTATCATTGACCTCCATACCCGAGCACATCCACCTATGGGGACATAGGGCGTCATTGTGGCACAAGTGACGTGCTCTATCTGTGGCAGAGCGATTAGACCACAGCGTCTCTATATTATTATTATGTGCTAAGTTGTGACACATATTGATTATTGTTAAAGGAGGCGTATGGATCGATCCTAGGATATCATTGTTATTGTTTATTGGTGAGATGGTTAGGTGTGTGTGCCCATATTCCTATCTCACATATTGGTGCATTAGAACTGCAGCTAATGTACACATTGTTAATTGTTATTGTTATTGGCTCATATGGGTATTCCTTTTTGATGATCATTATCATTTGATTTTCAACTTGATCATCTCATTGTTATCAGTATTGATCATTGTATTGCTATCGTTTATTTCTGTTACTGAGCATTCTTTGGCTCAGCCGTATTTTCTTTTGTTGTTTTCTCTTATTTTTATAGCAGGTACTCAAGGGGCTCAGGGGAACGAGTGAAGAGTGTTAACTCAAGAAATTAGGATGAGAACATTTGGATTAATAAGATTTAATAGTATTTGATGTTAAGACTTTATTTAAATTATTTGGGCCTATGTAAGGATTTGTGTGTTTCTTAGTACTTTAATTCTATCGTTATGAACCTCTGATTACTGTTTGTGTGACACGTCAGCCCTACCCGGGTTGGGGTGTTACAGCAACAGTTAGTTACGATAAATTACACCATGTTCATTTGATTACAAATCTTAATAGTTACAGTAAATTACATTATATTGTAATTCCTTGCAATAAATTACATAAAAAAACATATATAGAAATCAACAAAAATAAAACCTAACAAAATGAGTTCAAATATTTTTCTAAATTCATATCCAAACTTTAAACATATCTTGATCTAATGCATCATAGTTACCATCCCCGTATAGTGACATCACTGTAATTAGCATTTGCAACACCTAAAAAATCATTTTATAACATGTAAACTATATGTTACATCACTATAACAAAATTACACCATTTTAATACTAATGTTATTCCAATGTAAACCAATGTGTAACATTGAAGTAACAAAACCTAAATCTGTTGTAAACTAAGAATACTAAGGTACAGATGAATTACATCATGTTTATTTTAATTAGAATTCTAATACTTACAATGAATTACAAATATTGTAATTATTTACAGTGAATTACATCATTTGTAGTTACTTACAGTGAATTATGTCAATGTGAAAAGATGTAACATCTTATGTAAAACACATAATTATAAACCTTTATTAAAAACCTTTATACGCATGATCACTGTTTAGGCATATAAGGCTTAGACACATATGCATACTTAGCCATATTTCATTAAAAACCTTTATACACATGAGCACTGTTCAGATGCTTAGGCACTATTTAGGCGCATGGCTAGATAGAAACGCCCACACTTTGTTTTCATAAACCTTGAAAGCTTGAACATTGTTCAGGCGCATGAAAGCCTGTTGAAACGCCACAGATCACTTCAAGCATCTAACTACATATGAAAGTCTGGAACTGTTCAGGCAAAGCTGATAAAAATTACAAAAGTTGATAAAAAGTACACTTAGACACGAAAATTTATGAGAAAAAGCTGATAAAAAGTACAAAAGTAAAATAGACGTAAATTACCTAAATGTCCTTGATAAGATCTTGACACTTGAAATAGTATCCAAATTTATTTATAATTAATCAAAGGCTCATAAGAGGGTTAAAGGGTTCTTGCAGTTATGAAGGGTTCTCATAGGATCCCAATCCCTCCCCCCCCCCCCTCTCTCTATACATATATATATATATATATATATATATATATATATATATGTATGTATGTATATATATATATATATATATTTATATATGTATGTGTATATATATATGTTTATATATGTATGTGTATATATGTATGTATATATATGTATGTATATATATGTATATATATGTGATGTATATATATGTATGTATATATATGTATGTATATATATGTATGTATATATATGTATGTATATATATGTATGTATTATACGGATTGAATAAACCCATGTATTACACATTTGAAATTTTAAAATTAACATATTTAAAATTTTAATTATGGATAACTATTAAATAATAAAGAGCTATTATAGAATTTTTAATTAAGAGGAGAGAAAAGCGGAAAAATTAATTATTAAATGACCTAGAATGATGACAAGTGTTCAAATTTATTTTTATTTATTATTATAGGGATATATACCATGAAAATATATTACTAATTATTATAACTGAAGGTATAGGAATAATGATTTACATGTGTTTTATATGGGGTTATTAGATTTTAAAAATCTACTTTTATTTATTAATCAGGATTAATTTTAACTTAAAAAATATTTACAGATAGTCTTAACTTTGAGCTTATTTTCTCATACTAACTGAGAGTTAACGTGCCTTAGTTTTTTTTATAAAATGGAGCTAACTTTGAGCCATTTTTTGATTCCGCCACCGCCTAACCTCTATTAAGTCCGTTTTTCAGTGTCTAGCATTTGTCATTTGAAAATCTACCTTCAACGAGTTAAATGATTTTGACCAGGTTGTGAAGATTGACAGGTTTCAAAGTGCAAAAGTTTTAGATTGACGGATCTAATGGCTGATTTTAACTTTCTGATTAGTGTTTTGGCCATATAAATAGTCCATATCATCAAAAAACTAATGGTATTAACTATCAGTTAACAAGGGATCATTGTAGGAAATTAAGTTCAAATTTGAGAGTGTTGGTAAACATTTCCCGGGTTGAGATTAATTTCGAACAATAAATAAAAGTTGAATTATTAAAATCCAATAACCCTTTAATATATAATGGTACAAGTTTATTCATGCACGTGTCAAGTAACATTCATATAATTATACATGTTACTTTCACCGAATGATAATAAATGCGTGTTTTTCTATGAACTTTTCATCACGTCAAAAAAATCTCAATTATCTAATATATTTTTCTTTGAACCCTCACTTTAGAGAACATGACGATGGTTGTTAAACCAAAGGTTTCATTAATTTGGTTGGTTGGTTGTATGTTGATGATTGTTCTTCGTCTCCTTTAGTTGTCAAATTCTGAACGTCTATTACCTTAGAGGAAGTGATTTTTGTTTCAAGGTTCTCCAATTGTAACCTATTTTTAATTGAAATGATATGGAACAATAACTAAAGTTTGGTAACAACCCTAAATTTTAAGGATTATCAAAGTCTAAAAATTTTTTAATTGAAAAGATAAAGAACAATAACCTAAAAGTTAGTTAATAACTCTAAATTATCTCTATGAATATCAATTTATTGAAATATAATTTAAGATAATTCTCCCTACTTTTGAGCGGGAGATACTGATTATATTTGTTTGTTTGTTTAATATAAGATAATTCCTAATGATTAAAAACTCTCTTAGGGGCTATTTGGTAATTTAAGAGTAATTAGATGCTGAACCAATAAGAGTTGTGAAACATTAAATGCTAAACCATTAAGAGGTTTGAACCATTAACAGCTAGTATATCGCTTAACTATTCAAAAGTAAATCTGCTCTTGAGTGAGATATACTGGGTTTGTTTGTTTGTTTGTTTATTCAAAAGTCAATGTCTGATCAATTCAAATAAGAGGTCTTAACCATTCAGCGTTAGACCTCTTAACCGTTCAATATTAGTATAATGCTTAACCATTCAGAGGCAAATGTCTGAACTATTCAGACATTTGCTCGCGAAACAAACAGTATGAACCATTAAGTGTTGAACCATTCAGACATCTAAACCATTAAGAACCTGATTCAGATGCTGCCAAACAACCCCTTACTAAAATAGAGATAAGAACAACAAAATCGAGATTTACACCTACTCTAACTTATGTACAGGAATGTGATAAAAATAATATTGATATAATATAACAAAAAGTTTACGGTACAAAGTGTTGTTTTTGTGCGAATGGTACGAAGTAACAAGTACCATTGATCTAAAAGATAAACGGTTCATATTTAAGATGAAATAATAACGCAAAAAATTTGCTTGTACGGGTAGAATTAGAAATAACCTACAATTGTTGACTTTTTTTTAAATTTTCCTCGTTTTTAACACATGTAACTTTTTCATATTGTACTATTTTTTAAAAAAATACCCCATAAAAACAAGAATCTTATCCTTTTTAATATGAGTATAGTATTTCTATACTTTTTTTTTAAGAAACAATATTTTTTTAAAAACGTCTATGCATTGTACGTATAACTTGCGTAATTATTCACTGCGTAAATATTAAAATAACTTGCGCAGTTATCATATAACTTACGTAATTATAAATATAACTTGCGTGATTATTTTTTATAACGTGAGTAAATTTTCTTCTTTTTGATAATATATATAACTTGCGTAATAATAGATATAATTTGCGTAATTATAAATATAACATGCGTAATTATGTACCTTTTATTCGTAATTGTAGCGCGAATGAAATTACCCATCCGCTAAAAATCGCGTGTTAGACTCTGATGACTTCGTATGCTTCGCACGAAAATTACACTTTTTATATTAACCGATCCCTATATTTATAGTGCACAATATACACACATGTTGCTAAGAATTCGAACTTATATTTTTTTTCAAAATTCTTATATGCATTATCCAAGTATTTGAATTTAAAATATTAGTTAGAAAACAATAGATAGAGAATGACCAACTAGTTAGTTAATAATTATAAATAATCATATATGATATATTATCTCTAAATTCATAGCTACAACTTATGAGAGATTCTCATCGAAAGTCCCAAAAGTGTTGTTCATCTTCCAAAGCACTTTTGAGATTTTAATCTCATTTTGACTTCAATTTATTAGCATTCTTCAAGTTCTTAATCCTCTATATATTCTTCGTTAATTTATTCAGCAGCGTTCTTCGATCTATCTTGCACCAAATCATGTATTTCATCTGCATAAACTCTTCGGCATGTTTCTCTGATCTTCGTTCCTTTAAATTTAAAATGAGGACACATACCGGAGAGTTTATGTAGATAAAATGCATGGTTTTGGTGTTTACCATTTTGTAAAAATGAATGGCTAAGGATTGTATCTTGCAATATCGTTGTTTGGGTATTTGTTATGAAAGATCCACTTGATGTATTTTCACGAACATAGAAGAATCAGTAAGTATCCTCCTAAGTTAACTTGACTTTCATATAGTTTTAACTTATCATAAATAGTTTGATCACAAACGACCATATCTTAAAATGAAATCGAATGAAAATTTTATAAAAGTTAGAAGTTTGACTCGTGAGATTCAATATTTGCTCGTATTGTTTGTGTTGACTCTTTAAATAAGTTGGATTTGTTAGATGGGTTCCTCTAAAGTGATGTTCACAAATTCTTTTTATATACTAGTAAGTTATTTAACAGAAAAAGTTATAACCTAGATTCAAGACGAGAACCTAATATGTTATGTTCGTTATCAAAACAAGTAGTTTCTTGTATTTTAAAAGCAAATCCATAATATGTATATAGCAAATGACTTTTGAGTAATTGTTATTACCTTTAAAGGAAGGTCCGTTACCTTTGCCATAGCCAACTCTCACCCCTCAACTTTTAAATTTTACATTTTCACCCCTTCAATATTTAAAAAGTTAATGAAATATCACTTTAACCCTCTTAAATTTTAAAATTTTTGGGTTTACCTAATATATATTTTTCTACTAAAAAGTTTAATTCCTTACGTTTTTATTTTTATGTACTTATAGTTAAGTTCATTTGAATTTTGATGTATTCTTAAGCTTATGTGTTATCCGAATAATAATGGATCAATAACTTTTATTTTAATATAATTAAATAATAATTACTTTATCTCTTGATGAACTCTTTTTTTTATCATGAGATTTCATCTTTTTCAAGCCTTTTATTTTACATAGATATTTCACCTCTTCCACGGCTAAAATAAACTCATATCTTTAAGTTGTTACTCCGTCATTTTCCCCACACCTAATCAAGATTTGAATACACACCAGATTTAGTTATAACTTCTAAATAAGTTCATTTGAATTTTGATTTATTTTCAAATAAGATATTTAAATCAACTCTGAAAAAGTCAAGGGGCAGAACATGTTTATTCTCTAATGCATATGAAATCTTGATTAGAAACATTGATTATTATCATTGAATTATACATTCTGTAATCATCTTTAACACATTATAATA
The DNA here is from genome assembly GCA_024085815.1 of Flaveria linearis. Taxonomy (NCBI): domain Eukaryota; kingdom Viridiplantae; phylum Streptophyta; class Magnoliopsida; order Asterales; family Asteraceae; genus Flaveria; species Flaveria linearis. Next base: position 28,666,854 of record CM044013.1, read on the forward strand.
TATATTTAAAAGTGTATAAATCTACATGGACACTTTACTTTGACATCTCATTTATAACTGGACTATTTTATACTAGCAGATTTTATAAACTCTCTTACATATTAACGTCGGCAATTCATTACCCAAAAGTGTATATAAGGACCTAATTTATTTTCTTTTTAATATTTTCTTTGATTAAAAATCAGCGGTTAGGACATATTTGTAACATGCTATAGATGATCCTTTCTTTTAATATAAAATTCAAAATTTTTATTGGTGTTACTGGTATCATTGGCGAAGCGTCTTTGGGGAAGGGGGGGGGGGGGGTTGCTGCTCCCCCTGTTTTTTTCGTCATTAGTGTTAATTTTCGGCTCGGTAGTGTAAATTTTCGGTCAGGTAGTGAATTTTTTTTAATAAATATAGAATCCGCCCCCATAAAATAGTTACTTTCGCCCCCGCCTCTATTAAAATTTGATTCAAGCTCCGTCACTGACTGGTATATGTTTTTTTTTCTTTCTACAATTACTTTTTAGTATGTTTTCTTAATAATAAACCATCATCAACCCTTGTTCAACTGAACGTATATTGTCCTTTGTTGAAGTTGTCAACTTATATGAGTAGATGACAATTTAATTTTTAATGAAATAAACCTTTCATTTCATACCATTTGATGTAAAAGATGACCTTATAAAGTGATAACAAATAATCTTCTAATTATTAATAAACATCAAACGCAACACATTGTATGTTCTAAGCTCCATCCATGAGTTTGAAACTCAAGGGAGTTTTCCTCATCACTACAATAAAAAGATCTATAGCGTCGACTTCCTGTAGTATCAACATCTATCTCCACTAAAAAGATATGTATGGTGTCAACATTCGACGTAGTAGTATACTTTGAAAATTTTGACCAGTCAAGACTACGACGTCAACATGTCGACGCAATGGACCAGACGAGAAAAACTCCAAAAAAACCTTGTCTAATGAAATGTTTTGGCGTCGACATGTCGATGCTATAGACAATATTTTGCTTTTTTATTTATTTTCTGTAGCTTTCTATTATTTATTTAATTTAAATTATTTTAAATAAGGTCTATTGCGTTGACGTGTCGACGTAAAAGATTTCTATTTCTTTTAATTTAAAATAATAAATAAGTACACTTTAAGAGGAATGATAACGTTTTGTGGTACTCTATGGCGTGAAATTAAATTTTTTTAAATAATGACATGTCGTCACGATAGAGCTAAATTATTTTTTTTCAAAAAAAACCGCCACGACATTTGCAGTGGCGACATGTCAACGCTAAAAGTGTAATCTATGGAGTCGACTTTTATCGCGTCAACCTCTTTTACCTTTACTGACAAAGCAATAGTGTCGACCTGTTTGGTGTCGACATGTCGAAGTGAAAGCTTTCAGTGGCGACTTGTCGACGCTACAAACTAACAAAATTTAGATATCATAGGTCTTTGTTCTTGTAGTGATGCATGATAGCTTGGATTTGTAATATGAATCTGTTGCGAAAACAACACCAGAGAAGAGAACAATTGAATTGAATGCCAAGAATCAATATCTAACTTCAATCAAAAGTTGAATACAGTTCATAGAGAACAATTGAAAACGATCCCCCTTCAAATGTCCTTCAAAAGGTCTATTTAACCATACGGCTAATGACTAACTAACTCTAACAATTGTTAACCACATATTAACAGAAACAACCCATACAGTATAACCAATGACACATTACACCCCTGAACTTTCTAAGAACTATAAAAGTATTACAAACATGACTTGGTGTTGAACACTTACACACTACAATCTCCACCTTTAACACAAGTCACTAACCAACACCCAATAACTCCAGACACCTCTCAAACCTAGAACAAGGCCAAGCCTTAGTGAACACATCAGCTGCATTGTCTTTGGAAGCTACATCTTCTACCTTGACTTCACCACTACTCACAATGTCTCTAACAAAATACATCTTTACTCTGATATGTTTAGTTCTATCATAATATTTACCATGCTTATATAGCTGCACAACACTTTGATTATCACATAGCATAACAGTGTTATTAAACATGACTCCAAGCTCCTGTACAAACCCCTTCAACCAAGGAGCCTCTTTAATACCTTTAGTAAAATAAACAAATTCAACTTCGGTAGAAGACAAAGCTGCCACTTTCTGTAATGTAGCTTTCCAACTCACAAGACTACCCATCACCTTGAATGCATACCCACTAATAGATCTCCTATTATCAAGATCTTTAGCATAATCAGCATCTACAAAACCCAGAATTAGCTTTCTACCCACAGGATCATCTGAAAATACTAAACCAATATCCCTAGACCCAGCTAAATATCTCAGCAGCCACTTTACACCTTCCCAATGTTGTTTGCCCGGATTTGAAAGAAACCGGCTCACAACACTTACACCATACCCTATGTCTGGCTGGCTGCACACCATTAGATACATCAATGAACCAATAGCATTTGCATAAGGCACCTTCATCATATATTCAGACTCCACCTCATCCTTAGGACAATCAAGAGTTGACAAATTGAAATGCTGCCCAAAAGGAACTTTCACAGGCTTACAATTAGCCATTGAAAAATTAGTTAACACTTTCTCAATATACCCCTTTTGATGCAGCTTGATAACTTTCTAACTTCGAATTCTGTCTGTCTCCATCCCAAGTATCTTCTTAGTAGGACCTAGATCTTTCATGCTAAACTTTTCATTAATAACTTCTTAGTGTTGTTCACTTTAATGATACTTTTACAGGCTAACACCATATCATCTACATAAAGTAGTAAGTATAAGAACTTGCCTTGACTATATCACTAAAATATACGCAGGCATCATACTCATTCCTTGAGAACCCATTCTCTAGTACATCAGAATCAAATCTTTTGTACTATTGTCGAGGTGACTGTTTAAGGCCATATAAAGACCTTTGCAACAAGCACACTTTCTTTTCATCATTAGGCATAACAAAGCCTAAAGGTTGTTCCATGTATATCTCTTCATCAAGACTGCCATGCAAGAAAGTAGTCTTGACATCCATTTGTTCAAGCTTAAGATCATATATTGCTGCTAACGTGAGTATAATCTGAATGGATGTATGTTTGACCACTGGTGAAAAAATCTCATGGTAATCAATTCCTGACCTTTGTGTAAATCCCTTTGCTATAAGCCTTGCTTTATATCTAGGCCCATCCTTCACCTTAAATAACCATTTACAAGGGATGATCTTGTGCACTTCAGGTTTATCTACCAACCTCCATGTCTGATTTTATCTTAAATAGTCCATCTCTTTATTCATTGCTTTGAGCCACAACTCACTATTATAGGAACTAATAGCCTCTTGGTATGTAATGGGTTCACTACCATCCTCTTCTTCAGCTAACAAGAAAACAAATGCAGACACAGCACTAGTACCAACATCACTAGTACTCTCAGTCCTAAACCTCATAGGTGGAACAACATTCCTTCTAGGCCTGTCCCTAGCTAAGCTATAAGACTCAGACCTGGAAAGCCCTTGCCCTGCAATTCCTTCGGCTTGGCCATTAGAATTGCCATCTAAATTTGCATCTTCAGGTGCTACAGGTGCTGTGCCTTTATCTGACATAATAGGCTCCGCCTCAAATTGATTTGCCTGATTCTCAGATAAACATGTTTCACAACCTCGGTTACTTACTAGAGTATCCTTATACATGGCATCTTCCTTAAAAGTGACATCCTTACTTACTATCACTTTTGGTGTACAATCATCCAATCTCCACAACCTATATCCCTTGACTCCCTCAGGATACCCTAATAATACACACTCCACTTCTCTGGGCTCAAGCTTCGCTTACTTGACATGAGCATATGCCAATGATCCAAACACCTTTATGTGTGAATAGTCTACTTTATCCCCTGACCAGATCTCCATAGGAGCTTTTATTTCTAAAGTTGATAAAGGCGATCTATATATAAGGTAAGTTGCAGTTGTAACTGCCTACTGCCTCAGCCTAAAACTTCTTTGGTAATCTAGAGCTGAATAATTGACACCTTTCTCTTTCCAATAGGGTCCTATTCATACGTTCAGCCAACCTATTTTGTTGGGCACACATTTTGTTAAGGTGTGCCAGGCACAGTAAAGTGCCTAGCTACACTATTTGCTTTACGAAATGCACTGAATTGATCATTACAGAACTCTAAGCCATTATCAGTTCTCAACCTTCTCAGTTTCCTATCAACCTGATTTTCAACTAAAGTTTTCCGTTCTTTGAATTTTCCAAATGCATCATTTTTATGTCTAAGTACATAAACCCAGACTCTTCTTGAATAATCATCTATTAGAGATAAGAAGTACCTAGCACCTCCAATGGATTCTGTTCTGGCAGGTCCCTACAAATCTGAATGCACATAATCGAGGATGCCTTTGGTCTTATGTTCACCTCTTGAGAAGCTTACTCTATGAGCCTTTCCCATTACACAATGCTCAGAGAAGCTTAATTCTTCACCAGTCAATCCTTTTATAACCCCTCTTTTTCTCAGCTCAGCAAGTCCATGGCTACTTAAATGACTGAGATGCCATAAGTTATTAATACTCATGACCTTACTCTCCACCATACTTACAACTCCCTGGAGCATATGACCACCATTGTATAGATTTTGTTGTTTCCTCTTGTGCCAGTCATTATCACCATGGACCCTCTAGTTACTTTTGCCTTCCCATTCTTTAGGATGATATTGCAGCCTTCTTGTTTAAATCTGCCCAGAAAGACTAGATTCCTACTCAATTTTGGAATATATCTCATATTTTTGAGGTTCATTACAACTCCATTATCAAGTTTCAAGTTCATACATCCTTCTTCTTTGATCTTACAAGGCCTGTCATCCCCTAGTTGAACCATACCCATATCTTTAATGACAAGATCATTGAAGTACTCCTTGTGAGGAGACATATGATAGGAGCATCCCGAATCCAGTATCCAAGCTTGATTTCCCAATCCCTTAGACACTGCTAAGGCATCAGCACTTTCATATCCATCTGATGGGGAATCAGAGGGAATATTGCTCGAACTCCCTACATTCTTTGAGAAAGAAGAATATTCTCCCTTCTTCTTTCTCCTTTCAGGGCATTCCCTCTTTAAGTGCTTCTCTGAGTTGTAAATGTAGCTTCCCCTTCTAACCTTAGACTTTGATCTATGAGGACCTCTTTGTCTTAATGAGTTCCTTTGATAGGGTCTTCCCATCACAAATAGCCTATCTCCACCAGTATCTTCTCTAACATCTCCTCTTTTGTTTAATTCTTTCGAATTAAGGGCAGCAAGCACTTCTTCCATGGACAAGGTATCCCTTTTGTACATAAGGGTGTCCACGAAGTGCTCAAAAGAGGTTGGTAGTGATGTCAAGAAGATCACTGCTTGGTCCTCATCATCAATTGTTACATCAATGTTCTCTAAGTCTAAGATTAGTTTATTGAATTTGTTAGCGAGGTCTTCCATCGTTTTACCTGGTGACATGTGAAAAGTGTATAGCCTCTTTTTCAGGTATAATCAATTTGCCAAGCTCTTCGTCATGTACAGCGACTCCAATTTGGTCCATAGTGCAGCCGCGGTCGTTTCTTTTGAAACTTCACGTAACACCTTGTCTCCCAAACTTAGGATTATCGCACTGTGGGCCTTCTGTTTGACATCTTTCCACTTCAGGGTCAACTCTTCTTTCTCCTTTTCCGTTGCACCTTCGGGGATCTTGACCTCTCCTCCTACTAACGCATCGATTAACCCTTGGTGGACGAGCAACGCTCGCATCTTGACACGCCATGGACCGAAGTCATTCTTTCTATCGAATTTCTCCAATTCAAACCTCGTCGTCCCCATCCTAATTGACGATCACAACGACTCCTCTTCCTCTTTTTCTTATTCGAGCCAATTGTTGCGAAAACAACACCAGAGAAGAGAACAATTGAATTGAATGCCAAGAATCAATATCTAACTTTAATCAAAAGTTGATGAATATAGTTCATAGAGAACAATTGAAAACGATCCCTCTTCAAATGTCCTTTAAAAGGTCTATTTAACCATATGGCTAATGGCTAACTAACTCTAACAACTGTTAACCAAATATTAACAGAAACAACCTATACAGTATAACCAATGACACATTACACCCCTAAACTTTCTAAGAACTATAAAAGTATTGCAAACATGACTTGGTGTTAAACACTTACACACTACAAAATCAAATTGCGAGGCTAGCGCCAACATATGTATTCTTTCGGTGACTACGATCTATGGAAGTACCAAGAAATTTACTACATTTAAATGTTGATACATGAAAGATCTTAATCTTAAAACTTAATTCATAATTTTGATACCGCATCTCGTTCAATGTCATGTCATAAGATAAAAATCCATATATGTAATTACCGTTCTGAACCCTTTTAATTTCTTTTGACTTCTTCTGGTTATTTTTAATCTTCATTTTAAAATTATCTCGATTCCATGTAGTACATATCAAAATAACACCTTTGCACACTATATTAGAATTCCTAAACCCATCTAGATGTGTCATCTTTTCTTTTTTAACTCCTTCTAATCTACTACTCCATTAAATTCACATATCCTGGTTGACGTATGATATCAACGCTCAATGTTTAACACTTATTATTCACCTGATACCATCGGATGAAATGCCACTTTAATATCTAGATGTGTCATCTGTAGTAGTTGAGGGACCATATCGATTGTAAAGATCTAATTTTCTAGAAGGTAAAATAATATTTTCAATTTCACTTATTAAGTTGTTATATTCTTGAGTTGGAAAAAGTAATCTAGTAAGAAATAGTATCAACGTGATTGGTGTCACATGGATTATAATTATTTTAAATGCTTAACATGAGGATAAAAAGGGGATAAATAGTGAGAGAGAAAAGAAACAAGAATATGTTATGAAAAGAGAGTGTAGTTTTCATAAAAAAATGAATGGTTATACTTTTATGTTTTAAAGTATTACTTTATCATTTTTCTAGTTATTAGCAACTGACGCCTTTATTTAATACAATGAAGTTCCCAAATAGAAAAAAATAGGATATCTATATAAACATAAGGAAGTTAAAACATTAACCATTAAATAGTTAAGAATAAAAGTGGATACATTATCTGTCTTGTAGTTGATTTTTTTAGTTCCTCCAAAACAACCCTAAAAGTTTCCCAACCAAAACCGTACCGAAATTACCCAAAACAGCCTCAAAAGCTCCCCAAAACCGCCCCCAAAGTACCTTCAAAATTGCCCCACACAAAACCGCCCAAAAAATCATTCAAAACCGCCCCAAAAGATCCTATTTTTTACTTTAAAAGGTTTAATTCTCAGAGCATTCACATCACATTCTCCATTTTCTATCTTCATCTTCATCCTTATAATTACACTAAAAAATCATTATCTTTTCTTATTTTGCTAATTAAAAATATTTTTCATACATTTATTATTACATTTTCTCTCTTTTTTACTCACAGTGCGAATAGGGTCGTAAATAAGTTTCACTCGGATGGGTCTTTAGCTATGCTTACTGTCGATTTCTCTAATACCTTTAACTTGGTTGATAGGATTGCATTATTAAGGGGGGTTCAGATTCGTTGCCCGTCCACTTCTCTTTGGGTGGTCTTTTTATATGACCAATCGACTAGATTATATGTGGGAGATGACTATATTTTGTTCACGACGGGGGTCCAACAGGGGGACCCCTTGGGGCCTCTCCTTTTGGCTCTAGTTTTGCACCCGCTTATGCATCAGATCAGGGATCGTTGCAAGCTTCTAGTTCATGTTTTGTATCTTGATGATGGTACGATTACTAGAGAGGCTAGAGAGGTGGCTAAGGCCTTAGATGTTATCATGGTCGATGGGCCACGCTTGGGTCTTCAACTCAACATCAAGAAAACATAAATTGTTTGGCGGTCATGTAATAGGGTGAAGGTACAAGATGGTTTTTTTTCTTTCTCAATATTTATGGTTTTCAAATATATTTCATACATTTTCTAGTTTTATGCTTTTAGTTTAGTTCCAAGCACAGGTGAATAAGAAACATAAAAAATAATATTTTGTAGCTCTTGTTTTATTAAACCGGAATAAAATTTTGTTTCTATGAAGAAAATGGATTCAGTTTGGTCCACTTTGAATTTGGTTAGGTTCAGTTTAAGATTCTCCTACATATTTCTCGAGAGTGCCTCAACGATCATGGAAATGTGTATGATAAAATGCTACCAATCTCGGTATCCACTGGTCAGGAGTTTAGGTCTAACGTTCAATGATCATAATCAAGACTGATTGGCCGGTCCTCAAAGATTCGAGTACACTGCACAATGCTCGTAGTACCAATCTGCGACAAAAGTGGCTACTCTACATCTGATATCATCAATATTTGTTATTCATAATACAACATTTAACATCAAATTTACAGATTCCTATTTCCTAGGAGTTTATATAAAAAAGTATACATATATGTATGTATGTATATGATATAGCTATATGTCCATGACCTTTGCAAGAGCTCCGGTTCTTGATGGAGGAGCAAGTGACTTGGCGTAAGCAACTGGCAAAGAAACCAGCTTCTTCGGTTTACTTACATAAGCCCTTCTAGTAAAGTTGTTATAGTCATTCGCTTCTATCTCATCCAAGATCTGACGGTACAGTAACAGTGATGCCCACACCTAATATCATAAGCTCATATTTAGTTAAAGTTGCAGGACGTTCGTTTTGAAAGTGATTATTTAATATCCGTATTTTTGTTGTTTGAAGTTGTAATATTCAGATAACTATAAGAAGAGTCTTTTTGTTCAAACCAGTTTCAAGACGTGAATCCAGACATCCCCTAAAGCAAAACCGTGTTTTTAATTGAATGGATGATTGTCCGAATAACAAGATTGAGTTGTTAAATACTTACAGGCCATCTGCTAGCTGAGCTTAGTTGTGTGACGCCTTGTTGTGCTTCTTCAAAGAAGGATCTTGCGCGTTTGATCTGCTTTTTCATGAAATTTCTCCATTTATCGGTTACTTCCCCTGCAAATATATCCTCATCTGATAGTCCTGCTTGTTCTAATTCATCCTGTGGTAGATACACTCTTCCTCTTCTTGCACTATACCAAAAAAGAGCACATCATAAGAACTATGCATATATGTTTACTATTTATAGCACTTTCTATAAAAGTCAGCCTGTTTGACTACAAAAGTCAAATTTATTGCACATGAATATAGCTATTTGTGGTATGTGCTACAAATTTCAGCCTCAAGATCAAGATTCTTGAAAACGATGAAATTCATGTCGAGATTGGTTTTATATATACCAACTGTAGTATCATAATCAATTTTTCCTGAAAGTGTTGAACTTTATTCAGATTGTTTTGATATGGTGTAAAAGTCAAACTTTTGTCATATGAGCACTTGCTATTTATGGAACTTGCTAAAAATATCAAGTGATGATCAAGATTTTGCTGATTATGTTTGAAACTTATATTGAATGCAGTATATTTGATCTCAAAAACTGAGCTTGAGCGTTTTTTAGTTAAAAATAGAGGAAAACCAATGAAAGGAAGTCGTGCATACTCTTCTCCCACATCACGTAGGATGTTGGTGAGTTGATTAGCAATCCCCAAAGCCAAAGCAGCATTGTATACACTTTCTGTTGTTGCTTGAGATTCAGGAGCAATTCCCATTATAGGGACACTCATCAATCCAACGGTACCAGCAACATAATAGCAATACAAATAAAGCTCATCAAAAGTCTGGTATCTTGACTTTCTAAGGTCCATCCTCATTCCTTCAATCATATCCTTAAAAGGCTGCAAACGAGTCATGAAAGCCGTAAACAACATATGTTAATAAATGGTTCATTATTTGGATGGGATGTTAAAATAGAGGTGACAAGATGCATGGGTCGGGTAGCCAACCAAAACGAGTTGGTTTCACCAACAAACACTTTTTTGTCTATTTTCTTAAATTTATTAATTTTGACCTGAATATCTACTGGGAACTTGGAGACGGTATCTGATAAAGCAGCATCGAGCATGTCAAAAGGTCGACCGTTGAAAAGATCTTCAAGCCTTGATTCCCATCGATCTAGAGCTTTGGGTGTTATATGTGCTGCATTTGGCCCATCAACAAGCTCATCAGTTCTCCTACACCACACTGTTTCAAATAACAAAAACACAATAAAAAGTCAAGCATGAAAATTGTTGACCATTTCACATTTTAATCTATTTAACAGACCCTTTTCATTTATTTTTAAATTTTAAGTTATTTATTTCAAAATATTAAGTTTAAGTGTATGTAAGCAGAAGTTCAAGATCATTAAGAATCCAAGAGCCTACTTTTTTTGCTCCACACAAAATGTCTACTTTGACTTACTGGGTGAAACAAGTCTTTCTTTAACTTCAAAACTAATAAGTGAAAGCATGTTCTTTTTGGGGCAACTAATTGCGCAGAGCAGAAGCAAAAAAAAAGAAATAATACACATTTTGAGAGAGAATTGATATATTTCTGAATGACAAAAACAGAACAACAATCTCCGTTTTACACACAGATTCTAAATTTGGTAGGTATTGAAAATCATAATTAACAGTCTAGACAAACAAAAATTTTATGCACGTTTTAAGTTAGAACTCTTTCCAGCTGACTTGCTTTTATCCGAGTTGGCCAGACACGACTCTGCTAAATCCTAGATGTTAGATCATTAACCCACTATAGGTAAGTGAAATTTTCTAAGTAGTTTATGCTTTTTTGATGCATATATGCACAAAGAAGATTCAAATGAATAAAACCCATATCAATTTTGCATTTGAAAGTACTAGATTAGACTCCAAATCAAAGATTCTAATAAAATAGTTAGGCCAGGTCTAAAGCACAAAAGTCAAAGATGAAATCAAAGATTTTTTAGTGTGTTATCTACCAATTAGTGGAAAACTGGTATCATGGCATAACTATTACTTTAAGTTGACCAATAAAGTAGGTAATTTTCTTGAAAAAGACTAAAAACAAATTAAAAAAATGTTAACATAATCACATGTAACAACCAAACATCAGGATTCAAGAATAAAGTCAGCAAAAGGTTTCTGCTGCACCAATCTCTTTTCTTGAATCTGCAATGGAGAAGAAAGACTGGGACCCGCGGTCTCCGAGTTATCACCATGAACACAAGATATTTTTTTCAAGTTGATCATGGCCATAGTGTTCATATTTCAGAAGAACAATACCAAGAATATAAATATATAAATATCTAAATAATAAAACAAAGATTTCATCATGGTTCATGAACATGATGAATAAAGATCCTAACCATAGATTGCCCAGATCGCTTTTCGCCTCTCCGGTGTCATTAAAAGTGTTCCTGTAAACATTAGATTATATATAACTCAGTTAATTAAAAAAACTCTAGCAAAAATATTCAAAAGAATATACAAAAGACCAACCTAAATAAAATGTTTTAGCATACTCTGCACAAACTTCACCACACCTATCATAAGCTTCACTCAATAAACCAAGTGTTCCAGGTAGCACAATATCTGGTTTCACCTCAATATCTTCTTTAGCTCTCATCTGCTCCTTAACCAAAGCTGCTTGCTTCAAAACCACTTCATAAACCAATTGCTCTGATGAAACAGCCAATTCTCCACTTGGATTAGCCACCACCCTCGAAATCATATCGGGTTTTTTCGCATAATTCGCTCGCCAAAACCCCTTGAAATCTGCATTCATGTAGCAGGATTTGCATTTGTGTTTCTTATCAAGATTCTTGATTTTGCTGGCCCTCAAACAGCTTCTTGATTTTGATAAATCTGCAGACTTTGATGTCTCCAAGAACCCCAATCGGTTGCAGAGCTCAGAATTAGGGGAAACCACCCAAATCAGAGCAACAGACATGGTGGTTTCTTGATGGGAAAAGATACAAGTTTGGTGCTATGAATAAAAATTGTCCTAGCTTCTTGCTGTGTGTGGGAAACACATACTAAAAACACGCACTAAAAAACTTGTTTTTTCCTTAAAAAACAAAACCCCACTTCACATTCAGTGGAAAGATGATGAATTTCCCACAAAGATTGAAAACTTAATCCAAATTTGTACCAAATTTGAATCTTTTGTGATTGGAAATGAAGAATTTGAAGGATTCTTGTTGAGTATCAATTGGTTGAGGTTTAAAACTCAACCCAAATAGCACAGTGGAGAGCAAAATTAAAGAAATAATGGATCTAAATGGATGAGATTACACATATGCAAATGGGAACAAGGGATTAAAATAAGGGGGACAAAAGCCCAAATTCATTCTACTTGCGGAAATGTGTGTTGCCTATTTTTAGTCCACTCATTATAAAATTCAAGATTTGGACAGTCACCACATGTTAGGTTTCAAGATCATTCCAACAGAAAAAAGCTTTAAAAAATTGGAATTATATGACTATATTTTTATTCGAAGTACAAAAAAATTGAAATTCAAAGGGAGAATGAAGCACAAAAAGATGGTTTATACTTGATACCTTCAAGAATGTTGTGTAAATTGGAAATTTGGGAAAGTAGAAAAAGACAGAGAAAAATACAAATAGGGGAAGACAACCTGTTTAAATGGGTATCAGCCATTCAATAGAAACTACAAAAGGATGAACCTCACCACTAAAGGAGAAAAAACCAACAATGGCTGCCAAAACTAGACTAATATGGATAAAAATAAGTGGAAAGCGGAACAATTTATAAGCAGAAGTTACGAGAGCCGTAAAATACGACCGATATGACATAAAAGGAATCATGATTTAAACTTTGACGAATTTTCATAAATTTTGTGATTTTGTTTTGTTCCTTGATCATGGATTAATTCATTTACACGTTTATTCAGTTAATTATTTTTATTCTAGGCTCTCAATTATGATTTCTCAAAAATTTATACAGGTTCACACAAAATGTATATCTAAATTTCTCATAGTGAGTTATTTCTTTTATATTTTATGGTCTACATCACCACAAGATTCACAATTGTTTTGGCACTAAACTTTTTGTATTTCTTTCGTGTGAAAATGGCTTGTTTGTATGTTGTTTTCATGGGATTCGGACAATCGTAGTTTTGTTACCTTCTAGCATTAAACACTGATTTTGTTTTAGTTTGTTGAGGGTTAGTTACATGAGCACATATAATGGGTGTTTGGAATTGCATGTTTCTTGGTACTTTGTTTTTGTGGTTTTCTAAAAGTTGGTATTTTGAGGTGTTTGGACATAAATAATGTCTAAATGTTTTTCTAGTTTATTTGAAAGAAAATAGTATATTTTTAAGTACCGTTATTTTCTCATAGTATATTAATGTTTATTGTTGTATACAATATCTAATATAAACTAACAAAGGAACCCTCCCCTTAAAATCTAAACATACAAATCACATGTTACCTTAACATACCAATATGTCTTCTCTCTATCTATGTTATCAAAGGCGCAAAGGCCTTGCTTATTGCCTAGATGCAAGGCGCAAAAATACACTTTTTGGAGGTGTTCCCTAAAATGCTTTGAAATTTAGTTATAAATAAACTAAAGAGTAAATTGCCATTTTCGTCCCTGTGGTTTGGTGAAAATTGTCACTTTCATCCAATAGCTTATTTTTTCGCATCTGGGTCCCTGTGGTTTACAAATCTTGTCATATTCATCCAGTTCGTTAACTCCATCCAACATTCTCCGTTAAATGAAGGGTATATTGGTCATTTTACATATATGTTTTATTTTTTTTAAACCCCATTTAATATATCCCCTTTAAACAAATTGCTATTTTCGTCCCTGTGGTTTGGACATGTTTGCCAATTCAGTCCAAAAATCCCACCACCTTGGCATAAACACCATATCACCACCACCCGTGATGGAACCACCATGTAGACGTAGGGTACAAATAACTCACACAAGACCGAGTACCAGAACCCGAAAGCCCGGCCCATGCGGGCGGAACGGGTAAGCCAGCAGGACACGTGTCCCGCATTTAATTACATCGGAATCACCCCAATCATAACCGATAATTCAGTAACGGTCGGAGAACATAAAAGGTAATGGATTTGCCGGGGAATAATCCCTGTAAATCAGCACACGAGACGGGCACCACCACTTTAACTGGTGTTGTTTTCATTGTGCGTAGGTGTGAAGCTTCAGAGAGCATCGGTGGATCGAAGTTCAACAAGACCGGAACCATCCAGAGTTGGACCTCGTATTTACACACCACACCACCACCACGCCGCAAAACCACCACCACTCCATCAGAACCACCAAATCATCACCACCACCCTATCATAAAACCACCAACACCATACCAGACGGGCACCACCACCACACATTAGATCTCCACCACCACACATTAGATCTCCACCATCACACAGTAGATCACCACCACCATGTGAACCCTAGAAACCAACCGTTAATCTCAAACTTAGAACAAATCCCTTCGAAAACGTATATGGAACCCTTGAAAACGAGTATTATAGAGGTATTAGTAGGGTTTGATATGCATTTTCGAAGTGGTATGTTACAAGTCCAATATTGATTGTCGATTTTTAGGGTTTACATGGTAGCGACGATCCGATGTGCGTGGTGGTGGTGGGCGCTTTGGTGTGGTGTTGGTGGCTTTGTGATGGGGTGGTGGCGGTGGTTCGGTGGTTCGGTGGTTCTTGTGACGGGTAGTGGTGTGGTGGTTATTTTTGGACTAAATTAGCAAATACGCTCAAACCACAGGGACTAAAATAGCAATGTATTTAAAGAGTATATATTAAATCAGGTTTAAAAAAAATAAAATAAAAACATATATGTAAAATGACCAATATACCCCTACATTTAACGGAAATTTTGGATGGAGTTAACGGACTGGATGAATATGACAAGATTTGTAAACCACAGGGACCCAGATGCGAAAAAACAAACTATTGGATTAAAGTGGCAATTTTCACCAAACCACAGGGAAGAAAATGACAATTTACTCTAAACTAAAATTTAGTTTGCATACAATTGTACTAAGAGTATTCATAATAGATTTCATATCTTTATGCTTATAACTTAACTAAAATTATTTTTATCCTAAAATTACATTCATATTTTATAAATATCTCACATCTCATTCATTTTCTTTATCTTTATTCAATCAAATAACACTCCTTTAAACAATTTTTACTATTTTTTTTACCACTCACATAAAAACTTATAAGAGATAAATACTGAGTTGGTAATATAAAAGCTCACCATTCAACCTATATATATATATAATTCTTATAATTTATTGATATAGAAAGTTATAAAAAACAAGATGGAGTGAATTTTTTTTTTAAAGTTTTTCTTATATTTTAAAAAGAACGATGATTATAGGGAGTCTAATGTTATTTCTCTAAACATGATTGTACAATTGTTCAAATGCAGATACACATATAAGAGCATTCACAGTCCATTCCTTATCTTTATCCATATAATTACATTAAAAATCACTACTTTTTCTCTCTCCTTTCAATTAAATAATATATTTTTATACCTTTTTCATTACCTTTTCTCTCTCCTTCACTCACAACCACTTTCAAAAATATTAAAAAATTTATAAGGATTGTACAGTGATTCTTCAAATATACCAATCCACAATAACATTTTCTCTCTCCTTCACTCACAACCACTCAAAATCATTCCATATAATATACCAAACACACTCACATGATTATAGGGCACGGGTTGTGAATGCTCTAAAGCAACTTAGTAGATCAATAACATAAATCAGGGTAATTTAGATATGATTGATGTTTGTACACCTGTGTAATATGCAACTGCTCAACATTTGAGGGCCTAGCATTAGATCATAAGGTTTGATGTTTATACATGCCTTTTGCTATCGAGTCGGGGGTCTATTTGGAAGCGGTCTCTCTACCTAACAAGATAGAGGAAAGACTCGCCTACACCTACCCTCCCCAGACCCTGCTCTTGAGTGGGATATACTGGTTTGTTTGTTTGTTTGTTTGTTTGATGTTTATACATGCACCTGTACAACCGTCATTCGATACATCTAGACAACTTTAAAGAGGGTCTAATGTCTGATAATAGGGTCCGAGGCTTGCACCACCTGTACAACCTTCATTCTATACAACTGTACAACTTGCCCAAAACCTTAATTCTTCTAGCTTTTGCATTGATTTTCCTTGTTTATAATTAATTTTATACGAAGCAGTATATTCAAATTGATATGAATTCATATACATTTGTTTTAGTTTATGCTTAAAATGTGGGCAAGTAAGATGTAAAATATTATTATGTATAATTGGGTGTACATGAATAAACAAGAACGCTAGACACATATTTAAATGAACTATTAATTTGATTTTGAGTTTACCAGTACATATATGATCCTATTTCTATCGATGATGATGGTTGTTCTTGAACCAGGTGACTATTCCTGAAGCAAGATAATGCTTCAGTATAATTAACTTTAATTACGAACTAAACCTAATACTTCTAATTGTTAAAAGGTTAACCCTAAACTTACTAGCTTATGTTTAGACTAATTTATATTTTATTTAAACTTGGGTCAATAATTATTAAGGCTAACAATCACACCCTTAATTTTTTACATAAGTTTTTAAATCTTTTGTTGATGCTTGTTAGAAATGACAACTTTAGTGATCAACAAACTTGCAAAGAATAGAATGGAGGAAAAACAATAACCAAACAATCAAATGTTATTTAATTACATACCCACCTATTTATATAATTGTGTACGTGTGATTATGGTTTACTAACGTAAATTTTTAGTTTATATATTTGTGGTATGATGTTTATAAGTTGGAGGATTTACGATGTTATTTTCATTACATGATTTCGGGTAGTTGGTATGCGTTTATCGTATTAGTTATCCAAAGGAATATGGGATTAAATAACACTGACAGGAGTTTAGTGCATATTTATATTCAACGTAATTGTATTATTGGATCTTTATGAAATGACTTTAGGTGGTTACGATGTTAACACCGTTTTAAATTTTCAAAGATTCATATGATTAAGCAGTCTTGACGGGGCTGTAGAATATTTTCGTGTTAAATGTGCATAAATTATCTCACCATGAGTTTGTGTATGTTGTTATTATTTGATTAGGTGGATTCAATGTCTAAGTGAACAGTACATTGATTGATTATCTTTTTTGATTTCTATTTATTTATCTATTTTAGTTTGAAACACAAAAAATACCAAATCATATATATACATATGACTAAGTAATAACTAAGGTTTACTATTGGTATTTGTCGTGTTCTTGGATTGATAATTGGTTCTTACAAAAAATTGTGCTACATATATGATATGTATACTTGCCAATTTGTGTATGATTTAATTCTTAGATAGAAAAATCTCTATAAAATTAAAACTAAGTGGTTTGGAAAGTTATTATAGAAATATATACACCCGCACAACACATCACTTAACTTGTGCACTTGGATTTAATTTCTCAATCGATCCTCCTGTTGTTTTCCCACTTAGCTTGCCTTTAAGGACTGCCCTGACATAAATTCTTCTTTCTTGTGTCTAAGCTTTCTACCACATTTATATAACCAACTTATGAAGAACATGAGTAAACATACTAGTGTACCACCCTTAACCAAAATAATTATATTGCTCATCCTTTTTCCTTTTAGGCTTCCTTGGTCCAGGCAAAAGAAAGATTTTTAACTGCACTTGATTCAGCCTTCAAAAATTCCATGGTTTTAACGTTCTCCCATCATTTGAATTTCGTTTGTGCCATATATGTACTCCTACTTTCAATTTGAAGAAATCATTTCCTTTATAAGTATTATAGCTATATCCTTGCCTATGACTACTAAAAAATGCAACCATTAATGGCGTCTATAATATCATAAGTTTGAATCTGGAAAGGAATTGAAGCACATTCATAGAATTATCCATATCTCCTCAAACTTATCTACCCTAAAAGGTTCAAAGTTTTGTTGCTAATAATTTGATAATTCATCTTTACAATGCACCAAACAAGATTCATTCCATTCCTTAATTGGTGTGACAATCATTATATCAGGGACATCATATATATAGTGCACATGAAGTAAAAAAAATCCAAGAATATACTATTCAAAAATGGATCGTCAAATAATAACAATCTTTAACAACAATATAGGTAATTCCTGAAATATAGATTGTTTCCCTAGATCGTTTTTCTTGTATTTAAACATCAACATACCTAAGAATAAGCATGATGACTTTCAACCTAGCATATTGAAGTATTCAAACTTGATTTGACTTTGAAAATTAGTGAAATAAGCTTGAGTTTTTATATATATAACATCAGTTTGTGTTTCAAAAGTAAGGTACATTTACTCCACAATCGCACGAAGCTTAGTCATTAAGTTCATAAGCTAAAAATTGGATTATAATTATGCAAAGTTTTTAATCCAAAGTTGGGTCTTCTATATATAAACTAAAATGTTTCCTAAATATATGTACTTTATGTGAGTAGAGTCAGACATAATGGTGGGTTTGTTCAACCTAATGGCGTTCAATCTTATAGATTTTTTTTTCTGGCTTTGATTTGTTGTTATTCATGTAATTGTTCTTTTAGGGTTACTCGTATTCGGTTTCTTTTTCTCCTTAAATAACAAAATACTAGTGCATCACCCTAAGATTTTTCTAGTGTCCATAATACAAAAAAACAAAATAAACTCTTCGGATCAAGTTACATTAATCCTGAATCATGATAACTTATTTATTTGTAACGACGCTAAATTCTTGTAGTGTAATTACATTTAAAAAACAAACACAAGAAAAGATCTTAAATCTTAATAGGTATCTCATGTGCATTACTTTGTTCTCTTATGTTTTTAAATAACCTTGATATTAATTTATGCCTTGTCTTTTTCTTGTGCTATTACTTGCCGTATAATTTGTAAAAGAGTATGAACTTGGATAAGAGACGATGTTCACATAGTGTAGTCAATTAAGATAATTCTCATAGTGTAGTCAACGATCTCTATATCATTCTGCATGCAGGTAGTCGTATATTTATAATTCACATAGTGCATGCCATTAGACGGAGTTTTTTCCCAAAGAGTGTAGGTGATAATTTTATTTACTAATTTGGTGTAGTTTGAAAAATATTTACCAATACAGTGTTTTTCTATTTTTTTTTGTTTCTCACTCCTATTCTCATTGGATACTTTACAAAATACTTTTTAAAATGTTTTTTTTAATATTTTGATGATTTCTTTGAATTTTAAGAAATGTTTTCTTAAATGGACCATGTTCCAGAAATATATTTTAATGTCTTTTGAAATTTTTTATAAAATCATTTTTTATATTGTTTAACTATAGTGTTGAAGTAGAAACGTTGTTTATTCCTGTGAAATATTTTCAAAAGAAATGGTTTAATCGAATATACGTGGGTAAAAAGATGCAACAAAACAAATTTTTAATACTTAAATTTTTGTACCTGATAATTCATATAAATTGTATCATATATTTTTAAACGGCAAATGTGCAACCCTGCTTCGTATAATATATGTTATCTTAATTTGGCTCATTTATTCGTTTTCAACCGAGAACGCACCTACAACCCACTCAGAAAGAAATCCATCACTACAAGAAAATTGATTTTTTGCGACTAAGTTTTTTACGGCGATAACGGATTTGTCGCAAAAAACTAACTAAACGACAAAAATAGTTAGCTTTTTGACTTTTCCAGTCAAATTTATTTTTTGCGACGATATTGTCGCCGCAAAAAAGGTTTTTTAATTTATTTTATGTGATTAAAAGTATATTATTTTTTGCGTCAATTCAGTTTCGTCGCAAAAAATATATTCAAATTTTTTACAATTTTCTTGAATTTTTTAGTTGGGGGGAAAATTTCCCGCCTTAGTTTTTGCGGCGATATTTTCGTCCCAAAAGGTTTTCGTCGCAAAAAATAATTAAAAATAAATATAAAAATAAATATAATAAAAAACTTTGTCGCCGCAAAAAACATTTTGCGACGATATATCGCCGCAAAAAAGTTGTTCGGTTTATGAAAACGGGGATTCCAGATCTGTTCCCCATTTTCACACCAAACGAAATCTTCTTTGTGTCGCCCCGCCCCCACCACCGCCACCGCGCACCGTCCACCGGCACCGCACCACCACCTCGCACCGTCCACCGGCACCGCACCACCACCGCGCACCGTCACCACCACGACATCAGCCACCGCGCGAGCGCATAAACGTGATTCCACGTACACCCAACCGCCACCCCACCGCCACCGCACCACCACCGTGCGCCGTCACCCCCACCGCCACCTTCTCCACCGCCGCGTCAGCACCCCCGCCATTTGTCGTCACCACCACCGCTAGTCCACTACATTGTAAAGGTAATAACTATTTTTTTTAAAAAAATTCTTGTGTTAAAAATGGTTAGGATCTGAAATTAGAGTTATGTTGGATGTATATGTGTATGTGTATGGATATATATGTGTATTTGTACGTGTATAGATGTGTATAGATATAGATGTGTGTATGGATGTATATTATGGATGTATATGTGTATTTGTGTATGGATGTATATGTGTATATATGTTCAATTGAGATTAAAATGGATGTATATGTATATTTTTGTATGAATGTATATGTGTAATTTGTGTATGAATGTGTATGTGTATATATTAGAATGTATGTATATGTTTGTATGGATGTATATGTGTATGTATATGTGTATTTATGTATGGTTATATATGTGTATGTGTGTATTTATGTTAAATTGAGATTAAAATGGATGTTAAATTGTGATTAAAATGGATGTATATGTATATGTGTATGGATGTATATGTGTATTTATGTATGGATGTATATGTGTATGTGTATATGTATGTTGAATTGTGATTAAAATGGATGTATATGTGTATTTGTGTATGGATGTATATGTGTATATATGTTCAATTGAGATTAAAATGGATGTATATGTATATTTTTGTATGAATGTATATGTGTAATTTGTGTATGAATATGTATGTGTATGTTTGTATGGATGTGTATGTGTACGTATATGTGTATTTATGTATGGATATATATGTGTATGTGTGTATGTATGTTAAATTGAGATTAAACTGGATGTTAAATTGTGATTAAAATGGATGTATATGTATATGTGTGTAGATGTATATGTGTATTTATGTATGGATGTATATGTGTATATGTATGTTGAATTGTGATTAAAATGGATGTATATGTGTATTTGTGTATGGATGTATATGTATATATATGTTCAATTAAGATTAAAATGGATGTATATGTATATTTTTGTATGAATGTATATATGTAATTTGTCTATGAATGTGTATGTGTATATATTAGAATGTGTATGTATATGTGTATGTGTATATGTATGTTGAATTGTAATCTATCAACCTGAACCCGCTGCATACTATGTAAGTAATGTACATGTCTTACAATTTTGTAAAAATAAAGTAATATATAACATCACCATATATATAACATTGTTTATTTTTTTTTGTAAACTATAAAGGTGCAAATGGTCGCGCTTCAACAACAACATCCAGAAATGTCAGAGAAACAGATCATGCGCCAGGTGTTGGGGGAGCGACCCGGGTGGGAACGTGGCATCGGTCCAATACCGAGCGTGCCTTCACAACCCCCACCTCCACCTCATAGAATAGATCAGCGGATGTTCTCACAATCTGAGGTTGAGGAGATGATAGCAGCGAGACTGGCCAGTGAGCAAGAACAATGGCAGTCCCAGATGATGGCTAATATGATGACACAAATGCAAATTCAAATCCAAAGCCAAGTCCAGAGCGCCTTGAAGAGAAGTGGCCATTCTCAACAAAATGATGATGATGAAGAAGATAATGATGGTGGGTTGTCATAGGATGTTGAGTTTGACGCTTGTTATGAATATTTTAAAACATTTGTTTGTATAACTTTTAACTTATTACATTTGGACAATTTTTGGTTTATATGCTATGTTTTGCGATTAGTTTGATGGTTTTGATAGTGTGTACTGATTTGGAACAGCAGGTTGGGTTTGGTACCCAGAAAATCTGGGTGGATTGCTGCAAATGCAGCAAAACTATTAAAAAAAAAGAGTTCTTTTTTGCGGCGATAAATCGTCGCAAAAAAAAGAAAATTATATTAAATGTTTCGCCGCAAAAAAGATTTTGGTCAAAATCTTTGCGGCGATATATCGTCGCAAAAAAGAACAAATTATGTTGAAAAAATTCGCCGCAAAAAAGTTTTTGGTCAAAATATTTGCGGCGATATATCGCCGCAAAAAACCTAATTTCGTCGCAAAAAGATCGTCGCAAAAGATTTCTCTCAGAATTTCCCCTTTTTTTTAATAAGTGGAGCCCACAAAATAACTCGTCGCAAATTTCGTCGCAAATAACATTTTGCGACCACTCTTTTACGGCGACTTTTTTGCGACCAAATTTTCGTCGCAAATGATTTATTGCGACGACAATTAAGTTTTTTGCGACGATAAATATCGTCGCAAAAAGGCTTTTTTCTTGTAGTGCATTGCTGGAAAAACCTTCTGTCTTAAGTATGAGCATTTTGTTCAGAATCAGAATTGAAACAATTACCTCCCAATATATACATGTATTCGTTTATAATAATATAATTTAGGATTTTATTTACGTTAATGCCCACCCCCCCACCGTTTTAATTTATACTAGAAGGGTGCCCGCGTAATGCAGCGGGATGACATTTTACATTTGACACGAGCATTTAATATTTTGTTATTCTTGTAATAGTTTTACAAAAGTTTATTATGTTTTTTTCTAAGCTAAAATTTAAAACAACACATAAATGAGTTCTGCATGACGACTTGTATATACGCATTAACTTATTGTATCTCACAAAATATAGATCGTTTCAGTAAAAAGTTACACCAAACTGTTTAAAAATAAAAACAGGTTAAATTGTAGTCTCAAAACGTTTTTTAATGTGATATATTAAAAGATAGAGTTGAAATCTTAAAACATATTAAGTTTTTTAGTGTATGGGTAAATAATATAAAATTTTATGCAAATATTAGTAAGTGTAAGGTTATTGTGTAACTAATTATAAGGGGTAATGTGTAAATAATGCTATAAATACTATTTTACCCTTAAAAGTGCTTGCATCTTATGCATTGAATATAGAAAGTGTTCTTAATTTTTTGGTATATTAAAATACCCCTCTCATATGCTTTATATATAGTATAGATTTAACTAACCATTTTAGATATTCAATAAAAATATTTAAAAAGATATTCAACTTCAAACCAGTCTTCATTTCAAGAAACCCAAATTTATTTTATTTGTATCTTAGTATTAAACTTTTTATAAAAAAATAGTTTTTTACTTCAAATATCTAGCATGATGACAAAAACGAAATTTCATGTTTTGGTCGTAAATTAATGTATAACACCTCAGGTTAAAAAAAAGTCAAGCAACTTAAATGAATCATTATTATAAAAAAGTTTATGTCTTTTACAATGGTTAAACATTCTAAAAATCATTATAATATAACGTTTTAAACTAAATTAAGAAATGTTTATAAAAAAGCTATTTAAAAAACTTTCTAAAATTTAAAGAAGTCATCTTTGAAAGAATCTAACAACATTTAAAATAAGTTATGTAAAGTATCCAATAAGAAAAGAAATGGAAAATATAAATTTTGAAAGCACACTATTTTGGTAAATATATTTTTACCTACACCATTTTAGTAAATAAAATTTACATCTACACTCTTTTGGTAAAAAGCTCCCACTAGACGTATCAGCATTAAACATTTAAATGAGTATTAATAGCTAACATGTGCAAGTAGTATCACATTCTTGCATGTAAACCCATAAACTTATCATGTGAAAACTCACCTTGATAACAAACAACCCTAAGGTTTACCCTTACGAATATTCTTATCCTATAAGAGTAGAGTAACATTTGATAAAGCAACATTCTTAAATTACCCATCAAAACATCTCTTGGTTTCCTAAGTTATTTACAATCCCGGCTCATAAACGACTGTCATAAGTTTTGTATATATATTTTCATGCATGTTTTAGTGATTTACTTGGTAAAAAACCCAAGTATTACATGTGTTAAAAATATATGACATATTAAAATTATCAGACTTTATTAGTATTTTTATATATTACATGTCATTAGCCATTAAGGAAATAATAAACAAAAAAATTAATCAATAATAAATAATAAAAATCAAGAATTATAAAATTGTATGAGATAAAATATGATAAAAGTCTTACAATCAAGTATGTGTTAACAATTCCTTAGAATAAGAGGATTTATATTTTGAATATTAATTTAATTATCTAGCTTACTTATTTATAATCAACTAGGCATGATTCTCTGACGCGCGTTGCGCGTCTTTGAAGCGAAGAAAACGATCCAAGGCTCAGATAAACGTATATTATTTTTACCATCATGGCCTTTTTTTAAACGAAGCTGAATTGTTCCAAAGAACAGACATAAATGAACGTGATTATTGATCTCAACTTAACGTTTGGTTTCCCCAAAAAAAACTTTTTTTGCTCAGATCTGGGTTTTCGGTTACCATGGCTGCATCACGGGTTGCAAGTGCAGAAAACCACAATTGCCGTCACCGAGTATGCCACGCCAATCAACCGCTCAGCCACAGTCATCATAACAATGGTTGTAGCAAATGGATTTGAGAATCATAATGAAGCCAGTGACATTTGGAGCCAACGAATGGAAACTGTCATTAACGTATCATAACCATAATCATCAACAAATCAGAAGCACACGAAAGTAAGACCCCAACAATTTCAAACAATCAACCAAAAGTAACAGAGGTCTACCGGTCTCAGATGATGGGTGACCATCATCATCAACTCATGAACACCGAAACATGGTCATCAACAAACCAGAAACACACGAAAGTAAGACCCCAACAATTTCAAACAATCAACCAAAAGTAACAGAGGTCTACGGGTCTCAGATGATGGGTGACCATCATCATCGACTTATGAACACCAAAACATGGTGTATTATTGTTAAATGATGCGGATGGAAAAAGGTTCAGCCTACCTGCCGCCGCTGCTCTGGTCACCTTAACAATACAGAACCACCGCCATAAGTCGGGTCATGAAAAGGGAACACCAAGCGACGATCGCTCGATTTGGTTAAACAAACCTCAAACACCACCATGCAGACACTGTGGCGGCGGGGCCATCACCGGTACACCGGTATGACGGAGCCTAAGGTTCCCCTTCCTCAAACAAACCCTAACAACCACCGCGCACACTGCGGCACAAACCCTAACTATAACCGCGCAGCCACTGCGGCTATGGTACAACCATTACCGACAGTAGCGAAACGGAGGTCGGTTGGCACACCGACAATCCTTGCGACAGCCGAAGGCGGCAACGGCTCCCCTCTCCCTCCACAACAACCCAAAACCCCTCTCGCATAGGCGGTAGAAGGAGCGGCCGGATGATCGGCGTTCGCCGCCGCAAACAAAGCGGCTTGCAGAAACACCGGTGGCGTCATCGCCTTCACCGGTAACAACAACCGAGTCACATCGGCCAACACCAACACAAACACTGGCCAACACCAACACAAATACCCCTTATAACCATTTCAATTTGGGGGAGGGGGTAAAATGAAAAAACCTGAAAACCTTGATGGCCAAACCATCAACAAACCAATAACAACTGCTCATCAACTTGCAAATTTCATATTATGTAATAATTTCATTAATAAGAGACAAGAAACAAATGCTTAACTTCACTAGAAATTACTACGTGTCCTCATGAAACCTTATTTTACTATACAATATAGATATAAATTAAAAATAGTGGCTACACGCATTCCCTTAAATTGTTATCTCACCCGTTCAAAACGTTAAATCAAAGAAGTTTATTTTGTCTTTTAGTGCCCAAACAATTATTAATGGTGTATCAACTTATAGAGAATGATTCAAGTAAAAATAAAAGTATAACAAAAAATATTTAGTAGTTGTAACACATATGTATACCAAAACTTTAGAACCCGTTTAATATGTATTTTCAACCATCAAATAAAAACCCGAAAGTCCATGATAACTTGAAATTTTTGAAGCTATAGAAAAGTGTTTAAACAATTCTTTTTTAACAACACTACCTATATTTTTTGTGATAATATAATCATAACACACACTCTATAGAGGCTGGATTCTTGGAGACAAGTATTTACACAAGTAATTTCATTAATGTTTAATATGAATATTTTTATATAGAGTAAATTACGCTTTTCGTCCCTGTGGTTTGGTGGTTATAACGCTTTTCATCCAATAGTTTAAAAACGTCCCATTCAACCACTGTGGTTTAAAATATGTTACAATCAAGTTCAAATCGTTAACTCCATCCAATTTCTCCGTTAATTTTTTTAAAAAAGACGAAAATACCCTTGAACTAAAATTATTATTATATTACAAATAAACAATATGTGGGTCCCACTCCACCCCACTACACCTTAACCCACTTTCTTTTCCTTTGACCACATCCGAACCACCTTCACACGCCACTCACCAGCAACCTCCACCGCCACCACCCGCCGGCTACCACCACCTACCAATCGCCCATATCCGAATCAGTACCATCACCGACAGCCAACTGACGAACCTACATCTCCTTGTTGGATCCGATTCGTGTTCTTCTTGACATTCAATTTGGGGTTTTGGATTTTGGATTTGGGTTTTTAGGAACTTGTTGCTCCGTTAAAGCCATCTCCGATGAGCTGTTTAACGAGCTGCTGGAAGATGATGATGATAACGAAGACGATGACATCGACGGGCGAGGAGGAGGTTTCGGAACCGTAGGAACTCGAGAACGAGCTTTGATTACTGAATCTGTAGCCATATCTAACGAATCATACCGTGAAAGCCTCGAGATTTTGGATTTGGGTTTTTTAGGGTTTTGCGTTGTGGCATTGGTGGTGGTGGAATTTTTGTTCCGATGGTTGTGTGGATGTGTGGTGGCGGTAGCGGTGGGTGGTTGTGTGTCTGTGTAGTGGCAGTGGCAGTGGTTGTGTGGCTGTGTAATGGTGGTGGCGGTGGCTGTATGGTAGCGGTGGCGTTGGCTGTATGCACATGTGGTGGCGGTGGCTATGTGGCGATGGCGGTGGCTGTGTGGCGGTAGCTGTGTGCCTGTGTGGTGGCGGTGACTGTGTGGTTGTGGCAGTTAGGTGGTCGCTATGGTGTGGTATCAGTTAGGTGGTCGCTCGGTATCAGTTAGGTGGTCGCTCGAGGGTGGCAGCAGTGGTGTATGGAAGTGACGGTGGTCTTGGTTTGGACCGGGGACTTCAACTTCAATGGCGATTGCTCTAACGGCGAGGCCGTGTGCGGCGGTGAAGCTTCGGCAGTTGGCGTGGGAGAACGTGGTGATGGAGGCGGAGGCGATGGTGGCGGTAATGGCAGTGGTGGTGATGGAGGGGGAATAAAGGGTTGTGAAGAGGATGAAGGGAGAGAGTGAGTGTGTATAAGTAACAATTTAAGTCCAAGGGTATTTTTGTCTTTTTGCATACACTTAACAGAAAAGTTAGATCAGAGTTAGTGTATTGGACTTGATTGTAATATTTTAAACCACAGTGGTTAAATCGGACGTTTTTAAACTATTGGATGAAAAACGTTATAACCACCAAACAACAGGGACGAAAAGCGTAATTTACTCTTTTATATATTTGCGTGTATAATTTGATAACAACTTTGCTTTTAGATCAAGAACTAATGATATGATACTTTTTGTTTTTCTTACTTAATAAGGTCAGATTTTTTAGTTACAGTATAAAATAAAGTTGAGTTCGTTCTTATATATTTTACAAAACCAACATTAATTAAGAAACAAAATATTCTATGATGAAAAGACAACTTTATTTTGGTGTAATACATGTGACCGTGATATTTAATGTGGCAGTAATTGATTTGAAAGTGCAAACACAATCTGGTCAGATATTGACACGTGGATGGCACAACCAATGAAAGGACGATAACATTATCAAAGCGAGATCTCAAATTATGCTTACGTGGCAACTAATCGACACGTGGTAGTTGCCCATTGGCTACGAGAAAGAACAAAAAGCGAGTTTAGGACTGGACCCACCCGAAGAATAAGGTCAAAGATAATGTCGGAAAAGTGCACAAGGACGGTGCTTTTTGGGACATAATTTAGGTTCGAGTAAATTAAAAAATAAATTAACGGGTTAAATAATATAATATATATAATCTCACAAGGGATAATTGCCGACATATATTATATGAAGATTTACTCGTGTTTTAGAGTTGAATTAAAAACTAATTTATCAAGAATACGTGTACAAAGTTAATATGTTCATATAATGTATGGGTCAAATACATGTCAGGGTGAAAGAAAGAGATCATTTTTAATATTTTCTTATTATAACTCCATTTTTTATTATTTTTGGTTTACAATAAAAATTACTTTCTAAAACACTAATTTTAAAATATTTCGTATTTTTAAAAAAAGTTTGATGTCTTAGAAAAAAATTTATTTTGTAACATTTGTTTCGTTATAAATTACATTTATAAAAAGATATTATTCTTAATATATTTAAAAACTATTTTTAATCTAAAAAACTAAATAATATTATTGGTATATTTAATAAGAGAGAAAATAGGCGAGAAAATTTTGATAATAAAAAATATGATGATGTTATATGTCGTCCTTATTACTTTTTTTATTAAAGTAGGTAGATTTTCTTTGACTTTGTATGATTTTAAGACTAGGCGGCTAGGCCACAGTATGACTAATTTGATGTTTGGTTAAGTTTTCAAAACACTGATCAAAATCAAGACTACATAACAAATTATACAAAGAAGAAACTCAATATATTGACCATCTGAACCTCTTAATTAGAAAAAAACAAAACCTTTTAATATATTGCTAACTATTGCGCAACCCTCTTGAAATTGAATTCAAGCGCTGGAGATATATGTTTACAAAACTAGATCACGTGCATCCATAGACATAATTTTAAGTAAACTGTTTTAATGTTATGAATCTTCCACATTATTGTTTATGTGAGTTGTGGTTTATTAGCATAAGTTAATGACTCATAGTGTTATGATTTAGAGTGATTCTTAGTCTCATGATTTAGTGTTCATGAGTGAAAGAATATTCTTAACAAGTTTTTACTTAGATTAGGATGTGTCTATCGTCTTAAATTTCTAAAAAGTCACAAGATTACCTAACTTTGACATGAGTTTAACCCATAATTATTATGTCAAATTGTCAATTAGTATTATGTTTGTCGTTCCAGTTTTCCAAAGGATCATAGGATTCGATAGTCTTAACGACAGTCAGACATATTTCATGTTTATGTGTAAGAAACGATCACAATAACCTCCTCATACGAGTTGACATTATTAAGTGGGTGTTTGAGAGTGTTTTTTTACTTACTTTTTAACTTATTAACTTTTAAAAAATTAAAAAGTTATTTTATAGTGTTTGGTAATCTGATGGTTGTGAGGGAAATAAGTTAATAAATCACTCTATACTAACTTATTAACTTATTTGACAAATCAATAAGTAAAAAAGGATTTTTAAAAAGGAATCACAAACACCCCCTAAGTGGATTTGATATCTAGATGTCACCTCTCTTTGACAGTTTTTACAACGTTGTGTGATTTGCTTTATTCATTTAATCTTTAATCTAATTATAAAAAATTTCAAATCATACATTCTCAACTAGATAATATCAAATATTTATTATTAGTATTTATTGTGTTTATGGATTGATATCTGCTACCTTCTGAAAGCTATGTATATTACTATTTGATATCACTTACCTGTTGTATTTATAGTTTACTTACTAAATGAACTGTTGTTGAAATTAAATTGTGTAAAATTTTTATTAAAATATATATATATGTGCTTTACATACATCATTTTTGTTTTCATCTATAATTTTTGTGTTAACATAATGTCATAAAGTTGATAAGATATGCACAAGAACTAATAACAACGAATAAGCTTCGTGTAGAATTTTATCACTACTAGATTCAATAGTCATTTACGACTAGGCTGCACCCTCCCGTCGCACCCTCCCGTCGCACCCTCCCGTCGCAGCCCCCCGTCGCAGCCCCCCGTCGCAGCCCTTCCGTGCAGCCCTTCCGTGCAGCCCTTCCGTGCAGCCCTTCCGTGCAGCTCCCTTCCGTGCAGCCCCCTTCGCAGCCCCCCCTTCGCAGCCCCCCCTTCGCACCCTCCCGTCGCAGCCCCCTTCGCAGCCCTCCCGTCACATCCATCCACCTTCGCATCCCTCCTCCATCGATCTTGAACCTTCTATATAAATAAAGTATATTACTATCTCCTTCAATTTAGAATTCGGCTCCTAGGGTTTTCTTCTCTGTATGGCGGCTAGGGAACGATTTAAGGTCAACACATGGTACGATGTTCCATACAAGGATGATAGAAGATCCAAGAAGCATGGGGAAACAGATACTAACGCCAAGATCACAAAAGTTTTTGTATCGAATCTGCCGGAGGGGTGTTCTTCGGCTGATTTGGTGCAAGTTATGAAAGGTTTTGGTGTCATCCAAGGTACGTATATCGCCCGTAAGTATGATAAACTAGGGAAGAGGTTTGGATTCGTGTCGTATATTAATGTTGAAGACCCGATACGACTCGAAGGAAACCTTAAGGATGTGTGGATCGGTAGTTATAAGCTTTACGCGGTAATGGCTAGATTTGTGAATGGGAGGAAGGTTCAAGGTAAGGAGAGCAAAGTGTGGAAGCCGGTGATCGAGACGAATCCAGATAAAGGGGTTGAAATGAATAATGATACGAATTTCGACTCGGGTATGAATAATGTTTTTGCTGGGAAGTCTAATGTGGGTAATAGAACGTTTAGAGAGACTCTTTTGAATCTTGATCCTGGTAAGGAGGTGTTGAATGTTAAGGTGAAGGATGATGTTATGGTTCGGAGTAATTGGGATGGTCTTGGATTGTTGGGGAAGGCTAAAGATCTTGTTTCCTTAACGACTCTAAGAATATGGTTGAGAGAATCCGTTAATTGTCAGGTTAAGATTAAGTATCTTGGGGGTTTATCGGTTATCTTGGTGTTCGGGTCTATCGAGGACAAGAATTGGTTTTTTGATAAGAAAGGAGTTTGGGGGAAGGTTTTCGGGTCTTTGGATGCTTGGGAAGGGCAAATATGGGAGTTTGAACGTGTTGCATGGCTTAGAATTATAGGTATTCCGTTATGTTTAAGTGTTGCGTCTATCGTTGCGGACATTGCGTCTAAGTTGGGAGATGTCATCCAAATGCCTAGTGAGGTGGATGGGGATGAGGACTTGTCTTATGTCATGGTTGGAGTGCTCATAAAGTCTACTAATAGAATTCAGCAGTTGGTTAATTTACAATGGAAGGCTTCGGTGTTTCCTATTTCTATTGAGGAAGATTGCACAGATTGGGCACCGGATTGTATTTTTGATGAAGAGGAGGAAGTTGTTGAAGAAGAGGAAGAGAATGGCGTAAAGGATATGATGGACGCTGTGGACGATTATGAGGTTAGGGAGCCGGCTGTCGTTCAGGGTGGAGCGGATAGTGTGGCTGTGGAGGATGTAGTTCAACAGGGTGATCCGGTGGCCGATGCTACGAGTTTTGATGATATTCAACCGAAGTTAACTGAGGTGGATACGATGAGGCTCAATCTTGTGAACGACGAAGGTAAAAAGAAAGGGAAAGGGTATAGGAAAAAGGCGAGAAAGAAGTTATCAATTTCACCGGTGGGGCATGACCGGCCGAAGAAGAGACAACGAGAAGGGGAAGATCTATTCGATTTGGATAGGTTTATTTATTGTGTGAGTTCCAATCCTTTGTATGATGTTAACGAGGGACAATCAACTTCTACTCGGGGTGGAATGGGGGTCGTGGAAAAGGATGATGTTGGTTTTTCTAAGGATATGAGTTACGCAGAAAAGGGTGATAGTGGAGGTAACAAGGATGAATTGATCGCGGCTGAAAAAACTTTAGTTCATGAAGATAATGTTGGATGTATTATGAAAGAGGTGAGTGAAACTATGGGGTTTGGAAAGAAGCTAGGAGTTGAAAACATTGGAAATTTCGAACTTTCGGTTGGTAATATGGTTAGGGAGGAAGGCTTTCAATCGGTTTATCAATGAATATGTTGTCTCTAAATATTCGAGGTATGGGGTCCGAGTCCAAAGGTGTTTGGGTTCGGGAGTTATGTAGAAAGAATGAAATAGGGATGCTTATGTTACAAGAGTCGCAAATGGTAAATATTGATGGTTTTGATTTGAGCAAATTCTGGGGTAGTGGGGAATATAGTTTTGATTGGGTGCCGTCTTCGGGTCGTTCTGGTGGGCTTGTTTCGTTGTGGAATCCGAAGGCGTTTTCTTCGGTGGACGTTAAGAAACATGATAATTTTCTCATCGTGAATGGTGTTTTGAAGGAGGATGGGTCTATTTTTTCTTGTGTTAATACGTATATACCGCAAAAGTTGAGTGATAAAAGACGTATTTGGAATGATATGAGATCAGCGATTGATATGGATACAGGGCTTTGGATTATTGGAGGTGACTTTAATTGTGTTCGCAGTCGTGATGAAAGGAGAAATTCTAAGTTCAAGGCGGCAGCGGCGATGGAATTCAACGAGTTCATTGATGATTTATCCCTTTGAGAATTTGTATTACGTAATCGAAAATTCACTTTTTGTGCAGGTAATAAGCTTAGTCACATTGACAGGATTTTCGTGTCTTCCTCCATTTGTGATCGTTGGCCTAATGCGGAGTATCGGGCTTTGGATAGGTTGCACTCTGATCATTGTCCTTTGATTTAAAGTTGGTTTCCATGAATTATGGCGCCAAACCATTTCGCTTTTTTAATTCGTGGATAAGTAGAGATGGATTTGATGATGTTGTGAGGAAAGCCTTATCCGTAGATAATAATTCGAGTTTAAAACCGGATCTTTGCTTCATGGACAAGCTTAAAAGAGTCAAATGTGGCCTTTTAAATTGGTTGAAAAAGGTTAAAAATTAATGAAACAGAGGAGGGGGCGGTTCTTAGAAAAGAGATTGAAGATATTGAGGTAATTATGGAGCAAAGGGATTTATCTGAGGAAGAGAATTGGGTGTATGAAGAGGGTTTCAAAAGAGTGAAAGAAATTGAATTTTTGAAAGTTAAGGATTTGAAACAAAAGTCTCGGGTCAAATGGGCTAAGGAAGGGGATGAGAACTCGGCGTTTTTTCATGGTTTCATTAATAGCCGCAAGGTGAGTAATGGGATCCCGGGTTTAGTCATAAATGGGAGTTGGGAACGCGGCCTAATGTAGTTAAAAAAGAGGTGATGATATTTTTCGCAATAAATTTAAAGAGGATATGGTGGTCCGGCCGTATGTTCGATGTTATGATTTAAAACTAGTTTCTAATGCGGATGCGTCTATGTTAGTGGGGCGGTTCTCTGAATTAGAAATTAAGGAGGCAATTTTTAATTGTCGGAGTGATAAAGCTCCCGGGCCGGATGGTTTTAACTTTGGCTTTGTTAAAAGATTTTGGCCTTTGTTGGTTGTTGATTTCGTTAAGATTTTTGACGACTTTTTTGATACGGGCATTATTAGTCGGGGGGTTGGGTCGTCATTTATTACATTGATCCCTAAAGTGAATGATCCGGTTTGTTTGGGAGAATATCGTCCGATTAATTTGATTGGGATTGTAAGTAAAGTTATTTCTAAAGTGCTTGCGAACTGACTGAAGAAAGTGATGAATTCGATTATTCACGAGACTCAATCCGCGTTTATTACGGGTAGGTATATTCTTGATGGTCCGTTAATTGTTAGTGAGGTTTTGGCCTGGGCTAGAAGAAGTGGTAAGCGTTTTTTCATGTTTAAGATTGATTTTGAAAAGGTGTATGACAATGTGAACTGGGAGTTTTTGCTTATGGTTATGAGACAAATGAATTTTCCGGATAAGTGGTGTGATTGGATTGTCGGGGTTTTATCTTCGGCGAGATCATCTGTTCTGGTCAATGGTGTTCCTACGTTTGAATATCAGTGTAGTAAAGGTATGAGACAAGGTGATCCTATTTCTCCATTTTTGTTTACTATTGTTATAGAAGTTTTATCGGGTTTGGTTAAAAAAGCGTGCGTTGAAGGGGATTTTATAGGGGTTCAACTTCCAAATGATGGGCCGTGTTTATCCCATTTATTGTATGTGGACGATGCTATGTTAATGGGGGAATGGTCGGACTCTAATTTTATTACTTTGAAAAGAATATTGAGAATTTTTTACCTTTGTTCGGGTCTGAAGATTAATATTAAAAAGTCTACGCTTTTTGGTATTGGTTTGGCTGATGAAGAAGTTTCGAGTCGGGCTGATATGCTTGGGTGTTGTTCGGGTGGTATCCCGTTCAAGTATCTTAGGATCCAAGTTGGAGCCAATATGGGGAGAATAAATAATTGGGATTCAGTGGTAGAGGTGTTTCAAAAAAGACTTTCTAAATGGAAGTCGAGGATGATTTCGATGGGGGGTAGGGTGGTTTTAATTAAATCGGTCTTGGAGAGCATCCCGAATTATTATTTCTCGTTATTTAAAGCTCCGGTAGCGGTTGTGAATTGCTTGGAAAAGATGGTGAGGAGGTTTTTATGGGGAGGTAATGAGGATCAACACAAAGTTCATTGGGTTGGGTGGGAGGTGGTTACGCGGCCTAAAAAGTTGGGTGGTCTCGGCCTTACTAAGTTGAATGTTAGTAATAATGCGCTTTTATTGAAATGGATTTGGAAATATAGAACGGAGGGGAAGGCGTTGTGGAGGAAAGTCATAGATGCTATTCATGGTTCGAGGCGTAGATGGACTTCGGTCCCTTATAACAAGGCTCTGGGTAGTGTTTGGGGCAAGATTGTGGCTAGTGGAGATAGACTTATTATTAACGGTTCCTCTTTTAATAGTTTATTGCAGGGACGGATTGGAAATGGTAAAGTTATTAAATTTTGGATCGACCCGTGGCTGAATGGGGTTCCTTTAAAAACTTTGTATCCAGATTTGTTTCGTCTTGAAAAAGATAAGTGGTGTGTTGTAGCGGATAGAGTCAATTTCAATGGGAGAACAGGTGCTATGGCTTGGGATTGGAAGCGCTACCCGTCTACCGAGCAGGAGATCGCTGAACTGATTCTATGTTCACGGCTGGTTGCTGAAACAGTTCTGAATGATAATGAAGATGCGTGGATATGGAATGCTAGTTTGTTGCAGAATGTATCGATCCAGGATACTAAAACTTGGGTTGAAGGGGTGCGGCTCCCGGATGTTGATACAGAGGTGGATTGGGTGAAGTGGATCCCGACTAAATGTAATCTTTTTTTCTGGCGTGCTTCCATGAATCGGATTCCGACTATTCAAGCTCTTCGACATCGGAATATTATGGTACATTATACAGGTTGTGTGTTGTGTGATGGTCCGGATGAGTCGGTTGATCATATTGTGGCAGAGTGTTGGTTCTCTAACGGAGTGTGGAGTGGGATAGCCAGGTGGTGTAATATTCCCCCGATTTATTTGTTCTCGGTTCGTGATATTCATGCTATTGTGGAGCATTCGGCCATTTCTCAACCAAAGAAAGAGATTGTGCGCGGCATATTGGTTATCGCTCTGTGGCGGATTTGGAAGGCTAGAAACGAAAAACAATTTTCCAAGATTAATGCATTGGTTTCGAACGTCATCGCGGATGTGAAGGCTCTTAGTTTTCTTTGGTTTAATAGTCGTAGTAAAGGAAATGAGGTTAATTGGGAGGGTTGGAGTAATTTTGATTTTGACGTTATGTAAGTGATTGTTGTGGGGCTATCTCTGCCTTGGAGATAGGCCGGTGTGTTTTAATGAAATTTGCCTTCCAAAAAAAATTTAAAAGTACAACAAATTTATTTCAATTTTAGAATTGTTAGCTTGTTTTGACAATTGAGCCTCGTGGTGGCATAAATGCTCCTTACCTATCGTCTAAGAATATCTTACTACACATGTGTCTATCACAAGTACAATATATAATCTTTTTAATAGCTAGATGATACAAGTTCACGATTTTTCACATAATGTCGTTGTGATAAATAACAGCAATATTTAAAAAAATGTTTCTAAAAATATTTCAATTAGGCTAATACCATACAAAATTGATAATGTGACACCTACGTGATCTAATCTCGACGACCCTGGTTTTCGAATAGGCCTTGATCACACCGAGTGGGTATGCGAAAGTAACCGACTAAATATGGTCTGGTGACATTTTGTAATATTTGTCCTTGTAAAGTGTTATTATATAAGCGCCTAAATGATTTATCTTTCTTTTTATTTTTTTTTACTACTATATAATACATTTTAAAAGGACAAGGTCGTAGTTTTACTCTAAGATTTCTAATACAATATTTTAAGCATAGAGTACAAGTGCGATATGCAATAGTTTCATTGTTACCCCTATTTAATAAACTCTTTTAATTAATACACTATTTAATACACAGTATTAATATATTATTTAATAATATGATATTATTTAATTTAATACATTAAATATTATATTATTTGTAATACTTGAAAATGTAATATGTCTATTAGATACTATTTCAATAATTAAGTATACAACTCATATTTATAATAACTAATAGTTATGTTTTCTAGGGGTATTTTAAGTAGTCGGTAACTTTAGTATTTATGACTAAATTTGTTAATAAATGACATATTATTTAATATGTCTAAAAATATAATAATAAAAAATAAATAATAGTAATAGTAATGATTATTTTTATTAAAAGGTTAACAACAACAACAATAATAACAATATTATGTTAAAATATAATACTACATTTTTATCATGTTATTGTATTTATAACAATCTAATAATAACATATCATTGATCATAATACAATGTTCTACATTTTATGATAGTTTTTATTTAAACGCTTTTAACGTATTACTTGATATCCACGACTTATTAAATATAATATATTCAATAATAGTATCATCACGATATAATAACGAATCACTAAAGCATGTGTAGATATCTATGAGAATCCGAACGTTTATATCATTGAATTTACTAAAATCATGATAATCCTAAAAACTATCATTATGACGTTCACATATACATTTAAAATCAAACCGCAGCAAAATGCGAGTGTCAACTATACTACCATACAAAGCAAAACCTTAGGATGCAAATGTAATTTTACAAAGAAATTATATAAGACACTTAATACAATTTTTTAAGCATTAAGTATAAGTGTTTAATGCAATCATTCTTATTTTACCCTTAATTTAAAAACTTCTTCTAATTAACACATTGATTAATACATTATATAAGATTATAAGATTATTTAGTTCGCTACATTAAATATTATATAATTGTTAATATTTTAAATTAACATCTAAATTTATAAATAAGTATTACCTAATTTGAATACTTAACTAAATACGTTTATAATAATAACTAGGGTTATACATGAACGCGCGTTGCGCGTTGGATGAACTGATTAAATCGAGGATTAGATAAAACGAATGTTCTCATTTTCATCGCCATCATCGCCTGACAAGAGACATACCGACTAATGACAACGGCATTGGCCTCATGAAAAACAACTTTTACGTAAACTAAGGCTCAGAATTCCAAATATGATTATTAACCAATGGCTGCAGGGGGTTGCGGGTATGCACCGGCTGTCCTCCAACCCTGCCACGCAAAGGCTATGTCACATTCAAATTTATTAACCTGAATTTGAACTCATCACATCCAGATGATAAAACCCCAAAATATAACAACGCATTCAGATGAAATCACAGGATCATATATCATCAATAGCATCCTTTAACATCACAAAAACAGTTGTCTTAGCTATTCTCAACTCATAATAACAAATTGTCTCAGTTGAGTTAGTTTCATCATCATAGACCAAACAAAGTTACATCTACATATCAACATAAGTGTTGGCACAAGCACTTTGATCAATTAACAAACAACATCAGGAACAACAGCTAAAAACCCTCAGGCTGTGTTTGGTTAGAAGAATGGAATGGAATTGAGAAACTAGTATAATTTTCAAGTAAATTAAGTTTGAGTGAGTAATGAAATGTAAAACCCAAGGGAATGTTTCACCTCAAATTCCCTTGGTTGTGGGATTTTAAATTCCCTCTCTAGGTGGAAGGATTTTGAAATTCCACAACCAAGGGAATTTGAGGTGAAACATTCCCTTGGGTTTTACATTTCATTACCTACTCAAACATAATTTTACTTGAAAAGTATAATAGTTTCTCAATTCCATTCCATTCAATTCCATTCTTCCAACCAAACGCAGCCTCAAAGTAAGAAAGCAGAGGGTTAGTCTCAAACGAGTAAGAGCTCAAATTCATTAGCTCTACAGCTTGAAAAAGCAACCACCGTTGGGCCGGAGACCAACGACCGCGTCAAAGCAACCTAGCTATCATTAGGTAAACACCCAACATCCCCACCATACAGACGCCACCAAAGGCGTCAAGGCGATAATTATGCCTCCAAAGAAGGAAATCGACCAAACAGAGGAAGAAGGAAACTTAGAGACTCAATCGTGCCCAACGCCACCGCCAAAGAACACCGTCACCAAACCCTAGTCTGATCCGAGTGTGCGAAAGAGAAAGATACGGTTAGGGGGGATTGGGGTTAGCCGCCGGCAACCGAAGCAACATAGATCAGCGACTAAAAGCCGCTGCCTCGCTGGCGGCAGGTGGTGGTGTTCCGCGGAGGTAGCAATAGGATTCGACTCCCCCTCAAGAAAACCGTTCGACCATAGTTTAAGAAAGACGGACGGCCGACAGAGAGAAATGGACGTGCCAGCCCAAGCGGCCACCGCCTCCGCCTCCATCGCCACCGGCACCATCAATTTGTCTCTAAAACTTCCAGAACATACATATATATGGTAGTGGATAGGACCAAACTGCAAATACTTAACAAAGCTATGACCAAAACATAAAATTCATTAACATACTATTCCATCATTTGGTTTTTAAATATATAATATATATAGGAGAATAATAATAATAATATAATAATAATAATAATAATAATAATAATAATAATAATAATAATAATAATTTATAAATAAGTATTATTCTATTTGAATACTTAACTACATAATTACTAAATACTTTTATAATAATAGTGATAATAATGATCTATATCGATATCACCTATTATTTATTACTATCTATAAAATATTTCTCTAAAAAATATTATGATTTTAAAATAATTTTAATATAACATATAAAGGATTGCAAGATTTAATATTTAATATTATAAGAAATCTTTCTATTATACTTTTGTTCTGCTTTAAAGAAATGTAGCACATGGTTTTCTATTAATATGTCTATATTTAATATCTAATTTCATAATAAATTTTTAATTGTTGTATCAAAGCAATTTAACCTATACTATATCATATGTGAATTTTCTTGAAAATATTCGTTAAACTTTAATCATTTTCAACACTTATGTTTACTTAAAAGTTGAGTTATCAACTATTCCTGTTAATGCTAATTAGTTTTGTAACAACATGTTAGCTCTAATATACGATAATAATCATAAGTCGTATAAGAGATTTAAATTATAAAACAAAGCAATTGATAAATTCAACGAAATATAATAAGTATAGACTTGTAAATTGTTCACTCAATCGCAACGCGTGAGTTACTCACTATATTTTTAAAGCATATATCTCATTAGATTAGATATTGATATTGTACTTGCAAATACAATCACAAAAGTAAAATGGGCATACAATATGCTCTCGAAGTGTGTAGACATTGTGTTCATGGATTTTCTTTGCTAGAGGTAAACATTATACTATAACATAATTATAAAGGTAGGTGAGATTTTTATATTTTGTATTTTATCTCGACATTTTATCACGTTACGTATGATGCTGCGGCAACACGTGCTGGGTAAAAAATCTAGTAATCTATCACAAATCAATGATTTAGGGGTTTATTCCTTATACCTTATATTATGTTAGATAACAGTGTGTTACAAGGGTTAAAATAATGAATATAAAATTGTGAATATGATTGTGAGTTAGTTAAACATACCTATATTTGAGAAGATTTAACCGTGATGTACATTGATACGGAGATGTTTTATAGTGAGTAATCGTTATTTGTAATTGTGTTTGACTTCGTATATCTTGATATTTTAAAATTGTTTTCTTAAAGGAATACGATTCTTAAAATATGTTAATTTTAATAATAGTTAACTACAAATTAGATTTAATTCTAACAACATTAACTCTTATTATATTTTTATTGAAATATTTTATTTATATTTAGAATAAAGGTTAATTTGATTAACATAATAGTAAATGACATTTATTAAGGAAACTATATGTATATACTAATTTATAACTTTCATTCTAGTAAGTACATATGTTCAAACTTAGATGAAGCATAGATGGACATCCTAGAAAAACAACACGTGACTTCTAAAGATATTGATTTATTAGTATAGATCTACCATGAATATATATTCAGTATATAAGATCTAGGCATCAAAATTAAGTCACATATATGTCATATAATCACTAAACTGTTTAAAACAATTCATGGTTATAATCCATCTAATTTGCTCTATCTACATATACAATTAGCTAATGAGAACAAGAAAAGCATTTCACAAAAACCGACATGTTTGTAAAGATACATTGTTACAAAAAAGTTTGCATCTTACTGGTATTAAACTGTTGTAACCTAGTTAGAAGAATATGAAATAATTGCTTTCTATTGCTTATATTGAAGAAGGATATGAGAAGAACAGATTACAGAAAGGGATGGGAGAATAGAAGGATCATAGATCTAACAATATTATTTCCTACCTCGGATCAGTAGTATAATTGCGGAGTAAGGCTGTCAATTCCGAATCCTTGGATACAGCAGCTGCGATACCGGCCAACAGACTCGGAACTGGAGCGGAAATAGCCATTAAATGGCCGTTGGGAACACGGGGAAGAGCATCCGCAGCGCTGTTTTGTGTTCCCGGACGATACACAATTTCAAAGTCAAATCCTAAGAGTTTACCGAGCCATTTCTGTTGTTCGGGGGTTTGAATAACTTGGTCTTGAAGACGCTTTAAAGATTGTTGGTCGGTGATTATAGTGAACTTGTGGCCCAATAAATATCGACGCCATTTAGCTATAGCTTGTGTGATCGCATACATCTCGCGGCGATAAGTGGAAGCGTGTTGCATGCGGGGGCACAACTTTTTACTGAAATATGCCAAGGGGTGTTTGTCTTGAGATAAAACAGCCCCGGTTCCCGACCCGGATGCATCGGTTTCAATGGTGAAGGGCTTAGAAAAATCAGCGAGGTGCAACACAGGTGTAGAACTGAGGAGGTGTTTAAGCTGGTTAAAAGCTTGTAATGTGGTTTCATTCCAACAAAACGCATCCTTCCGTAAGAGATCGGTGAGAGGTCCCGCGATGGAAGCATAGTTCTTGATGAAGCGTCGATAATACCCCGCAAGACCCAAAAAACTGCCAACTTGTTTTACGTTGGTAGGAATGGGCCATTGTTTAATGGTACTAATCTTATCGGGATAGACTGCCACGCCCGCGGATGAAATAACATGACCCAAGTAAGCTACTTGTGTTTGACCAAATAAACATTTAGATAGCTTGGCCACTAAACTGTGATGTAACAGAAGTTGGAGGGTAAGAGTAATGTGGTGGAGATGCTCATCCCAAGTTTTACTATAGATTAAAATGTCATCAAAAAATAACAAAATAAACCGGCTTAAAAATGGTCGAAACACGTCGTTCATAAGGCGTTGAAAGGTGGAGGGGGCGTTGGTGAGCCCGAAGGGCATAACTAAGAACT
Organism: Flaveria linearis; assembly: GCA_024085815.1. Lineage (NCBI taxonomy): Eukaryota > Viridiplantae > Streptophyta > Magnoliopsida > Asterales > Asteraceae > Flaveria > Flaveria linearis. Next base: position 28,708,678 of record CM044013.1, read on the forward strand.
CGTTCGTGAGTACGAAAAGCTGTTTTCATCACATCACCTGTGGCAAGTCGGATTTGATGATACCCAGCAAATAAGTCAAGTTTGGAAAAGAATTGCGCCCCATATAATTCGTCAAATAACTCGTCAATAGAGGGAATAGGAAAGCGATCCTTAACGGTGATAGAGTTTAAAGCTCGATAATCCACATAAAATCTCCACGTCCCGTCTTTCTTCCGAACTAATAAGACCGGTGAGGAAAAAACACTTGTACTTGGTCGAATGATACCTTGATGAAGCATTTCATTGACCAATCTTTCAATTTCTTATTTGTGAAAGTGTGGGTAACGGTACGGACGAACCGAAACAGGTTGGCTAGACGGTAACAACTCTATATGATGATCATGCGATCGAAGGGGGGTAATCCTTTTGGGACAGTAAAGACATCCTTAAACTGATTTAAAACAGCCCGTAACTCAGGCGGATAAACAGGTGTTAAAGAATCGGGTGGCACTAGGGTCAAGTGGTACAATTGGCTAACCCCATTACTATGTAATAAATGTTGAAATCCATGAAATTGAATAGCATGAGCACTATGAGTATCTCCTTGCCAAGTAATCTGTTGTCCTTTAAAATAGAACTCAAATGTGGACTAGGAATAATCAGTAATAACCGGCCCGAGTGTAGCTAACCAAGAAACTCCCAATGTAATACCCCAAACGTTAATATAATAGTATTACATGTACGAAATATGAAAATCTTTCTTTTATATATATTGTCACATGAGTAATACGACTATTTGGATGATGGCATGTGACGTCAAGATTTTTCTATTTTAAGAAAACGTTAAATAATAATAAAATATTTATTTTCGATCTTACTCCGTTTTTAACGAAACTTAGGTCTACTCATAGAGAAAAATAAGCATGTCTCAACGGCATATTTGAAGTTTTATAAGACCTTATACTTAAAAAGTTATAAGAGAAAAACGAAGTAAGCAGCTGAATTAATTATAATGATATAATAATAATATTATTAAAAAAAATAATTAAGCTAGCAGGCAGGCACGTTAAATTTGCCTCCCACATCGCCGGCTTAAGTCTTTCACCTATGTGCCTGCTTGCTTATAAATAGAGACCTTAGGGTTGTATTTAGATATAAGTTTTCTTGGGAACGCTCTAATATAAAGAGAATCCCGAGTAATCGATACCCCATTGGGTATTGTTATTAGTCATTTTTGGAGCTCGGGTAGGAGCGCGAGTAGGGAGACTCTACATCAGATTGCCGTAGATAGGTTTAAGGTATGTTATCGTTTAAGTTTATGTCAAGTTAATTATTATTTATTTTAGTATTATTATTAAGATTAATATTAATATAGTTTTATATTTTAGATGTTAGGGTTATTGTTAGGGTTGGGTTTTAGGTAGCCTAGCCTTAGTTAGGCATGGACTGATCACCCATGCTTAAACAAGGTAGCGCTAGGTAATATCCAACCATGATAATGACTAGTTAATTGTACCATCGCCTAACCTAGGATTACTTAAACAGTATCAGGACCTTGAGATATCACCAGATCGTACTAGGAATTGATTATCAACTGTTCAGCAACTGTTAAACAGGTGAGTTATCATGTCTATTTTCAAAATTGTGATAATATACTCGTTCTGTATGTACTGGTAATAATTATAATGCTTACATATATGCACGGGTCGGTAGGGGTATACAGGATCCTGATATATTTAATGGGGTGTGTCAAATTGGCTGAAAAGAGGATAGGGTTCCTCGTATGCATCAGGCACATGCTCATACCTATTTGACGGTCGGGAGGGTCTGACAAACTCGCCGCCGGTGGTTGTGGTAAAACCAGGGAAGGCACTGTGCCTATGGACCCAAATATCACAACCCATATTGTATGCATGTCAAAGTTAATTTTATAAATTGTATAGCATGAGCTCACCAGCATTAGCTGACGTCTTTTTGAGTATATGTATCACAGGTAATCAGAGAGACTACTCTAGTAATAATGACGAGACAGTGAAATCTGGAGCTGTAAAAGTTTATAGTTGTTTGATATTGTAATTAAATAATGTATTGTACTTAGAACGTTATAAGTTTGAAATGAAAACTTAGTTTGCTTTCGCTGTAAGTTGTATCAAGTGTGCACGTCCGCCCGAGTCTGGGGTGTCACAGTTAGTATCAGAGCCTGAGGTTTTAGCGAATTAGGTATTATAGAAATGCCTAAGCTTTAACCAATAGATCTCTATAAGATTAATGGTAGATTCAGGTTATGCCAAATAGCAAGTTTTAAGGAAAAAAAATTATATTTATATATATATACTCATGTTGCTTAGAATGACATAAGATCAAATAACCTGTGCCATGTCTTTTTATTACCTAAATATATATTATATAAATGAATCTGTGTAACATTACTCTTATGTTATAAGTATGCTTAGTACATACCAGTAACTTCTTAGTTATATAAACCTATAGGTAGGCAAAATGTCTAAACATAGAGGTGATCTAGGATCTAGACATGAACAAGGATCTAGACGATAACAAGTTAGCAGCAGGATGGGAGAAAGTTCTCATAGGACTCGAACCTCCTCCCACAGTGTTAGATCTCGATCTAATATGTACCCAATACTATCACTTCCTGAATGAATTGAAGATTTTGCAGTCTATTGTGATGCGTCTTATTATGGTATGGGTTTTGTACTCATGCAAAGAGGTAAAGTAATTGCTTACGCTTCTCGACAGTTGAAGACTCATGAGCAAAACTACACGACCCATGATCTAGAACTTGGTGCTGTAACATTCGCACTAAAAATTTGGAGACATTATCTCTACGGTGTAAAATGTATTATTTACACCGACCATAAAAGTTTGAAACACGTATTCGAACAGAAAGAGCTTAATATGCGTTAAAGACGCTGGATGGAGTTATTAAGTGATTATGACTGTGAGATTCAATACCATCCAGGTAAGGCTAATGTAGTAGCTGATGCATTAAGTAGAAAGGAGAAGCCCCGACTTATAAGAATTCATGCATCTAGAATATACGTTAAAACTAGTCTCTTAAATCAAATTAAGAATGTTTAACAAGAGGCTCTAAGTAATAATCAAGTGAAGGAAAGAATGATTGGGAGACTAAAGTTGTTGACAACAGGAAATGATAATATCCTAAGATTTAACAATATAATATGGGTTCCTAGTTTTGGAGGACTACAGGATATAATCTTAGATGAAGCCTATAAGTCTAAGTATTCTATCCATCCCGGTAGTGACAAGATGTACAAAGATCTAAGGAATGACTATTGGTGGCCGGGAATGAAACGATCTATAGCTCGATATGTAGAAAAGTGTCTCACTTGCCTTAGAGTGAAAGCAGAAAATCAAAAACCGTCAGATTATTTACAACAGCCGGAGATTCCGGAATGGAAATGGGAGAAAATCACTATGGATTTTATTACAAAACTTCCAAGATCAAGTCATGGTTATGATACTATTTGGGTAATTATAGACAGACTGACTAAATCTGCAAATTTTCTACCGATTCGTGAGGACTACAAGATGAACAAGCTTGCCCAGATTTACATCAAAGAAGTAGTCTCGCGGCATGGAGTGCCTGTATCAATCATATCAGATAGGGATAGCCGTTTCACTTCTAGGTTTTGGCAAAGTTTCCAACATGAATTGGGAACCAAGCTTAACTTAAGCACTGCTTATCACCCACAGACTGATGGGCAGAGTGAACCGACTATTCAGACGTTAGAAGAAATGCTTCGTGCATGTGTGATTGATTTTGGTGGTAATTGGGATAATCATCTGCCACTTATTGAATTCGCTTACAATAATAGTTATTACGCCAACATCAAAGCAGCACCTTTTGAAGCTTTATATGGGAGAAAGTGTCAAACACCTATCTGCTGGATAGAAGTAGGCGAAAATCAATTGTCAGGACCAGAAATCATTATTGAAATCACGGAGAAGATTCAACAAATCAAAGAAAGGATGAAAAGTGCTCAAGATAGACAGAAGAGTTATGCAGATCAAAGACGTAAACCTCTAGAAATTCAAATAGGGGATAAAGTGATGTTAAAGGTATCACCTTTGAAGGGAGTGATCCGATTTGGAAAGAAAGGAAAACTCAAACCTCGATACATTGGACCGTTTGATATAATAGCCAAAGTAGGACCGGTGGCGTATCGACTAAAACTTCCCGAACAACTGACAGGCATACACAATACTTTTCACGTGTCAAATTTAAGAAAATGCTTAGTAGATGAGGCACAACAAATACCATTGGAAGATATGCATGTTAACGAAAAGCTAAACTTCATCGAAGAACCACTACTTAACGAAGACCAAAAGATTAAAAAGTTGCGTAGAAAAGAAATCTCATTAGTCAAGATCAAGTGGAATGCACATCATGGACCCGAGTATACGTGGCAATTAGAAAATGAGATAAAAGAACAGTACTCTCACCTCTTTAAGTAAAGCTAAATTTCGAGGACGAAATTTTTGTAGGGGAGGGAGGATGTAATACCCCAAACATTAATATAATAGTATTACATGTACGAAATATGAAAATCTTTCTTTTATATATATTATCACATGAGTAAGACGACTATTTGGATGATGGCATGTGATGTCAAGATTTTTATATTTTAAGAAAACGTTAAATAATAATAAAATATTTAATTTTCGATCTTACTCTGTTTTTTAACGAAACTTAGGTCGACTCGTAGAGAAAAATAAGCATGTCTCAACGACATATTTGAAGTTTTATAAGATGTTATACTTAAAAAGTTATAAGAGAAAAACGAAGTAATCAGCTGAATTAATTATAATGATATAATAATATTATTATTAAAAAAATAATTAAGGTAGCAGGCAGGCACGTCAAATTTGCCTCCCACATCGCCAGCTTAAGTCTTTCACCTGTGTGCCTGCTTGCTTATAAATAGAGACCTTAGGGTTGTATTTAGATATAAGTTTTCTTGGGAACGCTCTAATATAAAGAGAATCCCGAGTAATCGATACCCCATTGAGTATTGTTATTAGTCATTTTTGGAGCTTGGGTAGGAGCGCGAGTAGGGAGACTCTACATCAGATTGTCGTAGATAGGTTTAAGGTATGTTATCGTTTAAGTTTATGTCAAGTTAATTATTATATATTTTAGTATTATTATTAGGATTAGTATTAGTATAGTTTTATATTTTAGATGTTAGGGTTATTGTTAGGGTTGGGTTTTAGGTAGCCTAGCCTTAGTTAGGCATGGACTGATTACCAATGCTTAAACAAGGTAGCGCTAGCTAATATCCAACCATGACAATGACTAGTTAATTCTACCATCGTCTAACCTAGTATTACTTAAACTGTATCAGGACATTGAGATATCACCAGATCGTACTTGGAATTGATTATCAACTGTTCAACAACTGTTAAACAGGTGAGTTATCATGTCTGTTTTCAAAACTATGATAATATACTTGTTATGTCTGTACTGGTAATAATTATAATGCTTACATATATGCACGGGTCGGTAGGGGTATACAGGATCCTGATATATTTAATGGGGTGTGTCAAACTGGCTGAAAAGAGGATAGGGTTCCTCGTATGCATCAGGCACAATCTCATACCTATTTGACGGCCGGGAGGGTCTGACAAACCCGCCTCCGGTGGTTGTGGTAAAACCAGGGAAGGCACTGTGCCTATGGACCCAAATATCACAACCCATATTGTATGCATGTCAAAGTTAATTTTATAAACTGTATGAGCTCACCGGCATTAGCTGACGTCTTTTTGAGTGTATGTATTATAGGTAATTAGTGAGACTACTCTAGGAATAATGACGAGATAGTGAAATCTGGAGCTGTAAAAGTTTATAGTTGTTTGATATTGTAATTAAATAATGTATTGTGCAGGATCGATTATGGGTGGTTTTTCTCTCAACTCACTGTGAACAACACTCGACAAGTAGTCTATTAAGAGTTGATCACAATATACTAAGTATCAAACAGTAAGAAAATAAACACATCAAGTAAATTTTTAAGGTACTTTTATATATTGCCTCTTAACTCAAAGGATTACAAGAGTCTTGGACTCTAATCGCTTATCTAAAGAGTTACAGGGAGAAGATATATATAATACTACCTACAGCCGGATATACTTTGATACCAGCTGGACACCTCTAACCTTACATCTATACTACAAGACTCTAGGTGAGGTCTTTCGAATATTTTGCCTGAGAGTTGGTAGTCAGGACATGTCCCTGACTTACCTTTTGTCACCAACTAAAGTTGGTAACATGTACTATCATAAAAAGGTGAACAGTAGAATAAAGTATGGTTAACAACATGGCTCTTTAGGAAGATGCCATGCTGTATCAAAGGTCTGCAGCGGACTGTCAGGAACCATACTTTTATCTGCTGGACATAGCAATGTCTTTCGAAGGATAAAGTGCTTCGGAAGAATAACTTCTTCCGAAGGCACTTATTCTTCGGAAGACTGCTTCTTCCGAGGCTTGGAGTCTTCTTTGTCTTCGGAAGCAGACTTTGTCTTCGAAAGCTCAGACTTTGTCTTCCGCTCTTTCATCAGACTTTGTCTTCGGAAGCTCAGACTTTGTCTTCAGCTCTTTCATCAGACTTTGTCTTCAGCTCTTTCATTAGACTTTGTCTTCGGAAGCAGACTTTGTCTTCGGAAGCTCAGACTTTGTCTTCAGCAGTTGACTTCAGCTTTTGCCTTCAGTAGATATCTTCAGCTGTTGTTCCTCAGACTCTCGGAAGATCTCTTGCTTGGCTTCGGAAGCCCTTCAATGTAGCACCAAAAGTGACTATGAAGTGGTTTTGGTTGCACCAGCCTTATCATGATCCAACAAACTCCCCCTAGGATGATACTACCAAAACTTCACTTCTCTCTTCTTCTCAAAGCTCTCAGCACCAAGGAAAGTAAGTGTTTATCATTGTCTTCATTCTTTCCTGCTGTGGTGCTGAGAATCTTGTACAGATCCTTGGTGGACAGAACCTCTACTCTGTCACCTTGGATTATGTGTGCCCTCTGTTGTGGCCCTTTGAAAAGAGTTAGTTGATGGGAAGTATAGTCATATTCCCATCGAACTATTGGTTCCAATTCAGGACCTTCCACCATCTGTAGAAAGGCTGTGCCTTTGGTGGTTGGTCTTTCCTAGTCTTCCACTCCTTTCAACTTCAACTCTTCTTCAATCTTGGCACTTCTACTTCGTTCAGCCAAGTGGAGACCGCTGATATGGTTTTTGATGTGTGCAGCAGTCTCAGAGTTGGAGGGATTGGAGAATGGCTTCTCTGCAAGCTCAGCAAGATCAAATCTGCTGAGATGCAGTAGAGAAGTGGCATTGAGCCTGTTGGTTTCACCATTCTCCCTTTCCACAACAAATTTGTGAGAAGGTTCATCGAACCTCCACTGGATTATTGCATTTCTAGGTCCAGGAGATTGACCAGAAATCCTGTCCTCTTTCCTGGTATCCAGCAGAGTCACCAGTCTCCTTCTTAGTCTCTTCTCCTCAGCGTTGAGGATATCGGAGTTGAGACTAAGAAGTCTTGCAGCCTGGCCCAAAGTGTCTCTAGGCAACTCAAGAAATTGGCCTAGGGTGAGGGAGCTTGAAGAGTTATCAACATAGGTGATGTTGATAAGCTCTCCCTCACAGGAGATGCTGCTCAAAGTGGTACAGTTGATGAGCCTCGTCTTGAACTCCTTTATTTCCTCAAAGGAGAGATGTTGAGGAGGCTGAGGGGATGGTCTTGGTTTTTGTTGGGTAGGCTTAGGTTTAGTGGTTTTGGGTTGTGTCTTGGGTTTTAGGATGGGTAGTTTGGGTGGTTGAGGTGATGTGGTAGGTTTGGGTAGAGTTGTGGGTTGAGGGGTGAAGGTTTCATCAGTGGGTTCTGTTTTGATGGGAAAAGGGGTTGGTTCTGGTGTGGGTTGTGGCTGTGGTTGAGTGGCTGTGGTTGAGACCGTTCCCTGTACCCTCCTGTACATCTCCCTTCTCTTCCTCAGACGGATGTCAGCTTTGATTTCACTGACTATCCGTTGGAGTGTCCTTTCGGACATAGGTCCCACCTGCCTACCAGAGAAGCCATGAGCCCGGAGATAGTCCTTCATCCAGGCTTTGTCATTGGACTTCTTGGTGGTAGTGACCCTCTTCTCTTCCTCCTTCCTCTCCTTTTCCCTCAACTTCTCCCTAGCAGCCTTCTTCCTTTCCTTCTCCATTTGATCCTGCTCTTTGTTGTGGAGCAGCAGGATCATGTCATCGTCATGTGAAGACAGTTCAGGAAGACTGAAGCCTCTTGAGAGTAGGAACTTGATCCTATCCTCTCTCAGCTTCAGGGCTGCCTCCCTTTGCTCTTTTTCTTCCTTCTCCAAGGCCAACCTGGCTTCTTTTTCTTGTTGTAGCCTGGTTGTCCTCTCCAAAGTCACCAACTCCTCTAGTGGTAGCAGGAGTATCTCCTCATTTGCAGCTCCTAAACTGATGAGCTGGTCAATGAGTGTTGTTCTTCTCTTCTGGTTGATTTCTTCTTGATTGGCTGCAGCTGCCTTAGAACTAGCAGCTAGCAGCTTTTCAGTAGGAAACCTACCTTTCTTTTTGGCCTTCTCAATCCTCTCCTCCTCCTGAAGCTCTTCCGCAGTCAATTTTCGTTTTACTTTGTCTTTGGCAGTGCTTGACTGTGGTGGTTCTTGGATGGAGGGTTGTGATTGAGAGAGAAGTTCAGCTGGTGTTTGGGTTGGAGGAATGTCAGAAATGTCCTCCCTGCTCACCTCAGATGCTATTTCAGCAATAACATCTGTGATGGTCAGTTCCTCGGACATCTTAAATAAGCCTTCCGCAGCTTCTATTTCGGCCTCGGAAGACTTTTCTTGTTCTTCCGAGGCTTCCATGTAAGCTTCGAAAGCTTCAGCTAGAGCTTCGGAAGATGAGACTGCTGCAGGTTCTGTCCCAACTGTTTCAGTTGCTGGGCCATCAGTCCCCATTTTCCCTTCGAAGCTAATCTCAGGTTCCATGTGGACCTTAGGTTGACCAACTTCTTCCACAGTGGTAGAAGGTGCAGTCAGTCTTTGAAGCTCCTCATCCCCAAAGTATATAAGTGTGGTGTCGGGGCTGGGCTGTTCTAGGGATGATCTCAATACAAACTTTGTGAAAAGTCTGTAGAGATCTTGAAGCATCTTTGAGTCAATCTCTAGAAAGGATTGAGATGACTCGGGTAGTGTGATGAGTTGGGAACTTAGAGATTGGGTCTATGGTTCCTCAAGTGTTTGTCTCTGAACTTTCTCCCCCTTTTTGGTAGCATCATCTTGAGAGCTAGATGAGCTAGAGGAAGAAGTCATTGAGACCTGAATTGGTACATGCCTAACAGATCTCTCCGTCTGTTTCTCAGCTAGTTTAGCCTTGAGGTTGTTAATCTCAAGTTGCTGAGTGGCAGTCCTTGATTCTAAGATCCTCACCTGTGATTCCAGGTTGGAGACCTTAGAAAGCAAGTACTGAAGTGTTAGTTGCATACTTCCCTCATCTTCATGAGAAGAATCACGGGGAGATGAGATAACATACCTAGTATGCTCACTCTCACCACCAGATGTGGCTTCTTGGCACCCTGGTTTCCTTTGCTCAGAGTCATCTCTTTAGAGATGTCAATGGGAAAAGTTGTCGTAGACTCAGTCCTAATTATGTTACCACTGTCCTGAGAGCTCAATGAGAGACTCTGAGTAGTGACAGCTGAGCCTACATGAGTCCCCTCCACATCAGTGGGACTCACCTCAGTAATTGGCTTCTGATGGGGGCTGGAGACAAGGGATCCCTCTTGGCTCTGTTGATCTTTCAAGGGTGTTGTAGATCAACTTCATGGCATGGAGAGATGTAATCTCTTCATCAGTGCGGAGTAAAAGGTCAGTGAAAGAGAGGGTGGTTAGTCCTACTGACCCGGGACCTTGATCAATGTCTACAGGCATTGAGCCTATGGTGGGGCTGTCCCTAGAAGGCTGCACAGGGGAGTGTAGAGACTCACCCTGTGGGCTTAAGTCGTGGGGTTCGGGCTCAGGGGTTTGAGACTAAGGAGGCTCAAAACCCACATTGAGGTCAATTGTGAAGGATGGTGTGACCTCGGACTGAGTGGGAGCCCATGATTCCACTCTAGCCCTTTGGGTGTGAACAGGAGGAGCTTGTTCAATCAGAGTAGATTGAACAAGGGTTCGTTTTGGACGTCTCTGATATGTAGCTTTGATGGGTAAAGAAGGTTTTGGCATTGTGGTGGATGTTGCTGGTGTGGGTTCATCACCTGTGGGGATAACAGGGATGTCACCAGGAGCTATGCGCTCAGTCATCTCTGGAGGTAGTGGAGTATACCTTCCAGTGAAGTTGGCGGACATCTTCTTAAGTGTCTTGAAAAGGTCTCACTTGTGGAACAGTAAGAGCAGCTGCGCAGACAAGCTTGCTCGATTCCATCTCACAGTTGATTATGTGTTGAATAAATCGGGGATACATGAAGAATGTATCCCTGCTCAGATTTCCGATAAGGTTGGTCAACACAAATCGTGAGTAGTTGAAGCGAAGACCTCTCACCAACCCATGAACTAGGCATCCTAGTTCATACGGGATTTGACCCCAACCCCCTGATTTATTGGAGAGGCAATGCAGGATAATGTGCAGCAGGAACTTTCAATGGTAAGAGAAATTGAACTTGTACACGGTTGATCTGCTGACATCTCCTCCATATCCCATGAGGATATAAGTGCCTTCCAAGTCTTCCTTGGGGAACTCAGTAGGAGCCCCATCATCATGAAGCTCGAGATGCTCCCTGATGAGTTGTTCAGTGATGACCAACTCTTGGCCACAAATGCGGGTTCTCAGGACTCGAACCCCATTCAGAACTGCAGTTTCACCGTTACTCCAGAATTCGGACATATGGTTGGAGTATACGGTGGGATTAACTGTAAGAGCAGTGAGGTATGTGGATTCGGCAAGAAATGTGATGATTTGGGTGAAGTCGGCATCCCTTGACTAATCAAGTAATGCGACTTGGTTGTGCTGAGGGTTTAGCGTCATTGAAGAAAAGGTAAGCTTGAAATTTGGATGAAATTGAAGGTTTGACAGTGAAGGGAATAGTTAGGGCTGTAAAGTGGTAAAAGAAGATGAAATTGATCAGTCAAGATTATTTAAAAAGGGGTGAATTGTGGTAGTGGTGGTAATAGGGTAACTGTTTTGGGGTTACTGTGGGTGGTATGGTGGTTTACGGCGGAGAAATGATAGTGGCGGCAAGGATAATTTTAAATAATCTGACCATCATCAACAAAATCTTTACTTTTTACAGAGTGGGGCCCAAAAGATATCCGTTACATATAAAAATCTTTACTTCCAAGGGTAAAACATTTCCGAAGGTAATTTTCTTCCGAAGGCAATTTCTCTTCCGAAGCATGATATTGCTTCCGAAGGTAAAATTGTCCTTTGAAGGCACTTTATCTTCCGAAGCAAGGCATTGCTTCCGAAGGTAAAGTTGTCTTTCCGAATGGAGAGTTGTATAAGTTTCGGAAGTAGATCTGATGTAAGATCAATCGCTTCTTCCGAGACCAAAAACTCTTCCGAGAAGAAAATTTCCATTAAGGAATTTGGCTTCGGAAGATATTCAAGAATATCTTCTGATAGTTGATTCCTCTTCGGAAGGAATTTACACTTGGAATAATTTAAAGATTTTTTGTAACTGGGCTTAAATTGTATTGACACAAGACTTTACATATTAAAAAGGTTTTCAAAAGAGGTAGTTATTCAATGTTTATCATCCCAATTGCTGATATGAGATACTTAAATCTTTGTTCATCAAATGCCTTTGTGAACAAATCAGCATATTGTTCATTTGAGTCAACTTTGATTAACTTTATCAGCTGTTTCTCATGAATATCTCTAATGAAATGATACCTGATATCAATATGCTTTGTCTTGGAGTGCTTCACCGGATTCTCAGTAATGGAGATAGCACTGTTGTTGTCAATATGGATAGGAGTAGTCATGAAGTTGAATCCATAGTCTAACATCTATTTTGAATCCATAGCAGTTGAGCACAGCAGCTAGCAGCAGCAATGTATTCAGCTTCAGCAGTTGATGTAGACACACAGGATTGTTTCTTGCATTGCCATGAGATAATCCTTCCACCAAGAAATTGACATCCTCCTGATGTTGATTTCTTGTCAATGTTGCAGCCACCATAGTCACTGTCAGAGTATCCATAGAGATTGAAATCACTATTTCTTGGATACCAGAGTCCTAGTTTAGGTGCTCCTTTGAGGTATCTGAGGATTCTCTTTGTAGCAGCTAGGTGAGACACCTTTGGAGCAGCCTGATATCTTGCACAGATGCATGTGGCAAACATGATATCTGGTCTACTAGCAGTGAGATACATTAGAGAACCAATGATTGCTCTATACTGATGTTGATCAGTATCCTCCCCCTCAAGGTCAGGGCAAAGATTATGGTTTCTGGGTATGGGTGTCTTGGCTGGTTTACAATCCTTCATTTCAAATCTATCTAAGATGTCTGAGACATACTTAGATTGACTGATGAAGAACCCTTCCTTCATCTGTTTCACCTGAATTCCAAGGAAAAAGTCCATTTTTCCCATGGAACTCATCTCAAACTTCTGCTTCATTATGCTTTCAAAGTCCTTGCACATTTGGTCGTTTGAAGAACCAAATATGACGTCATCAACATAGACTTGTACAAGCAAAATGTCTTCTCCACTCTTTCTGATGAAAAGAGTCTTGTCGATGGTACCTCTAGTGTATCCATTCTTCAGGAGAAACTGAGACAAGGTCTCATACCACAGCCTAGGTGCTTGGTGCAGCCCATATAGAGCTTTATCCAGTTTGCACACGTAGTTGGGGTGCTGTGGGTCTTCAAATCCTGGAGGTTGACATACATAGATTTCCCTATCTGTATCCCCATATAGAAAAGCACACTTGACATCAAGTTGGTAGACTGTGAAGTTCTTGGATGCAGCATAAGCAAGGAAGATCCTAACTGCCTCAAGTCTTGCAACAGGTGCAAAGACATCAGTATAATCGATTCCTTCCTCCTGGGTGTATCCTTGAACTACTAGCCTTGCCTTGTTCTTGATAATCAAGCCTCAATCATCTTTCTTGTTCCTGAACACCCATTTAGTGCCTATGGGTACTTGACCAGATGGTAGTGGGCATAGATTCCAGACCTTTTGTCTTCTGAATTGAAGCAGCTCCTCCTGCATCGATTCAACCCAACTACTATCCTTTAAGGATCTTCTACCTTCTTTGGTTCCATCTGAGACAAGAAGCATGAGTACAAGCAGACATTCCCATGATGAGTTTGTCCTCTTGTTCTCACACCCTCAGAGACATTCCCTATGATGTTCTCAGTTGGATGAGTGTTGTGAATCCTAAGATGAGGAATCACTTCCAGTTGTAAAGATAAGTCTAGGTTAGACATATTCTGATCAGGAGCTGGATCACTCTGTCCAACTGCTGTTTCAAAGTCATTCAATAAGGACTGATTGAATGATTGAGAAACATCATCAATGGTTGGTTGTGAAGTAGGACTAACAGTTGCCTGTTCCTTCAGAATACTACTTCCCTCAACCTGGTGTTGTAATGGATCACCTGAAGAACTTTGAGGTTGATCAAGTGATTCACTTGTTGAAGCTTCATTATTCCTGGAGATAGTTACACTATCAGATCTGTGAATGGTTGAAGCTTGTTGCCTTTCAGCTCTTGGAGAATTCGGAAGAGGTCTGGGAAGCTCAAACAGTTGACTTGCATCAGCATCAGCATTCTCTTGAGCACCTGTTCCAGCTGAAACATTCTCACAAGATGGTTTAGAATAGTTTGGAAACAATTCTAAATCAAAGATATACTCAGGTCCATTCCCCCTAACACAAGGAGTGTGCTTATTAACAACTATATTGGATGATTCCTCAAATTGTTGATTCTTGATATTGTATACTCTATAAGCTTTAGAGCTAGAAGAGTATCCAATAAAGATAACATCATCCGACTTCTCAGCAAACTTTGCTAAGTTGTCCTTTGTGTTAAGTATGGTACACCTGCAGCCAAAGGACCTTAGAAAGCCAATGAACGGTGGCCTCTTGTTCCATAACTCATAAGGGATTTTTCCATGGGGCTTAACTACAAGAACCCTGTTCTGCACATAGCATGCAGTGCTGACTGCCTCTGCCTAGAATGTTAGAGGCAGCTTTGAATCAGCTAACATGGTCCGGGCAGCCTCAATAAGTGTCCTGTTCCTCCTCTCAGCAACACCGTTTTGTTGAAGAGTTCTGGGAGCACTGTATTGTCTGGCAATCCCTTTTGAGTCACAAAATGAGTCAAGAACGAAGTTCTTAAACTCAGTCCCTTGATCACTTCTAATGATCTTAACCTTGTGATCAATTTGATTTTCTATTTTAAGAATAAAAGATTTTAAAGTTTCAGCAGTTTCATCTTTACTTCTTAAAAAGAATACCCATGTAAATCTTGTAAAATCATCAACTATCACAAGGCAGTATGATTTCCTTCCAATGCTCATTATACTTATGGGTCCAAAGAGATCCATGTGCAATAAGTGTAATGGAGTAGTGATAAAGTTAACACATTTGGATTTATGAGATGATCTGTGTTGTTTCCCTTTCAGGCATGCAACACAGTTATCTTTGCAGAAAAATTCCTTTTTAGGCAAACCATGTACCAAGTTATTTTTAGCCAATTTATTCATTGTTTTAAAATGCACATGACACATGCGTTTATGCCATAGTGTTGACTCATCACTATCAGCTTTGGAAAGAAAGCATGATACTTCACCCATAGGAGAAGCATTGTTCATGTCCAGCTTGTACATATCCCCTTTCCTGGGAGATCTAAGAAGCACCAATTCTGGAGGAATTGTCATCCCTGGTTTGAGGATAATGCACTCATGTTCTGTGAAGAGCATCTGATGCTTCTGATCACAGAATTGAGAAACACTTAACAGATTGTGTTCAAGCTGTTTGACAAAGTGAACTTTGTCAATGTTTATTCTGCCATTGGATATACTTCCTCTGCCCGAAATATATCCTCCGGCCTCACCTCCAATTGGACAGGCCCTCCATCAAAGTTCTGGAATTGTTGAAGGAGAGATCTGTTGCCTGTCATATGCCTGGAGCATCCACTATCTACAATCCAGACATTGTTGTTCTTGTTAAATGGACCTCCCTGCACATAAGATGAGATGGTTAGTTTTGTTTGGAAGCCCAAGCCTTGCTGGTCTTGGGCTCTTCCAATGATAGTGACATAATTGAACCAAAAGATATGCATTGGGGTTCAATAGAGGTCATTGTTGAAGAAGAGGTTTGGGCTGCAGCATCTTCCTTGATCTTCCAATCCATCCCTTGGTTGATCTTTGAAGATGAGCTTGTTGAAGCTTGTGCAGCATGGCCTTCTTCCGAAGCTTCTTTCTTTTCGGAAGAAGCCTTCACCACCTTTTCTTCCGAATTAGTCTTCTTCTGAGATGGTTTCAAGGGAGCCTTCTTGTTCTTCCGAACCTTAGAAGGTTTGGCTTCCGAAGCCATTTTCCCTTCGGAAGAAGTAGTTTCTTCCGAAAGCAACTTGACTTCCGAGACCAACTTTCCCTTTTTCATCATTTGGACCTTTTGAAGTGGTCCAACTGAGAAACCTTCTCTGACTCCTTCTTTTCTAACATTATTTGCATAATGTGTGCTTGCTGGATTGTAGTAACAATCTTTAGCCATGTGGTTGTGCAGACCACACATTATGCAGGCAATGTTAGTCTTCTGGGAACTTGCAGGTTGCTGTTTTTTGGGTTTCTTCTCTTCATCAGCAACTTTCCCTTTCAACTTCTGATCCTTCAGTAGGACAGGAGTGCTGGTATTACACTCCTTTCCTGAATCAGAAGTACCTACCACTTGAAATCCGGCAGAGATGAAGACACCCTTTTGCTTTGGGTCGATCTTAAGCTTGGACTCTGCAACCTTCTTGGCAGTCCTTCTAGCAGCTTTAGCTCTGCTTCTTCTTGCCTTGGTGGTTAGGATTTGGTCTTCACAGGTAGAGATGAGTGTATCCTCCTGTTTCTCCCCTGTGGTGGTTACTATTTTTGTCTCATCCTTTAGTTCCAACGGAGAAGGGTCAGCAGTTGGAACCTCTTACTCTTTAGTACCACATCTAGGTAGTCTAATAGACTCATAAGAGTGTGGTGGAGCTATTTCATTGGTTCCCAACCCTTCTTTGTTTTGATAAAACATTTGGAATGAGAGGTTGATGCAAGAATAGTTTGGAAGCTTTGCTCAGCAATAGCTTGCTTCCTGGCCTGAGCCTCAGCTGTGACCAACTGGGCTTGAACCTCAGACAGTTTGGATATCAGATCTTTAATTTGAGTCTTATAATTAGTCTTTTCATGTTTTAAAAGAGACATAGTTTTCTCTAACTCCTCAATTTTCTTTTGATAGTCAGATTCAGCTCTCTTAAAATCAGATTTTAGCACATTTAAAGACTCAACCTCAGATCTGATTTCCGAAATGTAATCCTTATAAAGTTTAACTTTAGCAATACAGGCAGCAGTACAAAGATGTTCATATACCTGATCATCATCTGTTCCGGCCATGAGTGCTTGAGCAGGAGTCACATCCTGTATCATGAAGCTCCAGTCAACTTCTTGAGCCACAGCAGCTGTTTCAATTGACTTCTCTTCATGCTTTGAAGCAGTGGGATGTGTGGAGGCCTGTGAGGTTACCGGGTTGTTCTTGGGAGCCTTGCATTCCCTAGCAAAGTGACCAAGTTGGTTGCAGTTGTAACACTTTGCTTTGCTTTTGTCAAACCCAAACCTGCTGTTGACTGGGTTTTGAGGGAATTGCCTTCCAGTTCTCTTGAAGAACTTCTTTGCTCTGTAAGTTAAAAGAGCCATCTGCTGGACAATATCCATATACTCCACATCATCTGGACTGAAGCACTCAAGATCATCAAAGCAGTATTGAAAATCACCAGAGTGTCCACTTCCAGAGACAAAGGCACAACTATCCTGAGAAGAGTTGTGTTGAACCTTTTGAGACTTTGGAGTCTCAGGTAGAGTAATGTAAGGTCCGCTGTGTGAGTTGTCAGGGTAACATAGCAACTGATGTTGTGGTTCTATGGTTTCCCTTTCAACCACATGAAGGGCTGAACTCTGTTGGTTATTGGAGTGACCAGAGGAGTTCTGCATGTTCATCTCCATCTGGAATGTACTTAGGATACCATACAACTCTGTCAGAGTAAGAGTCTTAAGGTCCGAAGTTCTCTTGATTACAACACAGTAATGTATCCATAGTTTAGGAAGTGAAGACATGAACTTCCTAACTATGTCTCTGTTCTCAAGAGCAACTCCAATATCCTCCAGAGTATCTACTAGCTCAACATACCTGAAGTATTGTTGAGTCAAGGTCTCACCGGCCTTGAAAGTAAAGTTCTCAAACTGCTGCTTCAAGAGATCCTTCTTGTTCTCTTGGGTTTCCTTGGATCCTTCATACATCAGCTTCAGTGCTTCCCATAAATCTTTGGCAGTTTTGCACTTCTTGAAGCGTCTGTAGACGGAGTTGAGGAGAGCAGTTTGGAGAGAAGTCATAGCCCTTTGATCCAGCTCTATTCTCTTCCTGTCTTCTTCTGAGTAATCATCAACATCTTTTGGAATGATGTGATTACCAGTGGCAGAAGTGGTGCTTGCTATGAAAGGACCATTGACAATGGAGTTCCACATCCTTGAATCTTGACACTTGATGAAGCCTTCCATTCTGATACACCATGTGTCAAAGTCTTCAGGGGTGATCAGTGGGGACTTGGTCATGGTACCAGTTTCCATATCAGCCTTAGAGAGAGCAGCCATTTGAGTGAGTGGTTTGTAGTGAGAATGAAAAACGGGTTGATTTGGATGGTAAGATCTCACAATCAAGAGCTTGGAGCTCTGATACCAATTGCAGGATCGATTATGGGTGGTTTTTCTCTCAACTCACTGTGAACAACACTCGGCAAGTAGTCTATGAAGAGTTGATCACAATATACTAAGTATCAAACAGTAAGAAAATAAACACAGCAAGTAAATTTTCAAGGTACTTTTATATATTGCCTCTCAACTCAAAGGATTACAAGAGTCTTGGACTCTAATCGCTTATCTAAAGAGTTACAGGGAGAAGATATATATAATACTACCTACAGCCGGATATACTTTGATACCAGCTGGACACCTCTAACCTTACATCTATACTAAAAGACTCTAGGTGAGGTCTTTCAGACATTTTGCCTGAGAGTTGGTAGTCAGGACATGTCCCTGACTTACCTTTTGTCACCAACTAAAGTTGGTAACATGTACTATCATAAAAAGGTGAACAGTAGAATAAAGTATGGTCAACAACATGGCTCTTTAGGAAGATGCCATGCTGTATCAGAGGTCTGCAGCGGACTGTCAGGAACCATACTTTTATCTGCTGGACATAGCAATGTCTTCCGAAGGATAAAGTGCTTCGGAAGAATAACTTCTTCCGAAGGCACTTATTCTTCGGAAGACTGCTTCTTCCGAGGCTTGGAGTCTTCTTTGTCTTCGGAAGCAGACTTTGTCTTCGAAAGCTCAGACTTTGTCTTCAGCTCTTTCATCAGACTTTGTCTTCGGAAGCTCAGACTTTGTCTTCAGCTCTTTCATCAGACTTTGTCTTCAGCTCTTTCATCAGACTTTGTCTTCGGAAGCAGACTTTGTCTTCAGAAGCTCAGACTTTGTCTTCAGCAGTTGACTTCAGCTTTTGCCTTCAGTAGATATCTTCAGCTGTTGTTCCTCAGACTCTCGGAAGATCTCTTGCTTGGCTTCGGAAGCCCTTCAATGTAGCACCAAAAGTGACTATGAAGTGGTTTTGGTTGCACCAGCCTTATCATGATCCAACATATTGTACTCAGGACGTTATAAGTTTGAAATGAAAACTCAGTTTGCTTTCGCTGTAAGTTGTATCAAGTGTGCACGTCCGCCCGAGTCACGGGTGGGGTGTCACACCCAACACCATATCCCAACCTTGTAAGGGTAATACATAGAAGTCCATGACCAGGGAATGACCTTGGATAACCAATTCAACAGCCCGAGCTAAACCCGAACAGGGCAGACGTTCACCACTGCCAACCTGCACCGTAAATGGCTCAATCGATTCGATAGAAAGATTCAAGAATGTAGCAATTCGTGTTTGAACAAAGCAATGAGTACTTCCCCCATCTAATAACACTTGAACAGAGTGTCCTTTAACTAGTCCCATGAACCGTAACGTGCTCGACGAACACCCCCCAGACAAAGTATTATAAGAAATGGTAGATTGAGTTTGGATTTCCTCTAATTGTAATTTTTCACCCAAAATAGAACCAGTACCTGGTGACGTGGGTAAAGGCGAGGCCCCGGGCGAGCCCGGTGAGTCCTCATCGAAAAATAGCAATTTGGGGGTCAACAGACACTTGTGATCCCATGTATACTTCGCATCACAACGGTAGCAAAGACCCTGAGCTCGTTTCTGAGCTATTTCGGTGGGAGTAAGGCGTCGAAATCTGACATGAGAGGCGGTCGTTGGGGCTAAAGAGGGTTTCGATGGAAGCTGCGGAACGGTGGAAGTGGTCGCCGGTGTAAATTTGGGAGTGGGTAATAAAGGTTTTGAGTAGCCCAATGAAACCCTACCCAAACCTTTTTCAAACTGGATTCTATTTTCGTGCAACTGGGCTTTATCCATAGCATCCTCCACTGTTTGAGGTTGGTGACATATCACCGACTGTTTAATGTTAGAACGTAAGCCGAAAATCCAACAACTAACAAGAAATTCCACCGGTAATGGCATTGTTCGATTAGAAATAGCTTCAAAACGAGAACTATAATTAGCCATTGTAGATGTCTGAACCAATTTTGCCAATAATCCTTCGGGTGCTTCCAATCGGCAGAAGAGTCATCAAGATAGAAATAGGCAATCGTTAATCGATCTGTCTCAGGGATGTTGTAGAAGGTGAAATAACGATCGGCTTGTGCAATCCAACGCTCCGGATTCTCGCAATTGAAACGCGATAGATAAACCGGTGCTGGTTTATGTCGACCGAGGGCACTGAACCTGTCACTGTGTCCGCTGGTCTCAGATTTAGCACCGACGGCCTTTTTTCTGAAGCTTATCTCCGATCGTTTAATCAATTCATTAATGGAAGAATGAAGTGTCGAAATCACCTCTACCACCGTGTCCATCTCTTCTCGCATCACCTTTTGCTCCTCCTGAATAGCCTTGATAGAATCCTCTATAACACGAGTTCGGGTACCCTCCGCCATCGGTGCAGAAGGTCAATGAAAGCACCAATTTGTTGTAACCTTGTTAGAAGAATATGAAATAATTGCTTTCTATTGCTTATATTGAAGAAGGAGATGAGAAGAACAGAATACAGAAAGGGATGGGAGAATAGAAGGATCATAGATCTAACAATATTACCTACCTCATGATCCAACAATAATTAACT
>CM044013.1:28734170-28823247 GCA_024085815.1 Flaveria linearis
TAATCAAGCATTATTGTATCAAATATAACTATGCATTGTGTCATGATCTAGGGGTTTCATTGTGGAATTTCAACCGAGCATTATTGTGTCAAAAATCTATCTTTGTGTCATGTCTTTGCGAAGCTTCATTGTGTCATGGTTTGGGGATTCATTGTGTCATGATTCCTGCTAATAATGTCTTTGTGAAGGTTCATTGTGTCATGATTAGGGATTCATTGTGTCATATTTTGGGGATTTATTGTGTCATGAAAGCTGCTTATAATGTGTCTTTTGTGAAGGTTCATTGTGTCATGATTAGGGATTCATTGTGTCATGCTTTGGGGATTCATTGTGTCATGAACCCTGCTTATAATGTCTTTGTGAAGGTTCGTTGTGTCATTATTGGGGATTCATTGTGTCATGGTTTGGGGATTCATTGTCATATGATTCCTGCTAATAATGTCTTTCTGAAGGTTCATTGTTTCATGATTAGGGATTCATTGTGTCATGCTTTGGGGATTCATTGTGTCACGATTCCTGCTAATAATGTCTTTGTGAAAGTTCATTGTTTCATGATTGGGGATTCATTGCGTCATGGTTTGGGGATTCATTGTGTCACGATTCCTGCTAATAATGTCTTTGTGAAAGTTCATTGTTTCATGATTGGGGATTCATTGTGTCATGCTTTTGGGATTCATTGTGTCATGATTCCTGCTAATAATGTCTTTGTGAAAGTTCATTGTTTCATGATTGGGGTTTTATTGTGTCATGCTTTGGGGATTCATTGTGTCACGATTCCTGCTAATAATGTCTTTGTGATGGTTCATTGTTTTATGATTGGGGATTCATTGTGTCATGCTTTGGGGATTCATTGTGTCACGATTCCTGCTAATAATGTCTTTGTGAAAGTTCATTGTTTCATGATTGGGGATTCATTGTGTCATGCTTTTGGGGATTCATTGTGTCATGATTCCTGCTAATAATGTCTTTGTGAAGGTTCATTGTTTCATGATTGGGGATTCATTGTGTCATGGTTTGGGAATTCATTGTGTCATGATTCCTGCTAATAATGTCTTTGTGAAAGCTCATTGTTTCATGATTGTGTCATGATTCCTGCTAATAAGGCTCATTGTGTCATGATTAGGGTTTCATTGTGTCATGGTTTGGGGATTCACTGTGTCATGATTCCTGCTAATCTGTAGTGTTACACAAAACTGGTCCCCCTACAAATATGAGCGCAAAGCAATATCAGATAATATAAAAACACAATGACTGAAAAAGGAATAACAGAATATCAAATGACACAATGAGTAAAAAAGAAAAAGACACAATGAGTAAATTAGAAAAAGACACAATGAGTAAACACTTGATACCTTAGATGTCACTTTGTCCCATATATGCCACATACATAACCTATGAAGGGAAGTTGGTAAAACATCTAGTATAGCCTTCTTCTTTGCAGGATCTTGATCACTAACAATAACTTTAGGTGGATTACCAAAAGCTTTGACATAGTTACGCAATAACCACCTATATGAATCTGCAGTTTCAGATCCAAGAATAGCAGCACCAAGAGTAACATTACTGTTGTGGTTATCTATACCAGTGAAAGGTACAAAAACCATATCATACCTATCATATACGACACAATAACTATAATTAGACACAATGAATATATGACACAATGAATCTTATGACACAATGAATCTTATGACACAATGATATATATGACACATTAACACCATGACACAATGAGTCTTATGACACAATGATATATATGACACAATGATATATATGACATAATGATATACATGACACAATGAATAATGTAAGTAATAACACAATGAAAAAAAGACACAATAAAAATATGACACAATGAAGAGATTAGAATCATACTTGTTAGATCTATAAGTAGCATCAAATCCAACAACATCACCAAAGATCAAGTAATTATTCTTCATAACATCATCAGCCCAAAATAAACCACCTAATGTTCCATCTTCTTTAACAATATATTCACAAGTAAAATTCGTCAAGTGACCCTTTTTCTTCATAAGAATTTGAACAAGCATATCAGCATCATATTCACCAATATATTTATTTAAATCCCTCTTATAATTCTTGAAATCATTTTTCGTCGCACCGACTTCCGCATAACCACCACACAAAGTTCTCAATATATGAAAAGCTCGAACGGGATCAATATTTATACTAGACAAAGCTTGAATTGCACCTTCTTTTACATGATCAACCTTTCTAGCAGCAGGTAAAAGATGCACATCATCTTGATCAACCAACAAGTGGTTGTGCTCTTCCTTGAAATAATAAACAGAGTACTTACTATTAACTAAACGTAGCTTAAGAATCGCTTCACACCCAACTCTCTTAGATGGTTTACTACGCTTCCACTTACATTTATCATCCTATCATTTGAAGAATCAAATACTTTTCCCTTTTTAAACCCTTGCTTCAAACAAACAAAATACTTCAAAAGTACTTTACCAGCTTGTAAATATTCTGTATGCTTCCTAGCTTCAAAACCACAAGAAAGAGCATACCTTTGGTAAAATGCAAACGCATGCTCAATAGAAACAAACTCCATTCCTACAACAGGTTTAATTGAACTCTTTGCAAAAGGTATATAAGATACTCTTCCAGAACCTGGGGATACACATTGTTGGCCAACATCTTTACAATTTTCAGCATCTATATGAATAAAAACAGCATGTCATAAAAACAGCATGTCATAAAAAGACACAATGAATCCCCAATCATGACACAATGAACCTTTACAAAAGACACATTATAAGCATCTTTCATGACACAATGAACCTTCACAAAAGACACATTATAAGCAGCTTTCATGACACAATGAATCCCCAAACATGACACAATGAACCTTCACAAAGAGATGACACAAAGATAGATTTTGACACAATCATGCTTGGTTGACACAATGAACCTCTAAACCTGACACAATCAGTATAAATAGTATCATATAACTCACCTAACATTTATAAAATATGTTCAACAACAAATTGATAATATCCAGAGTAATCTAACAGTATAGACACAATGACGATACAAAAGACACAATGATGATACCTATGACACAATGATGATACCTATGACACAATGATGATACCTATGACACAATGATGATGTCAATCAATAACAAAATTCACAGAAAATTATACAGTATAGACAGAACGATGATCAAAATGACAAAATTACAGTGCCAAAATTAACATACTATTTCAATTGCAGTATATAATCGTCCTCATACGTACCAAACTGATCATCTCTCGTCGACATCGCTGAAGTAATTGATGTAAAGCAATCTTCAACGATTGAAATTGAAAATTCGATTGTTTGAATCTTCAACGATTGATCAATTGAAAATTTCAACGATTCGATTGTTTGAATCTTCAACGATAAAGTGAAAAATCTGTTGAAAACCTCAATCGTACAGTGTAATGGTCGACATTGCTGAAGTATTGAAAATTCTGTTAATAAATTACACTTCCTAAAATACCCCTCCTTCTATTTTTAAAAATATACCAGATGTCAATCCCTGATTGCTTCTCACACTTTTTACATAATATTGACTTTATATTTGAACCCTACACTATTATATATATTATTATGATAAAATAATTAAATAATATATATTATATTATATATAAAAAGTTTGATTATAAATAAATATAAAAGTGATTATAAAAAATAAAATTTTAATAATTTAGCAATAAACAAGATGAGCCCGATCCAAACCCGTACTTAAAAATTTTCTAACGAGTAAAGTTCGAGCTTTAAAAATAAAACTACAAACGAGCCAAGCTCAAGTTGAGTTTTCTAAAACCAAAACGAACCAAGCTCAATCCTAAATTCACGAGCTCGGGCACTGCTCGACTCGTAACACCCCTACTAACATGCATTGACACTTGTCATGTACGAAAGCTTTTTTAAACATCTTACAAAACTTTTATTCCTTTTACATCAAACCCCCATCCTCTATATGTACGTGTGCAAGTATGCAAATGGTGTTGTGTTATAATAAGAACCACTAAAAAATTAACGGTTATTATAAACCACCTTTTTACCCATAAATATATACTATAATTATACAAGATTTCCGAAATGAGTTTAGTTGTTCAACAAAGGCGGATGCAATAATAAATAAAATAATTTTTAAATATTTAAGATTTTATTTTATTTTTTAAATATTCACCGAATCGAAAATCAAAATGAAAGAAAGTATTGCAAAGAAAATTATTATTGTAACTAGTTGTATTCCAACCGCCGCTTTGCGGCGGGATTAAATCTGTTTTGACATTTTTGAAAGCCCAGAAATAACAGTTTGTTGTGCCTGAAAACGACCGTTATCTAAGCGACCACAATAAACACCAATTCTATAATTTCATCATAGATGTGAAACAAAATAAAGCTAACATTACCCGCATAAAATAAAAAATACATACAAATAAATTAGCACGATCAACATAACAGCAAAACAACACAGATCACCAACGACAATCAGTTAGAGTTCACAGAGACTCAGAAAAGAGACATCGTTGTGGCTACACCCAAGAAGAATGCCACGCCCAAACAACGAAGACCTGGACTTCCTTAGCATCACAGTCTCAAGAATCCGTAAAAAATGAGCAGCCACTCGACATAATCAACTCCGTAACATTTGAACAACAATATAGCCTGTTTGCCAAAACAGGCCTAAAAGACTAAGAAACTGTCAGAACAATGAAATCATATACATAAACTGCCACATTGAGTGGTCTCAGATGTGTATACAATCATCATCATCGACCATAATCGTCGACAAATATAGCCTCAGATCCTGTCTCTCCGATCATCATTGACAAAAAATTTCAGATCAAACAAACATCACCACCATGCCAAAGCAAACGTAAGCAAGCATGAAACAGCTACAATGAAATAAGACAAAAATAGTAACATCGAGATGGCTCAGATGTGTGTACAAACATCATCATCGCCCAAGGCAATCGTTGACATATCTCGTCTCAAATGGAGACTTCCCAATCATCATAGACATAAAATTTCAGCTAAAACAAATACCATCACCATCGATTCATCGCAGTAAACCTGGAATGCGACATCTATCCCGAAGGGCCAACAGGTCCATCGGAGGCGGCGGCAACTTGAGACTCGCCACCATCCAGACACTCGCCAAATCCAGGGGCATGCAACAACCATCGGCGATGAACAAATAGGAAAGTAGAGCCGTTGACCACCCATAGAACGGAGGTCGATGACCATCAAAGCCAAAAGCCCAAATAAAATGCCTCAATAAAGACAAACCGCAAACCTGGATGCATCAGGCCACTACAAGAATCACCAAAGATCAGCAACCAAAGGAAGGGTCGAACACCAACGGCGACGGTGCGCCATCCATAGAGCGGAGATTGGCGACCCTAGGCCTCAGATCGCAAACCTAGATGCACCAGGTTACCCCCAAACTCGTCGGATATCGTAGGGAGACAAAGGCGATTTGAACCTCCATTGTCGCAGCCATTCACACCGATAGGGCCACCGCCTGGTCCAGCCGAACCACAAAAGGGCACCGGACCGGCAATAGCCCCTACCGTCGTGTCAGCCACCTGTCACCGCCCCGACACCTTCGACCTCCACATACAGGTCGTAAAACGCCGGCGATGCCACACGAACATCGTGCACCGTCAGGCGGCTGCACCACCGAAAATCGGAGGCACATGGACCTCTTGAGGGTAACAGATCTGTATGAGGCCTATCTTCTTTTCTCTCTGACTCTCTCTCTCTTTTGAGAGACAGCATGATGCCACGAAAGGTTACTTAAGCCACGTGTGAAGCAAGTAACATGAATTCTTCACCACCGTTAGATATAAAACAAATGGCTCAGATATACCAAACTACTGTTCATTCCCTTGCTTTATTAATATATTGATAATATCTTTAGCCCAGCATGCAGGAGAAGTAGATGAAGCCTGCTACAGCCCAAGTATCCGTAGTATAAAACTTTGATAAACTTGTGGGCTTCAGGATAGACAAGAAAAACGGTTTGGGTATCAAAACCAGTTTCTACCCGACCATTTTCCCTCAAAAAACCAGTCAATTGGCTCAAAAGGTTCCAAACCGACTCAACCCGCCGGTTCCTCTATCGTTTTATTCCCCGTGTGTTCAACTCTGTTTCTAACCCGGTTTTTTGAAACTAGTCATTAGCCAAGGGCCATGTTACCGTTTTTTGACCACTTGGACTGATCTTTTACCGTTTCTTTGTGTACTTTTTTACCATTATACCCCCTTAAGTTAGTATAAATATGTAGTGTTGTTTTGGTTGAACCGCAACAACTTAAAACGCTATCTACTCTCAAAAATCTTAAAAACGCTCAAGACTTTGACCCCGTAAGCTAAACCGGGAATCTCGTACGAAACTGAGAATGTGATCATGACAGCACATCTATAAACTCTCAAATGACTTTATCAAATGCTCAATCTTTTGTTTCTTATGATTCATCTTTAAGCAACATAATGGTTAAAATCCTTCATACGAAGAGATCCCAAGAAATTTGATGCAACTATGATCTATGTGAAATGTCGAGTGCTCCGAACAAGGCTCATTGCAAGTTTTGCAAGGAATTTTTTTAAAACATACCAACACAACTTTGAAAAACTACATTATTATGAAATATTGAAAGGCGTTGAGAGATGAACCGTCTCGAGATCAAGCTTCGGTGTCAAACGTCGGAAATTAGTGCCTTATAACGTTGATGCGGTTTGGGAGCAGACGCATTTCGTAATTCAAGAAAGCTTGTCACTCAAACACTTCAACAACGAACGTGTGACCTGACTCATTCAACGAATTCTTCAACCGCTTTACACAATGTAAGTCGTGCTACTCTTAAAAGAGATTGTTTAAAAATATGAAAAAAATGATTAGTTTCTTATTTTGAAAACTTAGAAACGGGTATTAACTTAATTTGTGATGTTTGATCTACTCTGCATGGTTCACCGATCTCGTACATTTGTGTCATTGCACATTGGGTACAATCCAATTTGTGGCAAATGATAAAACGTACGATTGCGTTTTAATTGTTTGATTATCCTTACACAGTTGAAAATTTATTTTATATTTAGACAAACTAATTAAAACATATAAATTAAAAATTAATTCTTTTTCAGTATCTTTTAATAACACGTCAAATAATACGCGTGCAATCGAACAATTAAAATTAAATTATAAACTGATTTGTAACGCTGCTTTTTTTCATAACACATGTGTTGCATACATTACAGATTTAACCTTTCAAGGTGGTTTAAAAATGACTTAACCAACAAAACAAACATTTAAACAAATGTTACGTGATATCTTTAGCTCCAACAAAAGATATACTTAATATCGCAAATTTTGTAATGAGACGAATTTCAAATGTTTAGGTCCGAATTGACCAAGATTGACTAAGTCCAAGCTTACAGGATAGTTTTAGAATCTTTTTTCTATTATTGGTAGAGTTATATCCATGTGGAGAACAAGGCACGCTTCTTCTGCGGTCAAGATATCCATTTGCTTGAAAGATCATTTTGATGTGGCCGAAAGAATCCAAGATATAACCTTACTCGAATGCGGATTAGAATATGAAGCCGAGCTATACAAGGATGAGGTAGAATGTGGACTGACACCAGGAATGACTAACGATAAAATCGCGTTTGATGAATACTTACATAATAGTTTAGGCTCCAGAGATGAAGAATAAAACTCTTACGCGAGCCGATGATACATTAAAATAAAGAATAAAATAGTCGGAACAAGTGAATTTTTTATTTTAACTTTGTAAGTCTTTAATCTTAAATAAAATAAGTGAATTTTAGTTATATTGTTTTAAATTGTGATTATTTTATAAACAAAAAAAAATATAAATATAAAATAAAAACCCGTCTTTTTGACCAATTTGGGCCAGAACCCGCTGGGATATGTTAAGGATTGTTTTCCCTTCAAATCGGTTTAGAACAATGTTTTGAAAACCGGACAGGACCGGCCGGTCCGACCGGTTCGACCGGGAACCGGACTCCAATCCGGTCCGGTTCGGTGCTTAAAACCGGTTTAACAGTGAACCGGTGGTCAGACCGGTTGAACCGGTCGAACCGGCGGTCGGACCGGTAACCGGACCGGTTGAACCGGTCGGACCGGTAACCAGACCGGTTGAACCGTTTTTTTTTATAAAATTTTTTATTTTTTGTAATTTTTACATAAATACGATCCGGTTCTTATATACGGTCCGACCGGTTGAACCGGTCCGACCAATGAACCGGTAAGGCGTCCGGTTCACTGTCCGGTCCGGTTTTAAAAACATTGGTTTAGAACGCGGTCCAATTTGAGTCCACACTGGTTTTGAATACCTTTGACCAAACTGGTTTGGTTTAGAACTTGAACCGTTTTTAGTCCTCTAGGTGGTCTAGACTCTTAACAAATTAAACTGTCTCAATGTCACTCAGAAAGTTAACCGTTGAAAGACTCGAATACTAAAGCAGCAAAAAATATATATTCAGGTTTTTGGGTTGGATTTTTGGGGTAACTTGTGAAGTTTTGTGACAAAAGTTATGAGTTCAAGCCATCTAAAATAATGTAGGGCGGGACCGTCTACGTAAGACCATGAAAGATCTGGTACCTCCCCCCATCCTACCGGGAGCTTAATCAAGAATCAGGTACGTCTTTTATATTTGGTTTTCAGGTATATATTAAAAATAGGAGACATATTTTCATATATGTTTGAAATGGTTATATATGTATATGTATATATATATATATATATATATGTACATATATATATATGTACACATATATATGTACACATATATGTACATATATATATATGTACATATATATATATATGTACATATATATGTGTACATATATATATGTATGTACATATATATATGTACATATATATATATATGTACACATATATATGTACGTATATATATATGTACACATATATGTGTACATATATATATATGTACAGATATATATGTACATACATATATACATATATGTATATATATATATATGTATATATATTATATGTATATATATATATGTGTATATATATATGGTTCAACTAAAATAATTAGTTGCCTAAGTAGGCTAAGAAGGAATAAGGAGATTACATGTGACACTCTTCAAATTAGGGTTAAAGGGCATTATGTTCATAAAACACACTCATTAGTCCCTTTTGTATTTTATCAAAATGCAGCACAAATTCGAATGTAATGTGCTGCTTTATTAAATACATCATATCATCATACTACCTACCCCCTTTCTTCTTCATTTTTGGACTGTTAATATGTGTGTTCATCACAAACTCACAACTTATATCTGATGAACAACAATGGCGCCTAAAATCCTCCGATTCCAATCGGAAGAAGCCACCGCCGTTGCTCTTGCTATATACATCTCCGATCTCTCCGCCACATCCATCGCCGCCCACGGCTCCTTCTCCGTCGTCCTCTCCGGCGGCACTCTCTTCGACACCACCAGGTAACCACAGCTCCACCATTGCATCGATTCAATGATGTAACAAATCAGAGGCTCTAGTTCATCGATTGATCGATTATTATGTTCTGATTATTAATTTGAGTCTCGATTATTATGTTCTGATTATTATGTTCTCGATTCAATGATGTAACAAGTCAGATTTGAAGTACAGGAAGAAGATTCGGATTGATTTCGTTATTGTTCGCAAGCTCACGGTTAGTGCACACCAACTGTTCGATCTAATGTAAATCTAACAGTACAGCACAGCTTTGTGCTGTTTTATGAAATACAGCACAGCTTTGTGCTGTTTTATGAAATACAGCACAGCTTTGTGCTGTTTTATGAAATACAGCACAGCTTTGTGCTGTTTTATGAAATACAGCACAGCTTTGTGCTGTTTTATGAAATACAGCACAGCTTTGTGCTGTTTTATGAAATACAGCACAGCTTTGTGCTGTTTTATGAAATACAGCACAGCTTTGTGCTGTTTTATGAAATACAGCACAGCTTTGTGCTGTTTTATGAAATACAGCACAGCTTTGTGCTGTTTTATGAAATACAGCAGAAAAACGTTAAAAATGTAGCACAATTTCACATAATTTGATTTTTTTTTGTAAAAAACTATAGTAATACTATACTCAAATTAAAGAGAAAAAAATGCTTGATTTTATGGTGTAATTTATTTAAAAAAATAATGTCGTATGAAAAGTTATTAGCATTTAAAAAAATAGGGGGAAATTTTAAAAAGTCAACAATTGTGGGTAATATAATAAAATACCCAAATTACCCTTGATTACTTATTTTTTCTACACTTTGATCTTAGCCCTTAATTAGATAATTAGAAGGCTAAGATTACTTCTTAACCTACTTAGGGAAAAATTATTTTTTAGGGGAACCTCCCTCTGTATATATATATATGTATATATGTATATATATATATATACATATATATATGTATATATGTGTATATATGTATGTATATATACATACACATATATATATATGTATATGTATAATATATATGTATATATATATATATACATATAGACACACACATATATATACCACATATATATATACATACATATATATATACACACATATATATACATATATATATATATGTACATATATATATGTATATATATACATATATATATGTACATATATATATATATGTATATATATGTACATATATATATATGTACATATATATATGTACATATATATATGTACATATATATATATATATATATGTATATATATGTATATATATATGTGTGCATATATATATATGTATATATAAATGTATATATATATATGTGTATATGTATATATATACATATATATATGTATATATGTGTGTATATATGTATTTATATATATACATACATATATGTATATACATATATAAATGTATATATATGTACATATATACATATATATATATTTGTATATATATACATATATATACATATATATGTATATATGTACATATATATACATATATATGTATATACGTACATATATATACATTTATATATGTATATATATATGTATGTATATATATGTATATATATATGTATATATCTGTGTATATATATATGTATATATATAAATGTATATATATATGTATATATGTATATATATACATATATATATGTATATATATGTGTATATATGTATGTATATATATACATATATATATGTATATATATGTATATATACATATATAACATTTGATCCTTTCCCTATATATGTGTATATATATATATATATATATATATATATATATATATATATATATATATATATAAATGTATATATATGTATATATATACATATATATATGTATATAAACATATATATATATATATGTATATATATATATATATGTATATATATACATATATATATATATATATTAATTTTTTAGTATTTTTTTTACCTATATGAATAAAATAATTGTCATGTTACCCGGTTCTTATATTCGGTCCGGCCGGTCCGAATAGCAAAACGGTAACGCATCTGATTCGTTGTTCGATTCTGAAAACATTGCTTGTATGTTTATTTGTGTAATAGTATACAACGTTGCAATCATATCGCTGTGAAAGATTAGTTGCTAGGTGGTTATAGGTTGGCGCATTGTTGAGTTTACATTAGTGGAAGTACTTGTTTGTTAAACGGTTAAGACAAGTCCACCCATATAGTGGCCTGTAGAGATGCACAAATTGGGTTTTGAGCACTACCCAGAACCGGGTACAACTCGGGTACAAGCCTATCGAGTTTTTTGGGTCCGAGTACAGGTGGAACTACGTAAGAACCTAGTTTCGGGTACCAGGTGATGAAAATCATACCTACTGAACCAGTTCGGGTTGGGTACATATCAGGTATAGATCCAGGCTTTTTCATACCATTTGGAATTGTTATGAATTTCAACATTCACAACGACTATAATTTCAACCATTGGCAACAATTACAAAACAGAGTATAACAAAGGCTATACATACTACTAGATATTAAACGTCTTTTATACCAAAAAAGTAGAATCTTTATCCAACAATCAAAAGCACATTTTATTAAAAATTGTCAAAAGTTTAGATCGATGACGAGGAGTACGCCTTGTTAGACATTGTGGTAATGTTTAGACCAAGTAAATGGGTTAGTTAAACCAAGGTGCGATTAAGGGATGAGGTAATAACAAAATAAAGAAAAACAAAGACAATTGTTGAAAGATTGTATAGAATCTATCGCTGACAGATGCATTTTTTGGAAGATGCTAACAACGATGCAACCGTTGTTCATGAATCTTGTATTGAATACGAACGAGTCAATGATAAACTGTTTTCTAAGTTAGTAATTTGGTGGAGGTTTTAATTGATAATTGATTTGTAATTTTCTTTAAGTTAGAAATTGTGTAATCTTAAGTTAATTTTCTTCCTAAGTTATCTCCACAAAAAGCAACAAGTAATCTTTATTTTTTGATATTATATAAGTAGTAATCGGTTAATTCTCATTTCACATATTAAAAAATAATCATTTAATTCTCATTTCCAAGTTATCTCCATGAGAAACAACAAAAATCCAATAAAATTCAATAAAAAATAGCAAAATTGATGGAAAACAGCTAGATTTCAAGTTGGGTCGAGTTTGACTTATTCCGAGTAATGTTTACCAAGTTGATAAAAATCGCCTCAATACCTATCGAGTACCCGGCCGCGTAGGCCGAGTTTTACAACACTGCTTAATTTTATTTTTAATGTAGAAAATGTTCAATAAAAAATAAGAATATTAAATAAACATAAATTCCTAATTTATTTATATTTAATAGTTAACACATAAAATAAAATGCTTTCACCATCACAATTTTTGAAACTAATACAATTTTTTTTGTCGTATAAACGAGTAGGTTTTATTTTTACTAGACACTTCATCAAAGACGATTTTTTCATTGTATATGCTTGAAGATATTTCTTCTTTCACCTCTTCATCATGTACTTTAGGTTTAAATGATATTTTAGCTTTGAGATTTGTTTGGTCTTGTATACGATCTACCGCGTCTGATTGATCCTTTAGGTAGATGCATATCTCTATTGTCTCTGGATTGAGTCTTGTTTTTGTAAAGATATTTTCCTGCCATTAAGGGAAAAGAATATTCCGAAGCTACCGTAAAAACTCAATCATTTAATAAATCACGGGACATAGTGGAAGGAACCGGAAATTAGGATTGTTTGCTCTTCCATGAATCCAAAATATCAAATTCACTATAATCTTGGTAGTCATGGGAGGTTGCACGTATATGAACTCAAAAGGAGTGCACTGAATGGCAGACTGATACATGGTATTATACCAATATTTAGCTAAAGGAAGCCAAAGAACTCAATCAAGTTGCTTAGCAAAACACATGCACTGGAAATAAATTTCAACAATGATTTAGGACTTTAGATTCCCCACTAGATTAAGGGTGATAAGCACTAGTCAAGCATTGAGGAATCCTTTGCATAAGCAATAATTTCTTCCAATAATAAAAATCTTATCACGATCAGAGACAATGAATTTTGGGGATCCATGTAAGCGACACACTCAAAAATCCAGATAAACTTAAGCCAATGTGACAACAATAAAGGGTGGAACAAAGCAATAAAGTGAACCTATTTGCTCAGTCTACCCACCACCACCATAATAACATCTCTACCTTTGAATGAGGGTAATTCCTCTATGAAATCCATAGCAATGTCTTCCCATACCCCTTGTGAAATAGGCAATGGCTGCAATAAATCTTAGTAGGCTATCGATTTACACTGCTAACAAATCTGAGTAGGCTATCGATTTACACTGCTAACAAACTAAACACTGCTTAATATGAAGCTTAGTATCTTTTAGCGTCTTTGGCCAATAAAAAAGCGAGTGACCCGTTGTGTAGTGGCAGTAACGCCGAATGACCACCCTTAGATAAGTATGTATCTAAGAAAGAATCGCATTCTTGAGATCTACATCACGACCAACCACCAACTTCCTTTTCTTGTGCAACTGATGAGAAGACCAAGTATAAAAGGATGAGAATTAGGGAATTCTTGTAAATCATTATTGATCTTAACCAAATCAAGATCTCTGATCCAGGCCAATTGAATTGAATCCACGAAGAAAAATGAATAGTAAAAAGTGCCATTTGGGGCAGTTCACCATGACCAACTCTGGACGATGCATCTGCCACTTCATTATCAGCCCCGTTTTGCTCATAGGCTTAGAAAGTTATATTTTGTTGGAAGAGAGTAGCCACTTTATGATCAAGAAGATGTTCCAATCTTTGTTGGTCAGTTTTGATTAGAAAGTGTTTATTAATCAAATATTGATGTCATTTTTTAACATCATTTAAAGCCAACATCTCCCTCTCATAAGTTGAAAGTAGTAAGTTTTTTTTGAGATAATATGTTACTAAGGAAAGCAGTTGGGTGCTCATTTTGCATCAGTACTACACCAATACCATTACTAGAACCATCAGTTTCAATGAGAAAAGTGTCGTTAAAAATTTGGTAAAGCTATAACCGGAAGACTAGACATAACAACTTTAAGAGCATTAAAGGCTGCCACAACTTCAATCAACCAAAAAAAGAGAGTTTTCCCATTAAAGCATTTGAGTTATCGGTCTAGCAGTAGCACCATAGTTCTTTACAAACCTTCGATAATACCATGTAAGACCCAAGATACATATTTAAAATTACTAGGTTGAGGCCACTCGTGAATAACTTTAACCTTATTAGGATAAAAAAAAAAAACCCATTAACAGAGGTGATATGACCTAGGTATTCCAATTCCTTAGCTCCAAAGACATATTTTGCTTGCTTAGCCACTAGTTGATGGCTTCTCAATTTAGTAAACATCATTGGCCGATGCTGCAAATGAACAGGCCATGTATGACTACAAACTAAAATGTCATCAAAGATAAGTACAACTAATTTTCCTAGAGGAGGCCAAAAAACATGATTCATTAAGCTTTGAAAAGTGGAAGGTGCATTTGTTAGGCCAAATTACATAACCAAAAATTCAAGTGGCCATTGTGGGTCTTAAAAGCTATTTTATTAGTCTCATTAGGATCAACTTGAATTTGGTCGTATCCAGATTTAAGATCCAATTTAGAAAAATAGGTTATACCATACAATTCATCAAGTAACTCCTCCACTAAAGAAATGGGAAAACGATGAATAGTAGCCTGAATAAGTTTTCAATAGTCTACACACATCCGCCACCCCCACCTTTCTTTTTAACCAAAATCACGGGTGAAGCAAATGAACTTTTACTATGTCGGATCACTCCCTACTCCAATAATTCCAAAGTCATCTTCTCAATTACATCTTTTTGAATAAGGGAATACTGATAGGGTTTAAAATTAAAACCTTTAGGGGGAGTTTGGTTGGAATGAATGAAATGGAATTGAGAAACTAATATAATTTTCAAGTAAAATTATGTTTAAGTGGATAATGAAATGTAAAACCCAAACGAATGTTTCATCTCAAATAAATTCCCTTGATTGTGGAATTTCAAATTCCATCTCTAGGTGAAAGGATTTTGGAATTCAACAACCAAAAGAATTTAAAGTTAAACATTCCATTGGGTTTACTTTTAATTACTCACTCAAACACAATTTTACTTGAAAATTATACTAGCTTCTCATTTCCATTCAATTTCTTCCAACTAAACGCCGTACCCTCCTGCACTGGAATCTTATGGTCAAATCTTTTTTGAAATGGCGGTAAAGAATTCAAATCACAGAATACATTTTTAAATTCAAATAGCAGTGGCTACATCTCCTTTGATTGAAAAACAGTACTAAATTCTCGCAGCTACAAACAAGTAGAGTTGATTGACCCTACACTGAACACAATTGTAACATGAACAACTCACTCCCTGCTGAGTAAATTTCTTCAAACTACCTTTATAGACAGTAGAGAATTTCTTTGGAACTCATAATCTAAAACTACCACTTCAATATAATATAATTAAGGTTTCTTCCATCTACATACATGACCTCTACTATATTTTTCATCACAGATATAACACTATACCTTAGCTCTTTTTTCTTCAAATTCAGTTGCAGTAAGAGTTCGTTTATTTCCATCAACAAGGTCATTAGTACCTTTAACTGCTATAATGGGTTTAACATAAGGTATTACACCCTTGTTAGAGTTGCTACCCCATGTTACAGCCTTAGTACTACCCTTATCCTTTCTTATTTTCTGAGAAGCCTCCTTCAATTTAACCAATCTTTAAGCTTCCCTAACCATTTTCGGTTTAAACATTCAGTTATGCAATTGAAGTTCCTCCTCTAATCCAGCAATAAAGCAACCCAATGAATACTCCAAAAGTAAATTGAGTTTACTATTACATTAAAAGCATCATAGCTAACGTCGACTGAGCTTGTTCCTTTCTAAATTCAGCCAATGACTTCTCTTGATCTTTAAGATTTTCTACAGTTGACTGAAATCATTTCTTTATCTGTTGCTCCAATTGAGGATGATTATCTCTCATTCCTTGATCAGAAGTTTCACTAGTGTTACGATCCTCTGGTTCGACATCATGAACCATTTCTACTCAATGAGTCATCGCAAAAACTGAATTGAGCTCCAAGGATGGAGGCTCTACTACCAATGATACAATCTAAGGATCAAATTAGATTGAAGTGGTAAAATGAAGACTGCGATTGAATACTCAATGGAGAGACATCACCATTACTGAATAGAGAAGATTGAGTTAGAGAAAAGCTTTTAAACTACAGTTTAGTTACAATGAAAGAAAAGAACAAGAAGACTATTGAAATGCTTTCACATCACTTCTTGCCTAACAGAAGAGTGGTAAACTACTCCAAAACTAATGTTTATAGGATCAGTGTAGAAAATCATGAGATATGCAAGGAGACAGCTATGCTAAATATGAAACAGATGATTTTCTATGGATTACATTTTACATACACTACCTTTACCTTATAAATCTGTGCAGTTTTGTAAACAATTTACAGAGTAAACAACCGTTTATCTTTTTTGTAAACTGCAATTTATTTTTATTTTTGACTTTTACACGATGTATAAACCTTGTTCAAATAAGGGCGTAAAAGATTCTTACTACACATTGGAGTCCAGTCAATGAATAATTTTCAAATAAACTAAACAACTGGAAAACTAATCATCTATCATTTGGTGCTTGGGCTCTTCCAATTTACTATCTTTCTATGTTTAAAGCCCCAAAACAGATTACAAACAAGTTGGAAAGTGTGAGGCGGAATTTCCTATTGCTCAAATAAAAATTCACTGGGTACTTGGGTAGCAATGAAAATGGTTGCAAAAATACCAAACAAAAATCTAGTTAAAAGACGCACATTTAAATGTGAAATAAATGTAATTTCGATTAAATTCTTGATGAAAACAGAGTATTGATCAGATTTCTGGCTTGGATCCTCTTTGTTGAAGAGAATTGAAATAATTGCGCACAGAATAATCAACTTCGATCATCTGGGGAAATAATCATCACTTCAAACATCTGTTCATCTCAATCGGAACATAAATGAATAATCTTTAATTTCAATTTATTCAGATATCATCATTTATCAACACAAATTCAGAACAAAGAGATAAAAAAGAAATGATGGTGGATCAGATTTCTGGCTTGGATTTTTCTCCCAAAAAAGAAAAATGAAATTGAGCGCTCAGTTATTTCAGATTCGATCATCTGGGGAAATAATCATCATTTTCCATCATCATCATCATCATTGATGCGAACAAAACAAAAAATCAGAAAATGAAGACGATTTGTTTGAAATTCAGAGAATTTGTAATCCCTGTTTCGATGAAAGATTTAAGTAAAATAAAACCCAATTGTTATCGAGAACAAACGTTGAAGATTTGCTTTGATTTTGAAGGGAAGAAGGTGATATCAGACGAGAGACTGATGAATTGACGATGAGAGGCTGCGACGGTTGAAGGAGAGATGTATTGGAGTGTTTATATAGAGGATGATTAGGGTTTTGATAAACCCTAGTGACGTTGCGGTCAAAACAAGCACGTGATTTCGGCGTGTTCTGTTTTCCTTATTAAATTAAATGAAATAATTATTTTACCCGTCCCACGTTATATTAGCGTCATCATGACATAATAAAGTATAAGTTAAAATCAACTGGACTCGTTTGCGAGCAAAATTTACGTCTAAAAGTAACCTTCCTAGAATTTATATGTTGAATTCAAACTTGTTGTATTTGATCCGACTTTTTTCTAGCCGAGCTATGTCAATGTGTGAACAAATTCAAAACGTAATAAAAAAGGATGTTCAACTATGCCATATGCGATTTATCAAATATTATTTAGGCTATAAATAAGATAAAATTTAAAGAAAACAAATAAAAAAATGACGCAAGTTTGAAATAGACTTAATTACATGGGTGACCGCTATAGTTAGACTCATTTCACTTTTGGTTCCTAACTCTCTGATATTACAAGATTTGTTCAAAACTTTGCACAAAAGTAATAACGGTGGTCCCTGAAATAAATGGATGTTAAATTTGACTGTTAAATTTTCTTTAATAACTTAAATACCCATACACTCAATTTCTATTACACAGATCACCATTTTCAACCGCCGCCCCCTTCATCACAGGCGACTCACCTTCCACTGTCGGTTACTCACCTCTACCCACCTCACTTCATTTTCACCACCACCTCACTAGAAAGCTGACCACCGCTATGGCGGTTTATAAGGGTTCTTGGTGGTGATTAAAGGTAGAAGGTAGTGTTGGTGGTGGTTGAAGGTTGAAGGTGGTATTGGAGGTGGTTGAAGGTTGAAGGTTGAAGGTGGTGTTGGAGGTGGTTGAAGGTTGAAGGTGGTGTTGGTGGTGGTTGAAGGTTGAAGGTGATGTTAGTGGTGGTTGAAGGTTGAAGGTTGTGTTGGAGGTCGAAGGTGGTGGTGGTGATGACGGTGTTTGAATGTGGTGGTAGTGGTGAAGGTGGTGTTGTGGTTGAAGGTGGTGGTGGTGGTGGTTGTGGTTGAAGGTTGAAGATGGTGCACTGATGCTAGTGGTGGTGGTTGAAGGTGGTGCTGGTGGTTGAAGGTGGTTGAAGGTGGTGGTGGTGGTGGTTGAAGATGGAGGTTTTGATGGTGGTAGGAGATAGTAGTGGAGATGGTGAAGAAAGGGTGGGGGTGTTTGGTGTGGTGGGCAAGAGCAATTTTGTCATTTCGCACGCATTTAACAACAAAAGTTAATGTCCATCAATTTCTGGGACCATCATTGTTACGTTTGTGTAAGTTTTGGACCAATCTTGTAATTTCAAAGAGTTAAAGATCAAAAGTGAAATTAGACCTGACCGCAGTGACCACCCGTGTACTTAAGTCTTTAAAATCTAAGCAAAACATACTTTATTATAATAATTTTTTCTAGTATAAAGTTGATTAAAAATTCAAACTATAAAAAACTTACAAGTCATTTTAAGTTGCATTCGACTTTCATGAAAACAAATTATGACGTGATTTAATGATAATTAAATTTATCTATAATAAAACTTAATTAAAATATTGATATGACCATTGAATTAATAGGTGGCTTTGATGATAAATATCTTGATTAATATAATAAAAGAACCCACAACACCTCCATTTTCATCTTCCCCAAACAAGATTTCCGTCCCAACAACTCTTATCCGACCACCACTGCCACCCATAGGGCTGTCTTCGCCGCCGGTTTTTGACGACCACCGCTGCCTGTTTCCGGCTTCCGTTACATGCGTCAACCACTATCTCCACCGCATAACACCTCTCTCTTTCTCTTTCTCTCCCCCTTCTCTTTCTCTCAGATCATCACACCCCACCACCACTATGTCGTCCGGCACGACACCACAACCGCCCACCATGAACCCTGACCATACACATCCAATGTCGTTCACCACCATCACCGTAAATTGCAAGCGGTCACCGTCACCATCGTTTCCCACCACCACCTCTTTCCGCCACCACATTCACCGTCACCACTACCAACTGATGCACCCGAACAACTGCAAAACAACAGGACGAATTGAAGTTTCGTGGGGTTTGAACAACCACAGCTCACCGTCGTCACCGTCACCAACGTTTCCCACGCTGGTTGGTGATTGCTCAATGACAAATAAAGAAAGCAGGCCATGAGTAGTTGTACCATGTGTAGGGACGTACTTTTAGGCTTTAGCTATGGTACCTTCCCTCATAAGACTATCCACAACGCCCCGCCCTTAGCCCCCGCCCTTAGCCCCCGCCCTTAGCCCCGCCCTTAGCCCCGCCCTTAGCCCCGCCCGTGCCACCCTTCGGAAGGGCCGCGTTGTGCAGACCATCCGTCCTTCACCCGGCTCCATGGATGCATTTTGTAGGGCTCATGTCACAAAATATGTGTTGCTTTGTGTTTTTTAATGGTTGTTTATGGGAAGAATGGTGTTTGGGGTAAAATTTGATTGTGGGAAGGATGGATGAAAGTTAATGGAAAGCTGATGTGGCATGCTGACTGGGACTATTTGTGGAAAGGGCGCCTTTTAACGTTGTGGACAGTCTAAACTAAAGTTGATGTTTAATATTAATAGAATGACATGTTTGAGGAAATTAATGTTTTTACCTTTCATTAGTTAAAGGTAATAAAGCTCCGGATACAATTTATTTTTTATAAAAGAAATATCCCGGTTTTCTTTACGAAAGTTGTACGATCTTGTTTGGGAGGATTAGTGTCGTTTTAATCAAGTTCATTTATTAGTTTCCTAGCCAGGATCATACCTCCAATCTCCATAGAAAGAAATTAAACCGACTGCTAGGAGAACCCTCTAACTCAGCCTAGGGCATGTTGTCCCTAGCGAGACTAGAACCCACGATTTACCATTTGAGACATAGAGCTACCATTAGGCCAGAAGGGCCCGTGGTAAATATTTTGATTTTATAATGTTGTAAGAATCATAAAATCATCTTTTAGATAATTCAAGAACAAAATGAGGTTTAAGACAATTTCTTTTTTCAAGAGGAAAACTTAATAGCTTAGCTAATCTGCAAACTAAACAAACAAGTTAAGACATCATAGAGAAACAAGAAGAGGTTTTACATATGATAAGCCTCTAGTGTGAGAATCAGTTATTTGGTTGAGGAAGAACAGGTATGTGTAGTATGTGTAAAGTAGAGGGAAAACTCGAAAGAGAGGCTATCAGTTATTTTTCTTTATGTATTTAAAGTGTTTGGATTGGGGTTTCTCTGGATTAGGCTATCCCTGGTACGACTTATATCGAATTGATCATGAAGGAATGTCCTTCATCATAAGCTTCCCCACTTCCAGGCATCCGTTAGGTAGGTGTAGGGTTGTACTAGGAGCGAGCATTATGATTGGTGAGGATTTTATTTTCTTTTATGATGCTGCCAAGTGTGACATCCGTTAATTTTCCGTTACCAAACTCCGTTAGTTCCGTTAAGTTTTGCATACACATATCGTGAGCACACACTAGTTGTCGTTTAACGTTGGTGACCTAATAATAATTAATAATGTTAAATTAATAATAATCTAGTGGATTAGATGATTATTGTGTTATGCTTATGTGTTTACGCGATTTAAATACTATTTGGGAATTTTATCGCGTAACGTGGAAACGCGTGTGTTAATTCGTATGTTGTGTGTTTTTATAAAGATAAAATATATAATTGTTAGTATTAGTTTATATAGTTAGTAAGTTGTTAAAAACACTTTTAAAAAGGGGTTTAAAGCTTACTTTTTATAAAAATATAAAAACACAAGGATTAAAGGGTAATTAGTGAAAATTAATTAAACAAAATAACCCTAAACCCCTCCCCCACACCCCTTACGGCCGTAACCCCCATTCCACACCTCCCCACTTCGATTTCAGCCAAGAAAACACATATAC
This sequence comes from Flaveria linearis, assembly GCA_024085815.1. Classification (NCBI taxonomy): domain Eukaryota; kingdom Viridiplantae; phylum Streptophyta; class Magnoliopsida; order Asterales; family Asteraceae; genus Flaveria; species Flaveria linearis. Next base: position 28,756,092 of record CM044013.1, read on the forward strand.
AATTCGATTTTGGGCGATTTTAGGCGATTCAAGTGATTTCAAGGTGTTTTACAAGTCCTATTGTTGATTTCTACACACCTAGAGGTATGTAACATGTTGTTTTGCGATTTCTAGGTTCTTGAAGAACCCTAATTTGCGATTTTTGATGATGACATGAAATTGATGATTAATCTATGTTAGTATGGTTGTATTGATGCTAGATTAGGTGTCAATTTCATGTTTTACTATGGAATTTGATGTTCTAGCCAAATTAGGTCAAACTAGAGACTTGATTTGGGGAAAATCCTTGATTGATCAAATTGATGTTGTTTGTTGATTATATGATGTTAGTTAGATAGTATTTATGCTAGTTTACGTGGATTGTACAAGATATTCGTGATTTTGATGCTTGGATCATACTTTACTATTAATAGCAACTTTTGCGCATGAACTTGATAATTCAATGATGAATTGATGGTATTAGGGTGTTAATGATGTTGTATGAATATTGGGATTATGATAAATCATGCTAGAAATCCATGTAATGGTCATGTAGTTCATAGCTTGCCATTAGTGGAAACTTTTGAATATGAGATTTGTGAGTTATGATGATTTGATGATGTTGATCATGTTAAGAAGTTACTATGAACTTGAAATAGTATATTATTGATGAATTGTATATACATTGGGTGTTCAGTAGATTTTGGGATATACTTTCCCAAAAGAGAAACTTTATTTTGGATGAACATTGGATATTACAGTACACATGCTTATATATCACAACTGTTAAACTGTTATGTTTAAACGCAAACTTTTGAACTCACCAACTATTGTGTTGACTTTTTAGTATGCTATTCTCAGGTCGATAATCCAGCTTGCCGGTAGGAGCACATCACGAGTCAGCATGCATTCTAAGGATTTAAACTACAAACACAATGACTCGTCTTTTAATTATGGTTTTCAAATATTTGGTTGGCACGTGTTTTGCCGTATGATATATTTACATACTTTGGGTTTGTCTTGTTTACAAAACACTTCCGCATGATTTTTAAAGTTTGAACCGTGGGTTGTTTTATTTTAAACATGACATATAGAGTCATTCTGAGTAACTATTGACTGTGATCCTGGTTTGTTCACACGCCTCGCGGTAAAACTCCGCACGCGGATTTTGAGGGTGCGACAGATTGGTATCAGAGCCATTGGTTATAGAGAACTAGGTTGCATACACACTAGACTATAACCGCACACAGTCAGTTAGTTACTTGTTCATGATTTCTCTACTGTATACTCATTGGCATACACATCACATTCTCTGCAGTATGGCATCATCGTCATGGGTTTTAGGAAAAAGACGTGCTCGTTCTGGATCCCCTCCACCTGTACCTCACCGAGTGTATGACTGGCCGCGACATCCTTACCCCCGTGGTGAGATAGACCGGGATCAACCGTTTATGCCACCTGAACGCGACCCTCCACGAGATTGGAGTTATTACCCGACTTGTATAGATCGCATGATTTGTAGGGAGCGTGTTCCGAAGCCAGCCACTACTGGATCTAGGACTAGGTCAGCAACTACCTCTACGACACCCACCCTGCCATCTCTAGATGTACCCCTTGAGCAAGCCGTGGCGGCATTGACTGCGACACTTGAGACTGATCGTCGACGAGTTGGAGTGCTCACTGTAGAGAACTCCACACTTAAGAGTGATATACGCCGACTATGGCTAAAGATGGCTATAATCGATGAGCGGTTGTCGATGTCCATCCTAGGAAATTCAAAATGGCTGGTACAGTGATAAATCTTACTGAGTGTATGGGCGAACAGGATCTCCACAATGTGGGTGTTGAGAGCAGACTAACCGGATTAGAAGCACAACTCGCAACACTACAAATCGAGGATAACCCTGCACCTGTCGAAGACTCCGATGAAGACCCTGAGGAAGAACCAGAAGAAGCTCCGGACGGTGGAAACAGTGATGGATCAGCTTTGTTTGATTGATTCTCTTTACTCTTATAACTTTGACTGCATAGCGTTTATTTTGAAACCTATGTGGGAAGGGTTGTTTCCCCACCCGAACGACAAACTCAAATTTTGACATTGATAAATATTTTGTGACTTATTTACAATTTATTTATCTTGGTTATCATTTTGTTATGAATGTTGTGGATGTGATGATTCATTAGTTTCTTATTGTTTACTATACTTCAATGAGATAAATATGTTTGATGTTACTCATTATTGTATTTGTAAATATAAAGCGAATAATGGACGCCAGAGGACGTGGACGTGGTCGAGGACGCGGGCGCGGACGTGGACGTGGCGCCGGTGATCAAGGTGCCGGTACTATTAATATGACCTCTGTGGAATTGGCTGCCTTAATCAACGAACAAGTTCAAGCAACGGTAGCTGCTGCCCAAGTGGGACAGCCAGCAGGTAAACGATAATAGGAAGTTAAATCAAATGCCATAGTTAATCGTATAGGATATCTGATAAATGTTTATCGTGTTAAAGCAGGACCACCAGCGTGTACTTACAAGTCCTTTATGAACTGTAAGCCACACACTTACAGTGGAACTGAGGGAGCTGTAGGGTTGGTAAGGTGGTTTGAGAAGACGGAGTCCGTGTTCTCAAAGTGTAACTGTCCACCTGCTGACCAGGTGAAATACGCTACTGGAACGTTGGATGGTGCTGCATTGTCCTGGTGGAATGCTCAAGTGCAGATGCTAGGGCAAGCCATGGCAAATGAACTCCTTTGGAATGAGTTTAAAGAGATGATGACCAAGGAGTACTGTCCTCGAAATGAGGTACAGAAGCTGGAAATGGAATTTTGGCAACTGAAAATGCAAGGTTCAGAGATCGAGGCTTATACCACTAGAACTCATGAGCTGGCCACACTGTGCCCAGGAATGGTAAACGAGATGCACAAGCGGGTGGAACACTACATTCGGGGATTGGTGCCCGAGATTAGGTGTATGGTGACTTCCTCCAACCCGGCTACTATCCAGCAAGCTATTCACCTAGCCCACAAACTGACCGATGAAGCGGTGGAGCAAGGACGGTTACCAAAACGGGGTGCTACGGTGTGCGTGCCCGATAACAAGAGGAAGTGGGATGCCTCCAACAACAACAACACTAATAAATCATCATCGTCCGGTGGTCAACATCAACCTCAGCAACAACCACCGCAGCAACAACAAAGGAGGTTCGACAACAATCGTAATTTCAACCAGTCGGTTTCGAACAATCAAGGACCGAGCGGTTATGGTGGTAAACAACCGAGGTGCGCGCGGTGTAACTATCATCATGTGGGAAGATGCGATAATTTCAAGTGTCAACGGTGTGGCAAAATGGGACACTTAGCCAAGGATTGCCGTGGTGAGTTGGTTAAAAAGCCACAACAACCTCAGGAGACCCCTAACGGTTGTTTTGAGTGTGGGAAAGAAGGGCACTACAGGCGAAATTGCCCGCAGCTGAGGAAAAACGGTAATGGCAATGGCCAAAACAACAACAACCAAGGCAACAACAACAACAATGATGGAAACGGCAATGGAAATGGTGGTAACAATAATGGAGCCAAAGGGAGAGCCTTCGTCATTGGCTCAGGAGGCTCTAAATGACCCTACAACTGTTACTAGTAGGTTTTCTGTCAATGGATGTTTTGCTATAATACTGTTTGATACTGGAGCTGATAGGAGTTTCATATCCTTAAAAATCTGTAGTCTTCTAAGTGATATTCCTTCTGCCTTAGAATCCAAATATACCGTAGAATTGACTGATGGTAAACAAATCCATGTAAAACACATCCTTAGAGATTGTAAGATAGAACTCGCTGGTCATACTTTCGCTATAGATCTTATGCCTGTTACACTGGGAAGTTTTGACTTGGTGGTAGGCATGGATTGGCTCTCTAATAAGCAAGCGGAAGTCATATGTCACAAGAAAATCATACGAATCCCTGTTGGTGACGAAATCCTTACAGTCAGAGGCGATAGGAGTGGTGCAGTAATGGGCATTATCTCTTACATGAAGGCACAAAAGTTGTTGCGAAAAGGTTGTTTGGCTATTCTGGCACTCGTCATTGATAAGCAACCGGAGGAAAGGCGAATGGAGGACATACCTGTGGTACGAGACTTTCCAGAGGTGTTTCCAGAGGATCTTCCCGGACTACCGCCTCATCGCCAGGTGGAATTCCAAATCGAACTGACTCCCGGTGTAGCCCTGATTGCTAGAGCACCTTATCGATTAGCTGTAACACCCGTATTTTTAGCAAGAAATAAAAGAATAAAAGAAAAAGGAAGAAAAGGAGAGAAAATAAAAGTCAACTAAAAAGGAGGGACCAAAAGTGCCAAATGGGCAAAGTTGTTATTTATTTTGTACAAAAAGGAGGCATGGCCGCCCATGTTGCCTGCATTTCCTATCATTTGATATTTTTAGAGAGAGAAAGCACAAAAGCAAAGAAAACTTTTGGATTTTGAAGAACAAGAGGAAGAGTTCGATTTTTAGGTAAGGTTTAATGTTTTTTTAGTTGTTCTTGGCTAAATTAGCCTCGGTTATGTGCTTATGTGTGTGTATATGTGTTTGAATGCGTGTTTAAAGGATTCCTAGGTGTTAGAACCTTTTGAACAGCTCGGGTGAAGGGTGTAAATTCGAAGAAACAACTAAGGTGAGTTTCTAGACCCCCTTTTTACCTGTTTTAAATGTTTTGGGGCTGGAAAATGCATGTAAGTATGTTTTTATAAAATTTGGGTTTTATACCCGTATGATTTGAATGTACGAATGTATGTGTTTATGTTAAGTTTTGCCTAGAATCATGTGAGCATGTTTAGAACTAGGCATTATGATGTTTGGGACTTGGACTATGAATTAGACACATGAACAGGTTACTAATACGTCTGAAATTTTGTCTTAGAAATATGTCTGAAATTTGGACTTAGAATAATTAAGTATAAGTTGATGAGTCCAATAGTGCTTATACACCCAACAGGACTCATGAGTCCCACAGTACCCATGAGTCTGAAACCAAGTAAAAAGGTGAAAAGTCTGAATTCTGGTCGTATGACCAAAAATATTTTCTAAGTATGGGATGGTACGACCAACAGGCTAATACGACCAACAGGGCTAAAACGACCAACAGGGGTCATACGCCCAGCAGTGCTCATACGCCCAGAGCCTGAAATTTTCTAAGTGTAGCTGATGAGTCCGATAGTGGTGAAACGCCTAGAACAGGGCTCATACGCCAAAATACTTAGACTTTTTAACATATTTCCCTTGGAGTTTGTGCAGTAGGGTTTCACCTGACTGTTGACTAGGACGTTATTGAATGTGAGTGATGATGCTATGTATGATTACGTATGTATGATGCTATGTATGATGATGAATGTGTGATGATGAATGTATGATGAGTGTGTATGTTCCTTGTAATTGTGTATGATTATCTTTCCGAAACTTTACGAATAACGAGAATGAACAAATGAAGTATTATGTAACGTAAAGTGAAAGATAATGAAAGAGGAACATGATGATGAATGCATGTATTAACGAAAGAACGAAAAGAAGAATGATGATGAATACATGCATTAATGAACGAACGAATTATGTCTTGCAAGCATTGAATAACGCGATTGGTCCTTCTCTGTGATTGACCATGGTCATGGTACCTCTACCGCTTACCTCTAGTACCGTGGCATACGTTTTGTTGTTCATATGTTGACTTCGGCCCGGTAGCTAACAACGATCGGGGTGTAGCATATGGTATTGGTACAATTCACCTTTCAATGTGCAAGTAAGTATGAACGGGATTCTTGTCATTCGACCACAGTAATCATAGTCAAGTGCTATGAAGTGGGTAAAGCCTGACAGAATCCATACGAGAAGTTAAAGATAACGATGTATAACGAATGATGAAGATAATAACGAATATTATCTCTGTGTACGTATGATGTATGAACGCATGCATGAAAGGATACTTTTAAATAAGTAAAAGTATGTTTTATTATAAAACTAGAACTCACTCAGCAACGCTGACTTTTATGTGTTTTCCAGTTGGCAGGTAGTGTTGCTGAGGATGGCACGAGGCGGCTACTCAGCTCTTTTGGGATGGCATTCTTTTGTTAATGTTTTTGTATTGTAATGCAAACAAACGATATTTTGTAATGAGTGTTGTATTACTTTGCAAAAGCATTTATAGTAAATTCAAATTTTCCGCTGCATGGTTTTTATTAAGTTATATTAAATGTATGTTTTATGGGTGATGACGACCAACTGTGAGGTGCCCGGGAACGGGGCCTTACAAGTTGGTATCAGAGCCAAAGTTTAAGTGAAATGGGTAAAATTTAAATAAAATAAACTTAAACTGAAAATGGGACAGAAAGGAAGAGAATGCCATCTGAGTAGTTGCGTGCCATCAGGTATTTTTATTAAAGTTAATCATGATTTCGTGCGCATGATATGTGTTTATGTGTACTGTTAGACTTAGATACTAATGTAGTCAGGACAGGTAATGCTCGGGGTACGAAGAGTAGAGTAAGTGGCTAATCACAACTGGCCACTGTAATTAGGGACTTACTATACTTGACATAAACTGAGCTATTTCCTTGAATGACCGTGTTGGTGTTTAAATCTTTCAGTGTGATAGAAGATGGTCGGTGGTAGATCATCTAAAGCTTCCCGTGGCGGTGGACGTGGTGATGAACCGCGTAACACGCGAGGAAGACTTAGGAAAGAGAAAGTAGTTCATGAGGAAAACGAAACTCCTCATCAGGAGGAGGCAGACGAAAGCACGAATCTGAGAGCCTCGGTAAAGGAGGCAGTGGTCGAGGAAGTGCACCAGGTCATGCAGACGATCTTACCGTCTGTAGTGACCGAAGTGATAAAGGCAGTACGTAATGATGAGAGACCAGGGAGGAATCGGTCCTCAGGTAGACAGCAACAGACAGAAGCAGAAACAGTATTATCCGATGATGAAGAGGAAGAGGAAGAAGAGCAGTTACGGGAGACAGCCCGGGGTTGTAACTACGGGGCATTCATGAGGTGCAAGCCCCCAACTTTTGATGGTTCTGGTACTGCTACTGATGCTCACCAATGGGTGATGGAAATGGAAGCCGTCCTCGATATCAGCGATTGTTAGGAGGACAAGAAGGTGAAGTTTGCTACCCACTCTTTCACGGGGTCGGCTTTGTGCTGGTGGAATAATATAGTCCAAGCCGAGGGTAGCAGGGCTATAGGGAAGATGAAGTGGGCAGAGTTAAAAAGGCTGGTGATTGAGGAATTTAGTCCTCGTCGGGAAATGGACAGAGTTGAGAGAGAGTTCCTGCAGTTGGAGGCGGGGACGATGACCCACCAACAATACACCACCAAGTTTAACGAATTGGCGCTGTTGGTGCCAGAGCAGGTGACGCCGGTGTCTCGAAAGATCAACCGGTATATTCAGGGGCTGCCAGCTGAAATTCGTTGGCACTTGATTTCTGCCCGACCAAGCACTTTCAGGTCGACAGTGGATTTGGCGGGAAGGTTATTCAATGAACGGGCTGCGTTGGTAAAGGCTGAGGGTAGCAAGAAAGGAAGTGGAGAGAAAAACTGGCAGGGGAAGAGATTTGGTCGGGGTGATACTTCGACGAGTAACAAGAAGGCGAGGGTGGATGATCACCGTGTGGTCGTGACGGGAGCTGGGGTGAGGAAGTGTGGTAAGTGTGGAAGGGAGCACTCAGGGGAGTGCAAATGGGGATCCAACATCTGCTTTAAGTGTGGGAAGACGGGACATATATCAAAGGATTGCCGGATGGGCAAGTGTTTTAACTGTGGGGAAGGCGGTCATATGAGCAGGGACTGTAAGAAGCCGAGGGCTGAGGCTTCAGGGGTAAAGAAGACGGGAAGTGAAGGTCCGAGAGCAAGCGCCAGGGCTTTCACTATGACGCAGGAAGAGGCTAGGACGGACCCCGATGTGGTGTCAGGTACGTTTCTAGTAAATCAAACTCTTGCTTCTGTGTTATTTGATTCTGGTGCTAGTAGGAGTTTCATTTCTGCTACTTTCTGTGCTAAATTGCCTGTTAGTAGTAAATGCATTAGTGAGCCTTTTTATGTAGAAACTGCTATTGGTAAGTCCACTAGAGTTACTGATGTGATAGAGGACTGTACCATAGAATTAGAAGGTCATAGGTTTGCTGCTAGATTACATGTGATGCCCCTAGGTGGATTTGATGTAGTACTAGGGATGGATTGGTTGGCAACCTATGAAGCGAATATCGTATGTCGAAAGAAGATGATTAGATTGACGGCATCTGACGGAAGTCTGGTGACAATATACGGTGATCGGGTAACGGTGATTCCGAAGGTGATTTCGATGGCGGTGGCGGGGAAGTGCATGAGGCGTGGGTGCAACGCCTACCTATGTTATGTGAAGGATGTGGAAACGCCAACACCACAACTATCCGACGTTCCGGTTGTGTGCGGGTTTCCAGATGTGTTCCCAGAAGACTTATCGGGATTGCCACCTGACCGCGAAATTGAATTTCAAATTGACTTAATACCCGGTGCCCAACCTGTCGCCAAGGCACAGTATCGATTAGCTCCTACGGAGATGAAGGAGTTGATGGAGCAACTGCAGGAGTTGCTTGACAAGGGCTTCATTAGACCGAGTATCTCTCCTTGGGGTGCTCCGGTCTTATTTGTGAAAAAGAAGGACGGTAGCATGAGAATGTGTATCGACTACCGTGAATTGAACAAGTTGACCATAAAGAATCGGTATCCGTTACCGAGGATCGATGACTTGTTCGACCAGCTCCAGGGTGCCAGTTGGTTCTCGAGGATAGATCTTCGATCTGGCTACCATCAATTGAAGGTAAAGGAGCAGGACATTCCTAAAACAGCTTTTCGTACGCGTTATGGACACTATGAGTTTCTCGTTATGTCATTTGGTCTAACTAACGCGCCAGCTGCTTTTATGGACTTGATGAACCGAGTGTGTCGGCCAATGTTAGATAAATCAGTGATTGTGTTCACGATGATATCCTGATTTATTCGAGGAGCGAAGAAGAGCATGCCGGTCACATTCGGGAAGTATTGGAGACTTTGAGAAGGGAGAAACTGTATGCTAAGTTCTCCAAATGTGCTTTCTGGCTACGCGAGGTGCAATTTCTGGGTCACGTGGTAAATGCAGAGGGAATCATGGTAGACCCAGCAAAGGTTGAGGCTGTGATGCAATGGAAATCACCAAAGACGCCATCCGAGATTCGTAGCTTCTTGGGATTGGCGGGCTATTATAGGAGATTTATTCAAGACTTTTCAAAGATAGCCTCACCTTTGACAAAATTGACTCGTAAGGACGTGAAATTCGTGTGGGGTCGAGAGCAGGAGACGGCTTTTGAGGAGTTGTAGGCAAGACTAACACAAGCTCCTGTTTTGACCTTGCCCGAGGGGAATGAAGACTTAGTGGTCTATTCAGATGCATCTTATTCTGGGCTAGGTTGCGTGTTGATGCAACGTGGAAGGGTAATAGCCTATGCATCTCGACAGCTTAAAACTCACGAAGTCAACTATCCCACGCACGATCTTGAACTAGCTGCGGTGGTTTTCGCGTTGAAGATTTGGCGGCACTACCTATACGGGACGAAGTGCACCATCTTCACAGACCACAAAAGCTTGAAGTACTTCTTCGAGCAGAAAGATCTTAACATGAGGCAGAGACGATGGTTGGAACTAATAAAGGATTATGATTGCGAAATCCATTACCATCCGGGCAAGGCCAACGTGGTGGCCGATGCCCTTAGTCGAAAAGAACGACCTGAGCCGATTCGGGTGAAGGCTTATCAGCTGATCATGACCCCCGATGTGATGACACAGGTTAAGGAGTTCCAAGACGAGGCTTTGAAAGAAGACCGTCTTAACTCCGAAAGGATGAGAGGCCTAGTTACGGAATTGGGTGAGAACACTCTTAGTGTTAAGACCCGATTTGGGCAAATGTGGATTCCTCGATACGGGGATCTACGTGAAAAGATTATGGACGAGGCCCATAAGACCCGATACTCCATTCACCCCGGTGCTACCAAAATGTACCACGATATGAAGAAGGATTACTGGTGGCCGGGTATGAAACACGACGTAGTGGAGTACGTAAGTAAGTGCCTGACTTGCTTACAAGTGAAGGCGGAACACCAGAAGCCCTACGGGAAGATCCAACCGTTGGATATACCCGAATGGAAGTGGGAACACATCACCATGGACTTCATTACGAAATTACCACGTACCCCAAAAGGGTATGATGCCATATGGGTGATAGTTGACCGATTGACCAAGAGTGCCCACTTCCTACCGATCCGCGAAACGTACTCATCCGAGAGATTGGCGGATCTGTTCATCAAAGAAATTGTAGCTCGTCATGGTGTGCCGGTGTCTATTGTGTCTGATCGTGACACCCGGTTTACCTCCAAGTTTTGGAAAAGATTTCATGATGCGATGGGGACGAGACTACACATTAGTACAGCATATCACCCTCAGACAGACGGTCAGTCTGAGAGGACGATCCAAACCCTCGAAGACATGCTTCGGGCGTGCGTGATCGACTTTGGAGGAAGTTGGGACAACCACCTGCCGTTAGCAGAATTCTCGTACAACAACAGTTATCATGCCAGCATTGGCATGCCACCTTACGAGATGCTATACGGTAGGAGATGTAGGACGCCCGTATGTTGGGGAGACATTGGGCAGAAAGAACTGGAAGGTGTTGAGGTGATTGAAGCAACGACTGAGAAATTAGAAAAGATCAAAGCCTTCATGAAGGCGGCGAAAGATAGACAAAAGTCGTATGCCGACAAGAGGCGAAGACCGATAGAGTTCAAGGTTGGTGACCGAGTCATGTTGAAGGTCTCACCTTGGAAAGGAATTATTAGATTCAGGAAACGAGGTAAGCTAAGCCCGAGATATATAGGACCTTTCCGAATTATCGCACGAGTAGGAGAGGTGGCCTACCGATTTGAGCTGCCGGATGAGTTAAGTGGAATTCATCCCACATTCCGTGTATCTCATCTGAGAAAGTGCTTAGCTGATGAAGACATGGTTGTACCACTGGAGGATATCGAGGTGGATGAGCGGCTCAACTACGTGGAGCAACCAGTGGCAATCATTGATCGTAAAGAAAGAGGTTAAGGAATAAAGTGGTTCCTCTTGTGCGTGTACAGTGGAAGCACAGGAAGGGATCCGAGTCTACGTGGGAGACTGAAGAAGAAATGAGACAGCACTACCCACATCTGTTTGAGGAATAACAGGTTTCGGGGACGAAACCTATATAAGGGGGGTGGACTTGTAACACCCGTATTTTTAGCAAGAAATAAAAGAATAAAAGAAAAAGGAAGAAAAGGAGAGAAAATAAAAGTCAACTAAAAAGGAGGGACCAAAAGTGCCAAATGGGCAAAGTTGTTATTTATTTTGTACAAAAAGGGAGGCATGGCCGCCCATGTTGCCTGCATTTCCTATCATTTGATATTTTAGAGAGAGAAAGCACAAAAGCAGAGAAAACTTTTGGATTTTGAAGAACAAGAGGAAGAGTTCGATTTTTAGGTAAGGTTTAATTTTTTTTTAGTTGTTCTTGGCTAAATTAGCCTCGGTTATGTGCTTATGTGTGTGTATATGTGTTTGAATGCGTGTTTAAAGGATTCCTAGGTGTTAGAACCTTTTGAACAGCTCGGGTGAAGGGTGTAAATTCAAAGAAACAACTAAGGTGAGTTTCTAGACCCCCTTTTTACCTGTTTTAAATGTTTTGGGGCTGGAAAATGCATGTAAGTATGTTTTTATAAAATTTGGGTTTTATACCCGTATGATTTGAATGTACGAATGTATGTGTTTATGTTAAGTTTTGCCTAGAATCATGTGAGCATGTTTAGAACTAGGCATTATGATGTTTGGGACTTGGACTATGAATTAGACACATGAACATGTTACTAATACGTCTGAAATTTTGCCTTAGAAATATGTCTGAAATTTGGACTTAGAATAATTAAGTATAAGTTGATGAGTCCAATAGTGCTTATACACCCAACAGGACTCATGAGTCCCACAGTACCCATGAGTCTGAAACCAAGTAAAAAGGTGAAAAGTCTGAATTCTGGTCGTATGACCAGAAAATATTTTCTAAGTATGGGATGGTACGACCAACAGGGCTAATACGACCAACAGGGCTAAAACGACCAACAGGGGTCATACGCCCAGCAGTGCTCATACGCCCAGAGCCTGAAATTTTCTAAGTGTAGCTGATGAGTCCGACGGTGGTGAAACGCCTAGAACAGGGCTCATACGCCCAAAATACTTAGACTTTTTAACATATTTCCCTTGGAGTTTGTGCAGTAGGGTTTCACCTGACTGTTGACTAGGACGTTATTGAATGTGAATGATGATGCTATGTATGATTACGTATGTATGATGCTATGTATGATGATGAATGTGTGATGATGAATGTATGATGAGTGTGTATGTTCCTTGTAATTGTGTATGCTTATCTTTCCGAAACTTTACGAATAATGAGAATGAACAAATGAAGTATTATGTAACGTAAAGTGAAAGATAATGAAAGAGGAACATGATGATGAATGCATGTATTAACGAAAGAACGAAAAGAAGAATGATGATGAATACATGCATTAATGAACGAACGTATTATGTCTTGCAAACATTGAATAACGCGATTGGTCCTTCTCTGTGATTGACCATGGTCATGGTACCTCTACCGCTTACCTCTAGTACCGTGGCATACGTTTTGTTGTTCATATGTTGACTTCGGCCCGGTAGCTAACAACGATCGGGGTGTAGCATATGGTATTGGTACAATTCACCTTTCAATGTGCAAGTAAGTATGAACGGGATTCTTGTCATTCGACCATAGTAATCATAGTCAAGTGCTATGAAGTGGGTAAAGCCTGACAGAATCCATACAAGAAGTTAAAGATAACAATGTATAACGAATGATGAAGATAATAACGAATATTATCTCTGTGTACGTATGATGTATGAACGCATGCATGAAAGGATACTTTTAAATAAGTAAAAGTATGTTTTATTATAAAACTAGAACTCACTCAGCAACGCTGACTTTTATGTGTTTTCAGTTGGCAGGTAGTGTTGCTGAGGATGGCACGAGGCGGCTACTCAGCTCTTTTGGGATGGCATTCTTTTGTTAATGTTTTTGTATTGTAATGCAAACAAACGATATTTTGTAATGAGTGTTGTATTACTTTGCAAAAGCATTTATAGTAAATTCAAAGTTTCCGCTGCATGGTTTTTATTAAGTTATATTAAATGTATGTTTTATGGGTGATGACGACCAACTGTGAGGTTCCGGGAACGGGGCCTTACATTAGCACCGAACGAACTACAGGAGTTGTCATCACAACTTCAGGAGCTTTTAGATAAGGGTTTTATTCGACCTAGCACATCACCTTGGGGAGCCCCTGTCCTCTTTGTTAAGAAGAAAGATGGCACGTTTCGAATGTGCATAGATTATAGGGAATTAAACAAAGTCACAGTTAAGAACCGGTACCCTTTACCTCGTATCGACGACTTATTTGATCAGCTTCAGGGATCAAGCTATTATTCGAAGATTGATTTGAGATCTGGTTATCATCAACTTAGAGTCCGAGAAGAAGACATCTCCAAAACTATGTTCCGTACTCGTTATGGTCATTATGAATTCTTGGTCATGCCTTTTGGGTTGACTAATGCACCTGCGGTGTTCATGGACCTCATGAATCGCGTGTGCAAACCCTATCTCGATCAGTTCGTCATTATGTTTATCGATGACATACTGATATACTCTAGGACCAAGGAGGATCATGAAGAGCACTTACGATTGATCTTAGAACTATTGAAGAATGAGCAATTGTACGCCAAATTCTCTATGTGTGATTTTTGGATACGAGAAGTGCAATTTCTAGGTCACATTGTTAATGAGAAGGGAATACATGTTGATCCTGCCAAGATTGTAGCGATAAAGAATTGGCTATACCCAAAACGCCGAGTAAGATAAGGCAATTTCTGGGATTAGCAGGGTATTACCGACGATTCATAGAGGGATTCTCTAAGATTGCACAACCTCTCACAGCCTTGACCCACAAAGGAACAGCATACAAATGGGGCGAAAGTCAAGAGGCGGCCTTTCAGCTATTAAAACAGAAACTCTGTAGTGCACCGATATTGGCACTGCCAGAGGGAACAGATGATTTCGTGGTGTATTGTGACGCATCCATTCAAGGATTGGGTTGTGTCCTGATGCAACATGACAAAGTGATAGCTTACGTCTCGAGATAACTGAAGGTTCACGAGAAGAACTATACCACCCATGACTTAAAATTGGGTGCAGTGGTTTTTGCCTTAAAGATTTGGAGACATTACTTGTACGGTACCAAATGCACTATCTACACCGATCACAAGAGTCTTCAACATATCTTTGAGCAAAAGGAGTTGAATAAGAGGCAACGACGTTGGGTAGAGCTTCTGAATGATTATGATTGCGCTATCAAGTACCATCCTGGAAAGGCGAATGTGGTTGCCGATGCCTTAAGCAGGAAGGAAACAGCTAAACCCAGGCGGGTGGGAGCCTTACAACTTACAATTAGTACCCACCTACCCGAACAAGTTAAGGAAGCATAGATAGAAGCCTTGAAAGAGGAAAATATGGGTTCTGAGTCATTACGGGGAATGGATAACCAATTGGTAGTGAAAGAGGATGGAATTCGGTATCTCATGGATAGACTTTGGGTGCCTGTCTATGGAAATATGAGAGATTTAGTTATGAGTGAGGCATACAAGTCTAAATACTCCATACATCCTGGATCTGACAAGATGTATCACGACCTAAAGGCGCACTATTGATGGTCTAATATGAAGGCGGATGTAGCTACGTATGTGAGCAAGTGTTTGACCTGCTCGAAGGTAAAGGTGGAATACCAAAAACCATCTGGACTGTTACAACAACCCAAGATACCAATGTTGAAATGGGAACAAATTTCTATGGATTTTATTACTAAGTTACCCCGGACTAATACTGGTTGCGACACAATATGGGTTATTGTGGACCAGTTGACGAAGTCCGCTCACTTCCTTGCAATTAAGGAAACGGACAAAATGGAGAAACTAACCCGACTGTATCTGAAGGAAATCGTTTCGAGACACGGTGTACCGATCTCGATTATTTCTGATCGCGATGCTCGCTTCACGTCACACTTCTGGCAATCACTACAAAAATCTCTGGGTACACGATTGGATATGAGTACTGCTTATCATACACAGACTGACGGCTAGAGTGAGCGTACCATACAGACTTTGGAGGATATGCTTCGTGCTTGTGTGATTGATTTCGAAACAACTGGGAAGTTCACCTACCATTGGTGGAATTCTCCTATAACAACAGTTACCACACTAGCATACAGGCAACACCTTTCGAGGCTTTGTATGGGAGAAAATGTAGATCACCGGTTTGCTGGGCTGAAATTGGTGATAGTCAACTAACGGGTCCCGAGCTAATTCATGAAACAACTGAGAAGATTGTGCAGATACGGAACCGTATGGCTGCAGCGCGAGATAGACAGAAAAGTTATGCTGACAAGAGATGGAAACCTTAGAGTTTCAAATTGGCGACAAGGTCCTATTGAAAGTCTCACCGTGGAAAGGCATAGTTCGGTTTGGCAAGCGAGGAAAGCTAAATCCGAGGTATGTTGGACCATTTGAGATATTGGAAAGGATAGGTCCAGTGGCCTATCGGCTAGCTTTACCTGATTCACTGAGTGGAGTCCATAATGTGTTCCACGTTTCAACCTGAAAAAGTGTCTATCTGACGAGACACTAATTGTACCACTAGAAGATGTTCAAGTGGATGAACAATTACGTTTTATCGAAGAACCAGTCGAGGTGATGGATCGTGAGATGAAAACACTTAAGCAAAGCAAGATACCCATAGTCAAAGTTCGTTGGAACTCGCGACGTGGACCGGAATTCACGTGTGAACGTGAAGATCAAATGAAGCTTAAGTATCCTCAGCTATTCGACCCGATGCCTGCAGACAAAGGTATCTTTCAACATGGGGATGATGTGACAACTCATCCAAAATCACTAGATTTGGATTTCCGTGTGCCAATGCAGTAGACCAGTGATGAACACTCTCACCATGTGATGGAACACTCTCACCATGTAACGCAATTTTCGGGACGAAAATTCTTTCAACATGGGGATAATGTGACATCCGGTAATTTTCCGTTACCAAACTCCGTTAGTTCCGTTAAGTTTTGCATACACGTGTCGTGAGCACACACTAGTTGTCGTTTAACGTTGGTGACCTAATAATAATTAATAATGTTAAATTAATAATAATCTAGTGGATTAGATAATTATTGTGTTATGCTTATGTGTTTACGCGATTTAAAGACTATTTGGGAATTTTATCGCGTAACGTGGAAACGCGTGTGTTAATTCGTATGTTGTGTGTTTTTATAAAGATAAAATATATATAATTGTTAGTATTAGTTTATATAGTTAGTAAGTGGTTAAAAACACTTTTAAAAAGGGGTTTAAAGCTTACTTTTTATAAGAATATAAAAACACAAGGATTAAAGGGTAATTAGTGAAAATTAATTAAACAAAATAACCCTAAACCCCTCCCCCACACCCTTGCGGCCGTAACCCCCCATTCCACACCTCCCCACTTTGATTTCAGCCAAGAAAACACATATACAATTCGATTTTGGGCGATTTTGGGCGATTCAAGTGATTTCAAGGTGTTTTACAAGTCCTATTGTTGATTTCTACACACCTAGAGGTATGTAACATGTTGTTTTGCGATTTCTAGGTTCTTGAAGAACCCTAATTTGCGATTTTTGATGATGACATGAAATTGATGATTAATCTATGTTAGTATGGTTGTATTGATGCTGGATTAGGTGTCAATTTCATGTTTTACTATGGAATTTGATGTTCTAGCCAAATTAGGTCAAACTAGAGACTTGATTTGGGGAAAATCCTTGATTGATCAAATTGATGTTGTTTTTTGATTATATGATGTTAGTTAGATAGTATTTATGCTAGTTTACGTGGATTGTACAAGATATTCGTGATTTTGATGCTTGGATCATACTTTACTATTAATAGCAACTTTTGCGCATGAACTTGATAATTCAATGATGAATTGATGGTATTAGGGTGTTAATGATGTTGTATGAATATTGGGATTATGATAAATCATGCTAGAAATCCATGTAATGGTCATGTAGTTCATAGCTTGCCATTAGTGGAAACTTTTGAATATGAGATTTGTGAGTTATGATGATTTGATGATGTTGATCATGTTAAGAAGTTACTACGAACTTGAAATAGTATATTATTGATCAATTGTATATACATTGGGTGTTTAGTAGATTTTGGGATATACTTTCCCAATAGGGAAACTTTATTTTGGATGAACATTGGATATTAGGAACTGGACATGTTCATGACATTAGGATCATGCTAGAATGCTTGTTGTGGACGCCTAATGTGATAGAACCTGTTAATTAGGTTGTATGGAATGTCTACTTGATTATGTGTGATTTAGGTACTTTGATGATCATGTATGTTATTGAATGTTGATTATTAACTAGGACATCATGTTTGGGACTAAAAATTGATCATATTGATGGATGTTGTATGTAATGGACATGTTAAATGTATTGTGGTTAGTATGGATGCTTATTTGGTAAATTATCTGTTTTGACCCGTATATGCTAATTCATGGTTATAGGTCATACAAGTAGGTTATGCATGATCTGACCTTTTATATGATGCATTAGTGGTGTTATGGATACACTGAGCATGCTAGATTTTAAGGAATTACCTAACTTGTATGATATTTACATAGTATGATGATCTAAGCAATACATTGGGAATGTATCATAATATGTGATTCATTGGAGTGTTAACCATGTATGGTATATGCTTATACCTGTTTAAATGGTTTACAACACATAATGTCACCAACGGGTCAAACGGGTCAACTGGGTCAAACATGTCTATTCTTCTAAAACCTTAAGTCTTTGGTTGTAGTGCACTTAGGGTTTCACATATTCTCTGTTTACACATACTCATGTACTTACATGATCTAGGTAACCTCTGAGGGTTGACTGTTCACTATGTCTTTCAAGTAATCTCTAAGTACTCAATACGCGTATCAGGTGAGTTCATGCCCCACTCTTTACTTAATCTCTTTTTGGGGGAGATAGCATACTGGTAACTCTACAAACGCTTTATGTATTTAAGTTGTGTATGATATTGATATAGTGTTGTTTACCATGATAAAGTTCTCACACTTTCGAATTGTTAATATTGAATAGCGGGGAAACTTGGGTAGTACTACTGGGTCTGACGAGCCCCACCTGTGTGACTCGAGGTCAACCGGGTACAATTTGTCCTATGAACATTTGTCACGACCTGGTAAGTCGTGACAGGAGGCAAACATATCACAGTCAGCTTCAATTGCGAAATCACTATGAATTAATATCTATTGTTAATAGACTAGCTATCTGTTACAGTACACATGCTTATATATCACAACTGTTAAACTGTTATGTTTAAACGCAAACTCTTGAACTCACCAACCATTGTGTTGACTTTTTAGTATGCTATTCTCAGGTCGATAATCCAGCTTACCGGTAGGAGCATGACACGAGTCAGCATGCATTCTAAGGATTTAAACTACAAACACAATGACTCGTCTTTTAATTATGGTTTTCAAATATTTGGTTGGCACGTGTTTTGCCATATGATACATTTACATACTTTGGGTTTGTCTTGTTTACAAAACGCTTTTGCACGTTTTTAAAGTTTGAACTGTGGGATTTTTTTTAAACATGGCATATAGAGTCGTTCTGAGTAACTATTGACTGTGATCCTGGTTTGTTCACATGCCTCGCGGTAAAATCCGCACGTGGATTTTGAGGGTGCGACACCAAGTGTCCTAATAAGGTAGTAGGCTTTGTCGGGCAGGTGTTCCCTAATAGGCTAGGCGTCTTGTGTATCGGGTCATTTATACTTGATAGTCATCACCGTTAACCATCACGTTTATGATATTCCCTTATAACTTTACTTATTGAAACAAAATGATAAAACCCTCCTTGTAGAAACATTTGACACCAACTGAAGCTACATGCATGCACACCAAAATGACAACTCTCGTTATTTGCTTTAGATCTCTAATGATGCACATGATTGTATGTTGATCATCTCAAAACCTCTTTTTGAAATCTCTAAGGTTCAAGTGCTTTAGATATTTGGAATAACGTATACGCTCCTCACATTTTTCCAAAAGAATATACAATGAATATATGCTCAAGATTGAGGTGAAATGAGACGAAACCCCAACTTCTTATCTTATTTGTGCACAAGAGGATCGATGACATTATGAGATACGTGCCATGAGAAAGGTGGTTGATGTCGATGGAAGAGTGTTTGATTATGATGACTTCAACCTTATTAGGCCATAACATCATAGTTGTATATCCAAGCCATTTTGGCAAAACCATATAGACCACATACTTATTAATTCAGTTTCAGTCCAATACATACACTATATTACAGTGGGAATGTTCATGTGTTGTTGTGAGTACATCTGTTTTGTCACATGTTCTTTGGTTCATCTATGTGATTTTCTTAAATGTTTGATGTGTGAATATTTCATGAAAATGCAAGTTATCTTCGAATGTGATGACTTTAGAAAAACGCTTACACTAGATTATCTGTACATAAACTATAGAATTAGTTTTTGACATTTTATACATAATCATGAACTTTAACCCTCCTGCAACACTTAGAGATCAAAAGAAAAAACAGACTTTATTGACATGCATATCTATGTCAACATTTACAGAATAATTTAATATTCACTAAATTATATTTTTTGAGTAAATTGTTATTTTCATTCTTGAGGTTTGGTGCATTTTGTTATTTTCATCAAAAAATAATTTTTTTCTCCTGTGCATCCTTGACATTTAAAAAACTTATAATTTTCATCCATTTTCATTAACCCCCATTTACCTACATATTATGTAGTCATCACATGCACATAATGTAAGCGGCATTTAGGTACTTTTACACCTCAACAGGAAAAAAAACTTAAAGAAACATTGTTCAATTTCCTCGAACATTCAAACATTATTAAATTGCTTTAGTATTCAAAGCTAATGTCTGCTTAATTGGTAAAACAAACGGAGTTAATAGAAGTGAATGAAAATAACAAGTTTTTAGAATGTTAGGGGCAGAAAGGGGAAAAATAAAGTTTTTGAATGAAAACGACAAAAAGCATTAAGCCTCAAGGACAAAAATGACAATTAACTCTATTTTTTAAATTTTGTTGACTTATTGCTTCTTAGTTAGTTAATACTAAAAAGCTATTAGGGGTAACATCTCAACGTAAAGGTATATCAAATTCGGAGGTGCATAATCTATACGGTAGGGCATGCTCTTACTGTGAGAAAATCATTAGGTGATTATCAAAATATGATCTTCAAAATAAAATGGAGATTATCTACAACAAAAAACTATCAAAGGTGTCAATCATGCACTCTGTTTTAAAAGTAGTATAATAATATACATAATTAGCAAATAAAAAGAAATCATGACCCTAGGTTTCTTAGTAGTTAAATAGAGGTGGCAATAGGCGTGACAAACATGTTAGGTATCCAATCTAATACGATTGTGGGTCAAAAACTCAAATAATAAAACTAAAGGGTGACAGTACCATTATTACATGTATCACACCACAATAATTGGTTCATCTCCTTCCCTAAAGAAATAATAAAAGTGATAAATTATGCTTGTTGGTCGGGTTGGGTGATGGGTTAAAATGGTTTGGGTCAGAACGGAGTTAGAAAAAGAGTGGAATTTACCAAAGATAGTTTTAAAATGTACAGGCCACGAAAAATATGATATTGTTATAAATTCTATGAATAATAATTTATATAAATTTAGATAATTATTTATAGAAATAATACTTATAAAATAATTTAGAATTCATTGTTGTCAATATTAATGAAATTGAAAGTTACTAATAAATTATGCTTAGAGGGTAATTTAGTATTGTAGAAAAAATTTCAAATGAATTTAAATATCAAAAGATTTTAAATTGTGTCTAAACATCAATATTGTTTCTCCTTTAGTCCTTATGTAAGGTTCTATAAGAAGGCTGATCTACTGCTTCCTGCATGCATGCACTTAGTACAAGGTAGAAGTTGCTTTGAAAGTTTTACACTATACTCAGAAAATACTCTAAGTGTAAAATCTTCTGAAGCCAAAGATAAAGTCTTCCGAAGCCAAAGACCAAATCTTCCAAAGCCAAAAGATGAAATCTTTCGAAGCTTCAAAAATAAGTATTTCGAAGCCAAATGAAGTGAAGACTGAATTCTTTCAAGGACAGAGGAGAACATGCTTTTCTTGGATGTACTTTTGCATAAAGCTTTCCCACTTTTCACTGTAACTCTAAAGACTCACCAACTTGCATGAGTTGGTGAAAAGGTCCATGCTTTTACAACTGTACATTGAGGTCTTGAGTTTGTAACTTTCTACTTTATGTATGTAACACCCGGATATTTTCTTTGAAGCCGACGAAAGAAGAAAAAGAAATAAAGTCCCAAGTCGGGGGACCAAACTCTCCAACACGAGAGAGTTGGGTAAGTGGAGATATTTGAAGGGAGAGGGCAGCCCTTACCCTCTCCCCACACTCATATTTCAGCAAAGAAAAGAGAGGAGAAGAAGAAAGGGAGAAAATAGAGAAAAAGGTTTGGTTCGAGTGGATTCGGGCTTGGAAATCATCGTGTAGCGGGTCTAAACAAAGCTCTTCTTCTTGGTGTAGTTTGTGTGAGTTCTAGGACCCCTCTTTTACACGTTTTTGAATGGTTTTGGGGCTGGAACACATCTGAAACCCATTTTATGTGTGTGTGTGTTTGACCCATTTGTATGTGTTTGCGTGTGGTGCGTTTGGAGTTTGTTTCTAGGCTTGTGTGTGCTTGAATGGTGTTGTCGTATGCATTCCTAAGGTCTAGGATGGTTGATTTGGGCTTAGAATGAGTTTGGAATAGCTTGGAGGTCGAAAATGGCAGATTGGGTTCGGGATGAACTGCATTCTGCATCAGCTAGGGCTATGCGACCGAATAGAGGCCATACGACCGAATGAGGTGCGATTGGGGTTCATTCGGACGATTGAGGGTCCATTCGCACAATTGGGGATTCATTCGCACGACTGGGGCCAGTCACATGGGGAGTCATGCGACTGAGGGCCCAGTCGCATAAAGTGTTCATCCGTATTAGTTTCATCCGCATGAGGTCATCCGCATGGGTGTTCATTCGCTTGGGTGTTCATCCGTATGAGGTCCATTCGCACGATTGGGTGTTCATCTGCATTGGTGTTCATCCGCATTGGTCCATTCACATGATGTTCAGTCGCATGGTGGCCATGTGATTGAAGGATGTCCATACGCCCAAATAGGGCTGACGTACCCGAGGAAAAGCATAGTTTAATTTCTGACTTTTGGGGGAAAGTGCAGATGTAAGTTTTGATATGGAAGTTCCTGTAAGTTCAAGTAAGATGCTTGCTGGGGTCTTAGAGGGTATGTTGGGCATGATGATGTTGCATATTTATGCGTGATTTATGTTATGTATGTATGATGATGCCCTGTATGATGATGCTACTGTGTATGTTGATGTTCCTTATTATGATGAATGTTTATCTTTCCCGTGGCTTTATGTGTTATGTTAATGAATGAAACGAAAGTATTATGTAACGTAAAGTGGAAGATAATGAAAGAGGAACATGATGAATGAATGCATGCATTAATAATGAATGAACATAAGAAAGGCTTGCAAGCAGACGTATAAGGTGAGCTACCCTGTTGTCGTAACAGACTCGAAATGGGATCCTTGTCATTCGACCTCAGTAATCGTGGCTGTGTGCCACAAAGAGGGTAAAGCTTGACACTGTGATTGACCATTTGTATAGAACCATTGTTGCATACCCCACCGTTATAGAAGGTCTATGATAGGCCTAGGTCCAGTACCAGGAACAGAAGGGTATTGCATGTAGCAATGGTACACCTAAACTTTACCTTAGGTACTGTGGCTAGAGGTGCGGTGCATCGTTATAGAAGGTCTATGATAGGCCTAGGTCCAGTACCACGAAACAGAAGGGTAAGGTTTATGGTTGATGGAAAGAAAAGAGGTAATGATGAAAGAGTAAGAATGATAAGAAAGTACGATGAATGAGCGAAAGTTAAAGAATGAATGAATGAAGGAATGAATGATGAAGATAATAATGATATTATCTATGTGTACGTATGATGTGTGATCATATATAAAAGTATAGTATGATTTGAAAGGAAGTAAAGTACGGTTTTCACGAAAGTAAAGTATTTTATTTATAAAACTAGAACTCACTCAGCAACGCTGACTTTGATGTGTTTTCAGTTGGCAGGTAAGGGTTGCTGAGGATGGCACGGGGCGGCTACTCGTCTCTTTTGGATGGCATTCTTTTGTTTGATGTTTTTGCATTGTAATGTGAACAAACTATATTTGAAATTGATGTTGTATTAACTTGCAAAAGCATTGATATAGAAATGAAATGTATGTTTAAATGTTTCCGCTGCAATGTTTTTATGTAAAAGGATGAAAATATATGTTTTATGTGCGATGCATGACCAGCTGTAAGCGTCCCGGGAATAGGGCCTTACAATGTACTTTTATCCTTTTTATAATATATTAGGATGTGAGCTATGATATGTCATAGTCACTAGTCAAAAGACAAATCTGCCTTTTGACTCTATATTAATTTTGTTGTCTTTCAATATTCCAACTGGCTTTTCAAGTATAATCAGTTGTAGAGTATAGTATAAAGTATCTCAGGGTCTTGTATATTATTTTATGCATTTTAACACTTGTAAAAGAACTTGAGATTAATATACAACATTCTTGAAACCATATATATTGTTCTTAAGTTCTGTCTCATAGTTTTACTTGTGTTCTTTGTATCTCGTTCTTAAATCCGGTTCCCTATTTAAACGGTTAAGTGTTCTAGCACTCTCCACATTGTGAGACTAATTGTATTGACCTCCCTTAACTGGTCCTGCAATTGGTAACATAGCATTCCAGGCTCTTGATCATAAGATCTCACCATCTTAAATCTCTTTAGATCTCACCATTTTAAGTCTGATATGGAAACCGATACCATGGTAAAGTCCCCACTGATCACTCCTGATTATTTTGATACTTGGTGCCTAAGAATGGGAGGCTTCATCAAGTCACTAGACAGTAGGATGTGGGAGTCTATTACCTTAGGACCATACATTCAATGCACCTCTTCACCTGCTGCTGGAGGTGGCATGATACCAAAAGAAGTGGCTGACTACTCTGAAGAAGACAGAAAAATAATATATGTAAATCAAAAATCCATGACTTCTCTTTAAACTGCTCTTCCAAATGCCATCTACAGAGGCTTCAAGAAGTGCAATTTTGCCAAGCAGCTCTAGGATGCACTGAAGCTGATGTATGAGGGGTCTAATGAAGCCAAAGAAAATAAGAAAGACCTCCTGAAGCAGCAGTTTGAGAATTTCACCTTCAAGATAGGTGAAACCATGACTCAACAATACTTCAGGTATGTTGAGATTGTGTACACTCTAATGGATGTTGGAGTAAAACTAGAGAACAAGAATATTATGAGGAAATTCATGTCCTCTCTTATAGACAATGGACACACTACTGTTTGGTCTTTAAGAGGACTGAAAACCTCAAGACCCTTACTCTTAATGAGTTATATGGCATCCTCAGTGGCTACCAGATGGAGATGAACATGCAAAATCCAGCTGGTAACTCTAGCAATCAGTAGAGGTCTGCCCTGTATGTGGTTGAAAGGGATTTTAGAGAACCACAACACCATTTCATCTCTTACCCTAACAACTAACCAAAGGGCCCTTTCATCACCTTCCTAGAGACACCTAGGGAGAGCTACATCCAAGGAGGCCTATTACAAGAGACAAACTCATCACAAGCCTTTATGTTTCATGATGAAAGCACATGCAACTTCCTCCTCACCCTTGAAGAATTGGACTGTATCCATCCAGATGATCTGGAGTATGCGGAGATAGTCCAACAGATGTCTATTCTCACTCATATAGCTAAGAAGTTCTACAAGAGGACAGGGAGGAAGTTTTCTAGCAATATATCTAGTGGAAAGTTTGGGCTGGACAAATGCAAAATGAAGTGTTACAACTGTAATCAAATGGGACACTTTGCTAGGGAGTGCAAGAAACCCATGACAAATGGTGTCCGGGCACAACCCAAGCCAAACTACACTGAGGGAGCTCCACACACTAAGAAGCCGAAGCAGCAAGTTGCAGTTGCTATTAAAGGAGGATTTGATTGGAGCTTCTAGGTAGAAGATGTGTCTCCAAACCAAGCACTGATGGCAGATCTTGATGAAGCCAAGGTATTGGAATTTCTTTGTACGCCAGAATGCATTGCTAAGCTAAATAGATATAGGTCCTATAACTTAGATGATATGATCTTGAGTCCTTGAATATCAAAATCTGATTTCAAAAGAGCTGAAAATGAGTATAAGTTAAAAATAGAAGACTTAAAGAAAACCATTTCAACTCTTAAACATGAGCATACCAACTATAGGACTCAAATCAAAGATCTCATCACTAAGTGAACTGAGTGCCAGGTTGAGCTTGTGATCATCAAAGCCAAGACAGAGAAACATGTTCTTGAAGAAGAGACCTTCAAGAACATAATATACTCATCCCTTCATGCCAAAGTATGTTATCAAAATAAACAGAGACTGAGATCTAGTAAGATAGCTCCTCCATACACTCTATTGTCTATAAGATTCCCAGGTGTGGAACTAGTCAGGATGAACTTCCATCTATAGATCCTAGTAATGAAGAGGATGAAGATGAGGTAGTAAAGGATGGATCTGGGAAGAGTGAAGAAGATCATTCTAACAAGGGTCACTATACTCCTAAGGAGAGGGAAGAAGTCAGGGATGAAAAAGTCTAAGAGAAAGAACCTGATCTGAGAAGCCAAAGAATATCAAAGAGAGCTCAAGAGATTAAGGCCATCTTCAACTCTAAGCAAAAACAATTTTTTATCTCTCTAGGTTTTGAAGTGGTGAAGACTGAGAATACAACTTTGAACTCTAGTACCAAGAGTTCAAGTTTATGTCTAATTCATCTCTGTGAAGGGATGAAGAGTGATTAGCTGTGTAACACTGCTACACAGCATAAACCATCCACATCCAAAGGTAAGCTTCACCTTAGGAAGCTTGCTAAATATCTGAAAGGATAAGGATGGAGATGGAAAGTGATCAAACTCAGTATTTCATTCATAAGAAGACCCTCTGAAGAAAGGAAATTGACTCTATTATATGTGGTAGTACTTCTCATCTTGCTAAAGATTGCTTCTATAATCCTATAAGTACTGTCAACATAACAAGGAAAAAGACTTTTGACAGGAATAAGAAGAAGAAAACTTCAGAATAAATCCATGTTTCTTTTGGAAGCTCTAAAATGAAAATGAAGACAAGTGGAAAATTTCCTTTGGAAGATAATTTGGTCTTGGAAGAAACGAATGCTTCCGAAGCACTAAGCTTGCTGCAATGAAAGCAAGATCTTCCGAAGGGTTAGTCTCCAAAACTTCCAAAACTGTAAAAAACTTCTGAAGTATTGAAGGTCAAGTCTAATCTTCTAAAGATGGTATGGAAGATAAAAGAAGACCATGTGATTGAAAGTTTTCACCACCAACAACAAATGATCCCCAAAGTCTTAGTATAGGATCAATTACTGTTGCATTGTCTTTAGTTCATTTTAAAGAGCCTAAGACCAATGAGGCTTGGGTTTCCAAATGTAACTAGCTCTCTTTTATTATACAGAAACAGCTGAAGACCAAGAAGAATGTATGGATTATTGAGATTGGATGTTCCAGGCACATGACAGGAAATGACTCTTTGCTTCAAAACTTTAAAAGAATTGATAGAGGGCTAGTTGCTTTTAGAGGAGATGCTAGAGGTTACATTACAGGAAAGGGCAGGGTCATAAATGGTAAGCTCAACATTGAAAAAGTAAATTTTATTAAGGAGCTTGGATATAATCTACTAAGTGTATCCCAATTTTATGACCAGAGACATAACATGCTCTTCACTGAGCATGAGTGCATTATTCTCAAGCCCGGGGTGGTCATTCCTTAATAGCATATCATGCTTAGAGCATCCCAGAAAGGGAACATGTACAAGATGGATTTGCAGGAAACATCCCCTTTAGAAGAAGTTTCTTGCTTTCTATCTAAAGCAAATAGTGACGAGTCTTTCCTTTGGCATAAAAGAATGTGCCATGTAAACTTTAAGAATATTAATATGGTAATTAAGAATGATTTGGTAATTGGAATGCCAAAGAAAGAGTTTACAAGTGATGATCACTGTATTGCATGCCTGTAAAAGAAACAATAGTTGGTGTCTCACATGCCAAAGGAAAAGAACTCTATCACTACTCCCCAAACACTTATTATACATGGAACTCTTTGGCCCCACCAGTGTAGTGAGCCTAGGAATGACCTCATATTGTTTAGTGATCACAAATGATTTCACAAGATTCACTTTGGTTTTCTTCCTTAGAACTAAGGATAAGACTCCTGAGATCTTAAAGAACTTTATTCTAAAAAATGAGAATCAAAGTGATCATAAGGTCAAGATCATAAGATGTGACCAAGGAACTGAATTCAAGAACTAAATCCTTGACACATTTTGTGATGAAAAGAGTATTACAAGACAATATAGTGCTCCGAGGACTCCTCAGCTAAATGGTGTTGCTGAAAGGAGAAATGGGACACTTGTTGAAGCTGCAAGAACCATGCTATCTGACTCTAAATTGCCTATTACCTTCTAGGCAGAGGTAGTTAACACTGCCTACTTTGTGTGGAACAGAGTTTTAGTAGTCAGGACTCATGGTAAGACTCCTTATGAATTATGGCATAAAAGAAGACCTTTTATTGGTTTTCTTAGATCATTTGGATGCCCCTGCACCATCTTTAATACCAAAGATCAAGTAGCCAAGTTTGCTGAGAATTCAGATGATGGACACTTTATTGGATACTCTTCTCAAGCTAAGGCTTATAGAGTATAGAATCTTAGAACTAGAGTAGTTCAAGTATCAGCCAATGTAACCTTCAATGAGCACACTCCCTGTGTAAAAGGTTCTGGTCCTGATTGGCTGTTTGATCTTGATTTAGTGAGTAACTATTTTAACAAATCTTATGAAGATGTTTTAGGATCTACGGGTAATATATTAACAGAAGATCTTGACCCAAGATTTGAGCTGAGAAGGCCAAACAAGACTACTACGTCAGCTCTAGTTGTAACTAACCCTACAAGTGAAGTTCCTATCAGCATAACAATGACAAATCAAGCTAATACATCTGAAGTTCCTAAAATTCTAGCTCAGAGGCACAAAAGACAAATTAAGGAACTTTAAATGTAGGAGAACATGGCGATGGTGATAGTGATCAAGAATTTCTTGATGCTGATAATCACTCCATTGAAAAAAACATCAATGATGTCATACACTCATTGGATCAAGCTTCTCTTGATAAGTGTGCTGATGTGGTGGGAGACACTTCATTGCTAAATCTAAACTTCTCAAATTTAGATCTGTTTAATCAACTTGATGTGATCCCTCAACTTAGGATCCATAAGTCACACCCCACCATAAACATCATTGGAGATGTCAAAAAAGAGGCGAGGACAAGAGGACAGACCCATGACAAAAGTGTTTGTCTATACTTTTGTTTCTTGTCCCAGATAGAGCCAAAGAAAGTTGATGAGACTTTGAAGGATAGAAGTTGGGTTGAAGCAATACAAGAGGAGTTGTTTCAATTTAAAAGACAAAAGTTTTCAAACCTATGCCCTCTTTCTCAAGGGAAGACTATCATAGGAACCAAATGGGTGTTTAGAAATAAGAAAAATGATAGAGGACTTGTCATTAAGAATAAGGCAAGACTAGTTGTTAAAGGGTACACACGAGAAGAAGGAATTGATTACATTTATGTCTTTGCTCCTATAGCAAGACTTGAAGCTGTTAGGATATTTCTGGCATTTGCTGCATCCAAGGACTTCCAAGTCTACCAACTTGATATCAAGTGTGCATTTTTAAATGGGGTGATTGATGAAGAGGTGTATGTCAAATAACCACCTAGATTTGCAGACCCAGATCATCCTGATTATGTCTGCAAGCTTGATAAAGCTCTTTATGGGTTATACCAAGCTCCAAGAAAATGGTATGAGACACTATCTTAGTATCTCTGTCATTATGACTACAAGATGGGTATTATAGATGGAACTCTCTTCATCAAAGGAACAGGGAATGACTTGATGCTTGTTCAAGTATATATAGATGGCATTATCTTTGGATCAACTAATCCAAAGCTTTACAAAGACTTTAAGAAGCTGATGAATAACAAATTTGAAATGAGTGCCATGGGGGAACTCAATTTCTTTCTAGGAATCCAAGTGAAGCAAGTTGACAATGACATCTTCATAAGTCAGTCAAAGTATGTACATGACATACTTACAAGATTTAACATGAATGTATGTAAGGTTGTAAATACACCTATAGCTAGAAACCACTCCTTTGGACCTAATCTTGTGGGGGAGTATGTAGATGAACATCTTTACAGGACTATGATGGGTCTCTCATGTATCTTACAGGCAGTAGGCCTGATATTATGTTTGCTACATGCATATGTGTAAAATATCAAGCTAACCCCAAGATGTCATACCTGGTTGTTGTCAAAAGAATTCTTAGATATCTCAAAGGTGCCCCTAAGCTAGGCCTTTGGTATCAAATGAATTCTGACTTTAATCTGTATGCCTATACAGATAGTGACTATGGTGGCTACAACATGACTATAAAGTCCACATCTAGGGGATATCAATTCCTTTACGGAAGGATAGTCTCATGTTAATGCAAGAAACAATCTTGTGTATCTGCATCAACTGCTGAAGCTGAATACATTATTGCTGCAAGCTGCTGTGCTCAACTGCTTTGGATTCAGAATCAGATGCTGGACCATGGATACAACTTCAAAGAGAATCTCATCCACATAGATAACAACAGTGCTATCTCTATCACAGAGAATCCTGTGTAGCACTCAAGGACAAAACACATCAACATCAGGTATCATCTAATTAGAGATAATTATGAAAAAGGATTGATAAAACTACTCAAGGTTAACACAAACAAACAATATGTTGATCTGTTAACAAAGGCTTTTGATGAACAGAGATTTAAACATATTGTTTCAGCTATTGGGATAATTAACCTTGAGTAGATTTTCTTAAAACTTAATTAATATTGTTTCTAAAAGGAATTATGTGACCTAAGTAGTCTAGAAAATCATCTCCATAAACCCAGCTTATCTTGAGAGAAAATATTTTTAAAATTATACTCTTTAGAATTTTAAAAATTCATAAATATATTTTCTTTCGGAAGACGTTAACATTGCCTTTGGAAGAATTTTAAGTCTTCAAATCAGATAACTACTTATAAGAAATTCAAGTTCGGAAGAAATGCTAGTATTTCTTCTGAAGCCAAAATATGCTTCTAAGTACTTATATGCATTTAAAGAACAAATTTCTTCCAAAAGCAATTATGTCTCAGAAGATTTATTCTTCTTAAGAATAAAATGTCCAAGCTTTAATATCTTCCGAAACCAAATATTTTTCGGAAGAGAAAATACTTCACATAATTTTTTCATCCGAAGCAAATTTTCACAAAGCTAAAGAATATATTCCAAAGTAAAAATTTGACATCAGAAGTTTTTCACAAAACGTCCGAAGATAAATTACCTTCGAAAGAGTTTCAACTTCCAAGAAAACTACATTTTTGGGCGCTTTTCTCAGAGGTGGGAGCGACATTAGGACTTCAAAGTTTATTCTTTTGCATTAACTTTGTATCAAGTCCATTTTATATAAATATACCAAACGGTTCCCCCCTCTTTCACTATCTTCTTCATTTACAATTTTTCTAAACCTAAATTCTCACTCACCGCCTATGTTCTTACCTCCCTTCACCGTAAAGTTTCCTCAAATGGCCAACCTTGACCGCAGAAACCAACCAGATTTTTCCACGCGTCTTCACAGGTAACAAAATCAAGTTACTCTGTTGAACTCTGAGAAAGATCCAAGTTTCTCAGAGGTTTGCCGCTTTCTTTCTCTCTCTAACTACTTCACCTCCCTTACCATTGATCATCCACTCTATGAGGATCAACTGTTGGACTTCTGGAGGACCTGCCAAGAGGTCACCATGGATAGGGAGAAGGAACTCTCTGCCACAGTGCAAGGGAGGACAATCTTCATCACTCTAGCTTCAAAAAATTCTCATCTATAACTGGATGATGCAGAAGGTGAATTGTCCTTTCT
The DNA here is from genome assembly GCA_024085815.1 of Flaveria linearis. Classification (NCBI taxonomy): domain Eukaryota; kingdom Viridiplantae; phylum Streptophyta; class Magnoliopsida; order Asterales; family Asteraceae; genus Flaveria; species Flaveria linearis. The sequence continues at coordinate 28,787,525 of CM044013.1, forward strand.
AAAATCTACTGCAAATTACTCCTTTGAGTAGATGGGCTATGAAGGTGACTTCTCAGTCAAAACCTTTAAGAAAGGGAAGGTTTCTTTTCAGTGGAAGTACCTTCTCCATGTCATTATTCACAACTTGCCTAACAATCATTGGCTTCTCAGGGGTAGAAACATCCCTGGTCTCGAAAATGTTAGAGCTCATTGCTCAAGGTGACAACCTAGCATCACCTGCTACTGTTGAACCCACACCTTCTACTTCAAGACCACCCACACATCCTCAAATTACCCTCACCTACTAAAGAAAATCCAAACAAACTCCTGCATAGGTTAATCAACCTATGCAGGCCCCATATCACCTGCCATACAAGAGGAAGTGGACAATAGAGCTCCCACTTCTATTAAGTAGCAAACTACTTCCATCTCATAAATGATCAGTCATGAGGCTCCTCATACTTAGGTTGATGAGCTCATCACCCAAGAAGCCTTAGCCTTCACTCAGAGTCTCAACACTCTAGTGAACAACCTTCAGGCGAAAGTTATCATCCCCAGCCTCTAGATCTAAAGCAGCCAATTCTCAGCCTTAACTTCTATGATGATGAGGATATGGCACTCAGTGCGTACCATTAATCTCTTTTCTCTTTCCCTGCTCAAAGAGAGATGAGTACTTCTGTGTCACCTATTCTAGCCTACATCATCCACCCCTACTGAGGTTGATCTTCCTAAACCTGTTTAGGAGATCCATATGGAAGAGGCTCTCACTTCTAAAAGTGATTACATCATTAAGACCTCAACCATGGTAACCCAACCCATTGACACTTCAACTGAAGTTGTCAGTAAGCAGGGGAATTTTAGCAGCCAAGAACAACAAGTTGGTGATGTGGAAGAAGACTTATGTCCAATTATCTCATCACCCAGTGATTCTTCTATTGAAGATGAGGGGAATCTTAGACTAAAGGTGCAAAAATTAACAAAAACATGCACCTATTTAGTCTCCAATCTTAATCACTTGGAATCTTAAGTGACTACCTTGCATAGAACGGTCAATGATAAGCAACTTGAGATCTCTGATCTTAAGGAACAACTAGCTAGGAGACCCTTCAGAAAGACTCAACCAGGAACATAAGAACCTGAGGATATGATAGACAACCTCCAGCTCACCTATGTAAGTGGGTGATGCTACCAAAAAAGGGGAGGAAGCTTTCACAATCACAGACCTGGGAGTTCTTCTCAGAGTATGGATACTGAGGAATCACCAACCTCACATGTAATTTTCCACACTCGACAACCTCCTCAAGTTCATATTGATGTGGACTCTCTCATACAAAGTCTGTTTGAGGAGGGAATACCAAAGGCAATGTCATTCCCACCCTATGGAGCTATAAATGAAATAATAGGGTGGAGGTATGATACATTTAGAAGAGCCCTAAAACTACATAGGTATTATGGGCAGCAAGAGATCTTTAACTTTGAGACCTTGAATTACTATGACAGTCTCTCTTTAGTTAATATGCCACTTGTTAACCAAACTCAACATAGGCAAGCTGACATATTGGCTAAGAGAATTGAAGACATGATTGTTGAAGAATTAAGGTATAGAAAAGGCAAATGCAAACAAGCAATGTTATTGGTCGACTGGATGTTGAGGTGGAACCCAAGATTAGCTTTGAAGGGGAAACCTTGACTGAAGGCCTAGTGACAGAACCTGCGAGCATTATCACAGAAACAACTACTTCAACATACTTTACCCTCAGTGTGACACCAATTGGTGAAGGTGCTTTATAACCTCTCTCTGGCCAGAGCTTGACTGCTAAACCAAGCAATGAAGGCCAAAGCTCTCTCCACCCTGAGTCATCAAGGCCTATGAGTGACAAAAGGGAAGAGGAAAATGACCTCTGAGGAGATTAAGGAGGAGGAAAGAGAGAGGAAGAGGAAGCTAAAGGGATAGAATTCAACTAGTTTCTCAGGCTTCATGGAAGGTGTAATCAGGACAGCCCCAGGCCAAACACTCAAGATGATGAGTTAAGAGCTGCTAGATTGAACTATTCAGGAACCAAGAACTACAAAATTGATGATATCATCTCTCTTTTTTAGAAGAGATGATAAAGGAGAAGAAGGACGCAGAGGATGTAGAATTGCTCATCAGAGTTAAAGAAGAAAAAAGGTAAAAGAGGTTGTACAAACATGCTTCTATTCTCTCCACAGTTCATAAAAGCCCTGAGAAAGAGGCTGTGGCAACTAAACAACCCCAGTTAGACAAGGAGGTTGACTGATAAAACATGATCAACTACCTGAGTTCCACATGCCTTTATTAGGCATATGCACTTCTTTCGCTCTCATATGAGTGCATTGAGTTTGAATATCTTAAATAGTTGAAACAACAGTTCATTAAAGAACAAAAAGCTGCAAAGTGAAAAATGAGGGAATAAGCTGCAAAGTCAAGAGGCATCATCCAAAAGAGTCAAAAGAAGTCTACTGACAGGTAGAGGATGATGAGCTTCTTGAAGTTGTATGGATTCTATGGAAGGAGGCTTGGTCCAATGTCTCTATCCACTATGGATGAGCATATTAGAGTGATCAAGCAGAAGATTAAAAAAGGAGAGATTGTGGACTTGCATTCTCCACCAAATCAAGCTACTCTTGAGGTTAAGGTTAAGGTTGAACCAACACAGACAACACAACCTGGACCTTCAGCTGCATCTTAGCCAACCTCATCTTCTATTCAACAATAGAGTTCTACTCCTTCCCCTTCTGAACCTGTAAAGAAAGAGGACCCAACTGAGAGAGGCATAACAAAACAACCTAGTACTCAAGACCAACCCTCTCAGTTAAACACTCCAAAGATGAAGAAAAGGATGGCCATGAAGAGAGTATCTAAGAAGACAAAGGCATCCACTTTTAAACCTCAGGATCAGTCAGAGCATCCTATGGAAGTGAAACAAGAGGTTGCTCAACCAACTCCTACTCAATCATAACCTATTGTATCTGGAAGACCCATCTTGTCTTGGATCTTTGCTACTAATCTAGACATATGGTATGCCATCAGAGATCAAGGTGGTCAAGATGTCTACTTCTGGCAAGACATGCTTGATCTACCTCTGCATGATCTCCACGACATGAGAAGATACTATGAGAGTCTGAAGGTCCCTGACCAAATGATGAAAAAGGGAATGATCTTGATCCTAATGAAGACTGTCAACTGCTGAACAAGCTTCTCGGTTTTGGTAGCATCAGCCTAGGGGTTTTTTGTAAGGTTATATAAGTAGGATGATGCAACCAAAGTAACCCAAGGCTTCCTGCATGCATGCACTTAGTATAAGGTAGAAGTTGCTTTGAGGTTTTACACTATACTTAGAAAATACTCTATGTGTCAAATCTTTCGAAGCCAAAGACAAAGTCTTTCGAAGCCAAAGACCAAATCTTTCGAAGCCAAAAGATGAAGTTTTCTGAAGCTTCAAAGACAAAGTCTTCCGAAGCCAAATGAATTGAAGACTGATTTCTAACAAAGACAGAGGAGAACATGCTTTTTTCGGATGTGCATTTGCATAAAGCTGACCTACTTTCCGCTGCAACTCTGAAGACTCACAAACTTGCATGAGTTGGTGAAAGGTCCATGCGTTTACAACGGTACATTGAGGTCTTGAGTCTGTAACTTTCTAATTTGTGTACTTTTATCCTTTTTGTAATATATTAGGATGTGAGCTATGGCGTGTTATAGTCACTAGTCAAAAGGCAAATCTACCTTTTGACTTTACATTGATTTTATTGTCTTTCAATGTTCCAACTGGCTTTCCAAGTATAGCCGGTTGTTTAGTGTATTATAAAGTATCTTAGGGTATTGTATCTTATTTTATGCATTGTAACACTTGTAAAAGAACTTGAGATTAATATACAACATTTTTGAAAACCACATATATTGTTCTTGAGTTCTGTCTCATAGTTTTACTTGTCTTCTTTGTACGTTGTTCTTAAATCCGGTTCCCTATTTGAACTGTTAAGTATTCTAGTACTCTCCATATTGTGAGACTGATTGTATTAACATCCCTTAACTAGTCCTGCACCTTATATAAGTACTAGTGGAAATGGCTGCAAGTTGCAGCGGTACAATTGTTGCGTGATTTTTGGGAATTATATTTTAATCAGTATCGACTCGGTGCGTTATGACGTAAATTAAAAAATCAAAATATAATTATTGAAAAAATTGAATGAAAGAAAACAATTACATATATTACAAAAGTCATTAAAACAACTCTATTATCATAACAAGATTAGTGAAAACATGAGTGGTATTTGTGGTCGTAAATCACTTCTTACCTAAATTTTAGGGGTGGGTGGGGGGGGGGTTCGTTTTATGAATGTAGTTTAGTGTTTTATGATCATTGGATTTAGCTTTTGGTGGTGATTTTCATAGACCGGAGAAAATTACTAGAGAAATTGTCCTCACAAAATAACATCTTGATTGTTATTGAGCTGTTAACAACCAACAAGTGAAAGGGGAAAGAGATTATGCTCAATCGCAATAAATGAACAACATTGAAAGTAAATGGCGATTTTGTTTGGACATGTGTATATGCTTTAGCATTTGTATTATAAGCATCGTGTGTTTATACTTTATTGTAAGGGTATAAATGGAATAAAATGGTTAATTTTTTTAAATTTAAGCATGACTTTTCATATGAGTGTCTTAATACATACGTACAATTATCATTCTATCCACCTTCCAATTTTATTTAAAAGATATAGATAAATATTAAAATTATTAAACTCACAATATATCCCTAGAAAAATATTCGTATTATTGTTATTATAAATATGAAGATATATATAAGTTATTTGCTTAAATATTTAAATAAATTAATACTTTATTAAATAGTATTTAGTTATAAAAATATAATTAGTAAATATAATTTTAAATGTCATTTTATAGTATTATAAATAATATAAAATTTAATGAAGTGAATTGAATAATATCATATTAATAAATAATGTATTAATAATATTTATTAGATAAATGAAAAAGATAAAGACAAAAATGTCAAGATATATAAAATTTAATGACTAAATTTAGCATATTGCCCTTAAAGTGTATTAAAATCTTAATAAGTTCTTTATTCTATCACTTTTAAATACCTTAAACTCATTGTACCTATTCTTCAAACTTGTATGCTTGAGAAAATTACATCTATATTTAAAGAGATATATTATATAGTTGTATTGATATAAGTATTTAACTAAAATAATACTTAATTTAATTAGTATTTAATTATAAAATATGATTAGTAATTATAAATTTAAATGCCAGTTTATATTATTATAAATAAAATAAAAAGTAATAAAGTGAATTAAGTAATATCATATTATTACATAATGTATTAATAATGTGTATTAAATAATATAATAATTAAAAAATATATTAATTAAATAGGAGCAAAAGTAGAACTATTTCATAAAGCACTTGTACTCTATGCTTAAAATGTTATATATATGTGTGTGTGTCTTACACTTTAAATGAAATTATCATCTTATCCTTTTAATATGTATATGTGTATATATATATATATAAATATAAATATATATATATAAATATATATGTATATATATATATGTATATATATATATGTATATATATATATGTATATATATATGTATATATATATGTATATATGTGTATATATATATATATATATATATATATATATATATATATAATATATATATATATGGTAATAAAGTAATTAACAAAGTAAATGATGGGTGTGATTTTAAATGAAAAGGGTATAGATGTAAAATCACATACTATGTTTTTATGGAAACCCCTTATTTTTTGGTATTCCCGTGTAATTTCCCCAAATCAAAAACAAAATCAAACAAACAATGGAACCTAATTACAAAGATTCTTTCAGCTTTACATAAAGAGGTGGATTCAAGACTTGACTGTAAGTTTCTTCCCTAAAACTTAAAAGTAGTTGATTATTGAATTTTGGATTTTGTAGGCTTGTGTAAAACCCTTCAAAATATGATGTTAATATTCCAGTGTATCCATTAGTTGAATTAATTTTGCAAAATGGAGTATGTCAATTTACAGGGGTCGGAAAAAATGAAAATAGATGATTATAAGGTATATCATATGCAAGAGAAAAATGTTTGATTGTAGTTAAAAGTTATTTTAATTTCTTTTTGAAATAGGGTAAGAATAAATGTTAAGTGGCGTATTTGTGTAGACCTGAATATTTACGTGTGTGAAAAACATATGCCTAATTTATATGTAAATGTCAGTTACCCTAGTTAAGTAGTATCATTATACGTACGTGTAAAATTAGATTTAATAATCATAAAAAGAATACTTATTTTTGTTTTATATTAACTTGCTATTGTTAATGTTAATAGTTATCTGGTATGCAGATATGTGATACTTATATCTGAACTAAAAAGACATGCTCATATGTAAAAAAAAAGTTAGATATACCAATAACAAATGTATTCATGCTGTTTTGTTGTGTATACATGTATGTAAGTGATATTCTAATTTATAATTTAGGGTTTACTTTTTTATAGAGCATATGTTTGTGCGTTATTTTAAAGAGTTAGCCATAAAGAGTACAATGCTATATTAGGATGCATCTTTGTAAAAAAAGAACTACCTTGGGTAAAGTTAAAGGATGGAGTTACGGGTTTTTAAAAGAAGGAGCAAAGGAATACGGTCAGTTAAGAAATGTAAGGGTAAAATACACATACCATATTCTTGTATTAGAAGCAAGCAAACACATGGAGAGGGTAGTAAGGGAGACTGGGTTGTGACTGAGTAATTGAAATTATGGATTTTTTGGTTTTAAAACAATCTTAAATGTTTGGTAGATTACGGGAAATGAAATAATTATTATGGTTTTTTATTTACAATTATACTTGTAAGAATATTATGTTTATGCATGTGTATAGATAAAACACTGAAAAGTTAGTTGTCAATATATTAAACACTGAAAAGTTGGTTGTCAATATATTGACATATATACGAAACAGAACAAAAATATTATCTAGTGTATGTGTCAGCATGTATACATATAGGTAAATGTAAATAAATAAAAAAAACAGATAAACATATTCAGGGTGTTAAAATAACTAGTAAATGATATAAGATTAATATATAATATTATAATGTATAGTTATAGTTGAGATGGATGATGATGCAATGACGTAGGTACATCATAGATTTTGATTATAAATGTTTGTTTGACTACTAGTAAGACATGGTCATTATTAATTATATGTATATCGTTATGTAAACTTCTAACTTGGTTAATGTTGCTTTACGTGTGTGTAAAAGTAAGCATAAGTATTATAAAGTTGCTGGAGAATTTAAAGTACAATACATGTTGTTTACATATAGGTAAAATTAACAATAAAAATGATGTAAAGTAACACATTGTGACAACCCGAATTTTTCGGTTAATACTATTAAAACAAACTTTCCCTGTTTATCGCGAATTAATCCATCTTATTATTTTGTAAGAATAATAATAATAATAATAATAATAATAATAATAAAATAATAATAATAATAATAATAATAATAATGTTTTATAAGAATTAAAAAGTTTAGGGGGTTAAAGTGCAAAATTAAAAACTTGTTTTAAAAGCTTTTGACATAAAATAATAACTCTTGGAAACTACAGGGACCAGATGTGTAATTTCTTAAAACCCAACCCCATTCCCCCCGTCGTCCACCTCGCCGCCGGCCATCGGCTCCGGCAACCACCAAACCACCAAATTCACTCGATTTTAATCAAACAACCACTCTCGACCGTCTCTCGTGGGTGATTCGAACCTCTGCCCACTTGTAATTTGAATAATCGAGTGCGTGATAAGTAGTCCCGCGAATCCTTCCACTGTCGGCCGACCATCCCGATTTTTGGCCACTTTCCAGCCACAATCGAACGCACTACATTATAATAACCTAACTAAACACGCACTAACGGGTATATATATGTCTGCAATCGTTCACATTCATCTAAAACACATGAAAATCCACATCATTCGGTTGCGACTGTTCTACCTAGTGTCCATCACCAATTCGAATCCAATTCTGGTAATTAAACACACTCACATGCTCGATTTAGGTGGGGATCAAAAGACCCATGTTTATTTCTGTGCTTACTGTCGAATTGGGTTTCGATTTTGGATTCAAACGATCTAGGGTTCTTCGGATTTGGGGGATTGTTGAGGGTTGTGTTTAAAGGATTTAAAACCCGGGTATTACCATGGCCACGACCTTTGATTCACCGGTTCCCTGTCCACTATCCATCCGAGAGGTCCCGGGTTCGACCCCGGGCCACCTCATTTATTTTTTAATAGCTTTTTAAGCTTCTAAAAATTATAAAAAAATTCCTAAAAATTTTAAAGATCATTTTATGAACTCTGATTATTTTTAATCATCAAACTTAATTTTCTGCAATTTTTCTTTAAATTTTAATATTTCTAAAACATTATAACAAAGGTTATTTTTGAATATTTCATGTAAAATGGACTTTAATTTATGGTTTAAATTAATAAATTATTGTTGGCCAAATGTTATTTTTAATTATAGTTTAATCTTGTTATTTAAAATAATTATAGAAATTATTTACACTTTATATTTAAGGTTTACCCGTTCATATAAGTACTTTAAATACGAGAAAATATTTAAATAAAATAATATTTTTTATGGAATCAAAATATAAGAGATTATTATTGTACTTATATATTAAAAACCCCAAATTCTTATCGAAACCCTAGTTCGCGTATAATCGTTAAACCTTATTAATAACCTAAATCTTAAAATATATATATATATATATACATGTTTAGTATCTCGTGAAGGCGTTCGTTGGAACAACGACTATCATCCTAATTAATCATCTTATATACATACTTACACGCCATGTGAGTTTACAGCCCCACTTTTACTTTATACTATTTTTGGGAGAGAGAAAGATGCTGTTTTCATAAACGTTACATTACATTAGATTTTTGTGATACTGCATATACATGATACTATGTTTGTATACTTTGCCCTTCGGACCGTTAATACGCAAGTAGCGAGGTGATTGTTAGTAGATCTACTGGGATTGACATACCCCGCCCGGGCTAGTCGCGCTAGCTGGTCAAACGGGTGAACGGTTATCCTGTTTTACTGTGTTGTGGTGGGGAATCCACAGCCGGGACCTAATTTATTATTTGATTGCATGTCAGCTCGGTCGCAACTTCGTACACATAGTGATCATTATGGATTAGCTACCCATTATTGTGACATCCGTCACCAAAGGTCCGTCAATTGACGTAATCTGTTAATTTTGTTGTCGGTCATACCTCACCTTTATAGCCCATCTATGTGGATATTATGCCTGTATGCTTGCTTGGTTAACTTTATACGTGTGCTGTCGTAGCTTAAATCGTCATCACCTTTTAACATTATCTAAGAATTGCCCCGTTGTCATTAAACGCACCGTTTTTATAAGTACATAATGTCACAAATAAAACCATTTTTAAATTGTAAATATCATTAGTAACATTTTATCATTAAATAAAAACAAGACTAATAAATAGCGTTTTTGACCGAAACAAAATTTAGGAACTCGGGGCAAAGTGCAGGGACTAAAAGTGACATTTTGCAAACTTGGAATGGGTATAAAAACCCCATTCCCAGCCATTTTCAACACCTTCTTCTTCATTTCTTCATCTTCTCCTCTTCACCTCCTTCACCACTCTAGCACCAAAACCGCTCGTTTTCGCGCGTTTCCACCGTCAAATCTTGAGTGTCATCGTGTATACTCGTTCCTAGAAGGTAGATAACCTCGCTTACCTCGTTTTTAGCTCGATTTAGCTGCTGCGTTTTCTAGGGTTTCGGGTGCTCGGGTTCATCTGAGCACATGAGGTCGTGTGGGCTTGCATGTGGTATTTTTGAGTGTGCTTCTTGTTTAGACATGTTAGATAAGTGTTCTGGAGGTTCTTGGTGCGTGAAACCCATGCTCAAAGCAGCTGGACGCTGCTCGAGGTCTGTGCAGTCGTGACCTGCTGTGCAGGGCGACTGGGCCTTCCGGCCGACTGAGCCGTGCGACTGGGGTGAGTCGTGCGACTAGGTCAGGCGTATGAGTGCGCCGCGCGACTGAGCCGTACGATTGGGAAAATCGTACGACTGAGTCATGCGACTGGGTGTGTGCGATTGAATGTGTGTGCGAATGAGTCTATGCGAATGAGTGTGCATGCGATTGAGTCAGTGCGAATGAAATTGTGTGCGATTGTGTGTGAGTCGTACGACTGAAAGGCCAGTCGCATGAATGAATGTTCAATCGCACGAATGAAGCTGATTCGTGCGAATGAAGGTCCAATCGTGTGTATGGAGGGTGAGTCGTATGACTGGGTCTTGCATGGTACGACTGAATGCTTAGTCGCATGAATGAAGGTTCATCGTACGAATGAAGCTGATTCGTACGAGTGAAGGTCCATTCGTACGAAGGAAGGGTTGAGTCATGCGTCCGGTCCTGTTGTGTGACTGATGATGGTGTGTGTGTGTGGATCCCCTTTTCGGAGATCTCACGACGATAAGGTAACATTAATAAAGTGTCATAGCTTGACCACAAAGATTAAAGTCAACGCTATCAACAGGCACATACTATTTAAAATAACCTAGTCTGATACGTGTACGCCTGCTTGTGTGTGTACTACCCACGACCGAACCGAGACTGCCCGAATCTATTGACATCATCTTATGCTTTATGCTCGTTATTAATGCTTGTCAGTAACTGTCAATAGGTGTTTGACTGTTCATAGCATCCTACCGTTAGGAATATTCATCACACGTGCCTATCATCTGTTCAGTGAGTTTCGTGGCCCTTTTTTACTCTTATAAAACCTTTTTAAATAGTTTTAACTTGGGGGAAAAGAATGCTCACCTACTTAACTTGATTTCAGGCACCTTCCTTAGTGGAAGTTGGCTGCTACCTCTATGAGTAACTTATCTTGCTTGTCTTGTGATTGCTGCTATATGAACTTGAACTATGTGCTATGTTACCACTATGTATATTACTTAGTGGTAACACATTACTATGTGCTACTACTTGATGTTATGTGTTGATTGATGCCACTTGTGTATGCTATTGACCCTGGGATGCTCTCGGCTGTGTGGTCTTCTGTGTGGTTCTTCTGTCCGGTTCTTCTAAGCCGATCATCCATTACAACCATTAATCCCGGAAATTGGGACCTAAAGATTGGTTTGGTTGTAACCTATACGTACGCGCTGTGTGGATCTTGCTACGTCATGTTAAACTCATTTTACTATGGAAAACCTTTCTATATAACCATTAATCACGGTAATGGGACCTAAGGACAGGTTTGGTTATACACTATACGTATGCGCTGTGTGGATCTTGCTACGTCTTATTAAACTATTTATACCTTGAAAATACATTCTCTACAGCCATCAATTCCCGTGAGGAACCGAACATTAGGTTTGGCTGTAACTACTTATAACTGGTACAACCGCCTATACATAAGTATAGTTGCGGTGGCTCTTATTAAACATACTGGTTCATCTTAACAACTTTTATTACTTAAAACCTGCGAAGCTCACCAACAATTATGTTGACCGTTTTGAGCATTTCTTTTCAGGTGATCAGGGTAATTGAAGATATAGGAGTGCTGCCTTTTAGAGGAGACCCTAGGATACATTTTGTAATTATTACCCTTGAAAGCTTGAACATGGTCTTTTGTATACTTGTTCCCGAGTTGTGGGAATATTACATTACAAGTTATTCTTAATGCTTATGTGATCATTTATGTTGTGCTTACGGCTATGCTGTCGTGAACGTTGACTATACACGACACAAGTCTCCAATTGTGTTCGGGTGTCGTCATGACACGCTTGTCATCATATTATTCTTATTTCTACTCTATGCATACCATGTGTTATGACGATCCCATCTAGCTCACATTCCCCGTGTTTCCGCTATCAGTGGGGGTTTGACAGACTGGTATCAGAGCCATTGGTTATAGAGAATTAGGCAATTACACTTGACCTAGACTATAACCTAGGAACCTTCATGTAGATTTGCATGCTTAAGCTTATGTGCATTTATATATCTCGTGTATGCGTTCCTCCTTACATGTTTGGTTATTCTTCTGTTGTGTGATCTTTTACTTTGTGCTTGAGCCCTGTGCTCGACCCCTATGAGATGCTTCCTATTGGATCTTCCGTTCCCTCTGTGCGCCAAGTTATCATAACCAAATTCGGGTATTTAGACCCGAAAAGATCGTCACAGATCATACATTGCGCTTGACCTCAGATACTGAGACCGACCCGAGGAGGCTATGTCTGAGTCCTTTCAAGGACGCGAGATAGACAACCTCCGCCAGACTATAGGTGATTACATGTTTGGGCTCAGTTGACTTGATGGATTATTATGGATATGATGTGAAGGAAGGTCGGACGTCATGTAACCGGATTAGGCATCATTCTTGGTACATCGTGGGTGTGGTGGGAACGCTGCGGGGAACCCTATATATAAACATCACCGGCATACCGAGAATATGCTTAAAATGGGCTGCATGGTGATCTGGACTGACTGGAACACGAAACATTGGAATTTGATAAGAAAAGTACTTGTGTATCTTAAGGTGACTAAAGCTTATATGTTTCCTCTTGTATGAATAGAACATGCCGCCTCGAAGATCTACTCGCAGCAATAGTAGCGGAAGTGAAGCCCCGAGGGGCAGAGGCAGAGGCAGGGGTAGACCTCCAATAGCAAATGAAGGCCCTTCTTACAATACCCAAGGGACTGGAAACTCTGATATGGCAGCCTTAATTGCTCAACAATTGACTGCCCTGATTCCGACTATCGTAGCTCAGGTGAGCGATGCTCTGCAACAACAAAACCACCCCCACGGGGATGGTGGTAATGAAAATAAAGGTAATGGGAACCCAATCGGAATGAAAGCAATCAGGAGACTGGAAATGGTGGTACAATAGGTAATGAAACTGGGGCTGTTAACGCCAAACGGGGCTGTTCTTACAAGGAATTTGTGGCCTGTAAGCCCCGGGATTTCGATGGGAAAGGTGGGGCGATATCCCTGATTAGATGGCTTGAGAAAATGGAGGCTGTGATCGACATCAGTGAATGCCTCGACAGACAACGGATCAAGTATGTTACGTGCTCACTGCAGGGCAGAGCACTAACCTGGTGGAACACCCAGGTTCAAGCTAGAGGAAGGGAATCTGCGATGTAGATGACCTGGGATGAATTCAAAGCCCTGATTACCAAGGAATACTGCCCTCTCAACGAGATGCAGAAGCTTGAGCATGAGTTCTGGAATCATGCTATGGTGGGGGCAGGGCACGCAGCTTATACTGACCGATTCCACAAGCTGGCTAGACTAGTTCCACACCTAGTCACTCCGGAATCTAAGAGGATAGAAAGGTACATTTAGGGACTCGCGCCTCAAATCCGGGCAATGGTAACTGCAGCTGCTCCCCCTACAATCCAGAGCGCTATTCTGAAAGCGGGCGCTCTCACTGACGAGATGATAAGAACAGGAGTATTGGGTGGGGGAGCGGAGAAGAGGAAAGAGACTGGGGAAACAAGTCGGTCTGGTACCGGAAAGTCTGATAAGAGGGCCAAAATGACCAGAAATTTTGTGGCCGTGACTCAAGGGAAGAAGGAATATGCTGGGCCGCACCCGAGATGTGACAGGTGCAATCTTCATCATCCCCCAGCAGCGCCATGCCGGGTGTGTTTGAACTGCAGACGCCCGGGGCATCAAGCAAGAGACTGCAGAGTAGCGCCAAACCTGGTGGCACCCATCAACGCGGTTAACCCGCTGGGAATGCCAGGGCTTGTTACGAGTGTGGAGGCCTCGATCACTTCAGAAATATGTGCCCCCGACTGAATAGGGCAACCGGTCAGCAGGGAAACAACCAGCAGCAGATAATGGCCATAGCAGGTGCGCAAGGCCAAGGAAACCAAGGAAATGCTGCACGGGGTGGTGCATTCGTCATTGGAGCTAATGATGCCCGTCAAGATCCGAACGTTGTCACGGGTACGCACTTACTCAATAACCACTTCGCATCTGTACTGTTTGATACTGGGGCAGACAATAGTTTTATATCATCTGAGTTTGTGCAAATGCTTGATTTGAGTGCCAGTAGACTAGAAACTAGTTACTCTGTAGAAATGGCAAATGGTAGGGTTGAACAGGCAGAGGAGATTATTAAGAACTGCACCCTAATATTAGGAGGCCAAGTCTTCAACATAGACTTGATATCTTTTGAGTTGGGGAGCTTTGACGTAATAGTGGGAATGGATTGGTTGTCTAAGCATGGAGCCGAGATTGTTTGCCGAGATAAAGTAGTGCGGATCCCCATGTCAGACGGGAAAGTACTCAGAATACAAGGGGAGCGACCGGGAAAGAACTTGAAGCTTATCTCGTGCATGAAAGCACGCCAAGGTCTACGAAAGCAGTGTTACACCTTTCTGGCTCACGTGGTAGAAAAGAAGGAAGAAGAGACGAAATTGGCCGACATTACGATTGTACGGGATTACCCAGAAGTGTTCCCTAATGATTTGTCTGGATTGCCTCCTCCACGACAGGTGGAATTCCATACAGAGCTGGTTCCTGGAGCTACGCCGATAGCTAAGACACCGTATTGGTTAGCACCCTCAGAGATACAAGAGTTATCAAGCCAACTACAGGAACTACTAGAGAAAGGTTTTATTCGACCGAGTTATTCACCGTGGGGAGCACCGGTGTTATTTGTCAAGAAGAAGGAGGGTCGTTCCGCATGTGTATCGACTACAGGGAATTGAACAAATTGACAGTGAAGAATCGGTATCCTCACCCTAGAATCGACGACCTGTTCGATCAGTTGCAAGGAGCCTCGTATTTCTCTAAGATCGACCTTTGATCTGGATATCATCAACTAAGAGTATTCGAGGACGATATTCCAAAAACAGCATTTAGAACTCGTTATGGGCACTATGAGTTTTTGGTCATGCCGTTTGGGTTGACCAACGCACCAACTGTCTTTATGGATTTAATGAATCGGGTGTGCAAGCCTTATCTGGATAAGTTCGTGATCGTATTCATAGACGACATACTCATCTACTCCCGTTCGAAGGAGGATCACGAAAAACACCTCCAAGCAATTCTAGAACTGTTGAAGGAGGAGAAACTTTTCGCCAAATTCTCGAAGTGTGAATTCTGGCTTCGAGAAGTGAAGTTTTTGGGTCATGTGGTTAACGAGATGGAATTCATGTGGACCCCGGTAAGATTGAAACTGTGAAGAAATGGGATACTCCCCAAACACCCTCAGAAATACGGCAATTCCTAGGATTGGCCATATACTACCGTGGTTTTATTGCGAACTTTTCAAAGATCGCGCAACCGTTAACGCTGCTAACCCAGAAAGACAAGAAGTTTGATTGGGGACATGCACAAGAACGATCCTTCCAGACGTTGAAAGAAAAGCTGTGCAATGCTCCAATACTGTCCCTCCCGGACGGAACTGATGATTTCGTGGTATACTGCGATGCTTCACATCAAGGGTTGGGATGTGTGCTAATGCAAAGAGATAAGTAATTGCCTATGCATCGCGACAACTAAAGGTGCATGAAAAGAACTACACCACTCATGACTTGGAGTTGGGCGCTGTAGTATTTGCACTCAAGATATGGAGACGTTATCTATATGGAACCAAATGCATCATTTACACGGATCATAAGAGCCTTCAACATATTCTTGATCAGAAGGAACTTAACATGCGACAGCGACGCTGGGTAGAGTTGCTTAGCGACTACGATTGTGAAATCCGGTCACCTCGGGAAAGCTAACGTGGTGGCTGATGCTTTAAGCCGCAAGGAAAGCGTGAAACTGTTACGTGCTCGAGCGCTAGGATTGACTATTCAAACCAATCTAAAGGCTCAGATTCAAATTGCACAAAGTGAGGCTTTGAAAGAAGAAAACCTTACGGGAGAAGAATTCCGAGGGATGGATAAACAAATGAGTCGCTAGGATGACGGCGTACATTACTTCATGGATCGTATATGGGTCCCCAGATGGGGAGGTGTACGTACACTAGTCTTGGATGAAGCACACAAGACTCGATACTCTGTTCATCCTGGTGTAGACAAGATGTACCACGATCTGAAGGAGTTGTACTGGTGGCCAGGTATGAAGAAAGGTATTGCTTTATATGTGAGCAAATGCTTGACATGTTCAAAGGTCAAGGCAGAACACCAGAAACCATCAGGATTATTGCAACAACCTGAAATCCCCGAGTGGAAATGGGAGAACATCACTATGGATTTCATTACCAAACTCCCGAGAACGCCAAGCGGACACGACACGATATGGGTCGCGGGTGGATCGAATGACGAAATCCGCTCACTTCTTGCCTATCCGAGAAGACTACAAGATGGATAAGCTGGCAAAGGTGTACATCAAAGAGGTCGTGACACGGCACGGGGTGCCGGTGTCAATCATATCCGACCGAGACAGTCGATTCACTTCACGATTTTGGCAGACGTTACAGAAAGCGATGGGCACTCGATTAGACATGAGTAGCCTATCACCCCCAGACAGACGGCCAAAGTGAACGAATGATACAGACGCTTGAGGACATGCTGAGGGCATGCGTTATTGATTTTGGTGGCAGTTGGGATACTCATCTACCGCTGATCGAGTTTTCCTACAATAACAGTTACCATACTAGTATGGTTGTGCACCGTTCGAAGCATTGTATGGACGGAAATGTAGATCGCCTGTATGTTGGGCCGAGATTGGTGAAAGCCAGCTAACAGGTCCCGAAATCATTCAAGAAACCACCGACAAGATCTTCCAAATCAAAGACAGACTCAAAGCTGCTAGAGACCGCCAAAAGAGCTATGCCGACAACCATCGGAAGCCACTAGAGTTTAACGTTAGGGATCGAGTGTTGCTAAGGTCTTCCGTGGAAAGGGGTCGTACGGTTTGGAAAGAAAGGGAAGTTGGCCCCAAGATATGTTGGACCATTCGAGATCACAGAAAGAATAGGTCGGTGGCGTACCGATTACGGTTGCCACAAGAGCTTAACAGTGTACATGATACTTTCCATGTCTCGAACCTCAAGAAGTGTTTAGCTGACGAATCACTTCACGTACCTATTGAGGACATCAAGATTGATGAAAGCCTCCATTTTGTGGAGGAACCTATTGAGGTCATGGACCGAAAGGTCAAAAGGTTGAGACGCAGCAAGATACCTATGTTCGTGTAAGATGGAATTCCAAACGAGGGCCAGAGTTTACATGGGAACGTGAAGATCAGATGAGACTCAAATATCCATACCTATTCGAGGATGACACCCTCGGACCTAGCACCAGTTGAATTCGGGACGAAATTCCCTCAACTGGGGGATACTGTGACATCCGTCACCAAAGGTCCGTCTATTGACGTAATCTGTTACTTTTGTTGTCAGTCATACCTCACCTTTATAGCCCATCTATGTGGATATTATGCCTGTATGCTTGCTTGGTTAACTTTATGCGTGTGCTATCGTAGCTTAAATTGTCATCACCTTGAACATTATCTAAGAATTGCCCCGTTGTCATTAAACGCACCGTTTTTATAAGTACATAATGTCACAAATAAAACCATTTTAAATTATAATTATCATTAGAAACATTTTATCATTAAATAAAAACAAGACTAATAAATAGCGTTTTCGACCGAAACAAAATTTAGGAACTCGGGGCAAAGTGCAGGGACTAAAAGTGACATTTTGCAAACAATGGGTATAAAAACCCCATTCCAGCCATTTTCAACACCTTCTTCTTCATTTCTTCATCTCTCTCCTCTTCACCTCCTTCACCACTCTAGCACCAAAACCGCTCGTTTTCTCGCGTTTCCACCGTCAAATCTTGAGTGTCATCGTGTATACTCGTTCCTAGAAGGTAGATAATCTCGCTTACCTCGTTTTTAGCTCGATTTAGCTGCTGTGCTTTCTAGGGTTTCGGGTGCTCGGGTTCATCCGAGCACATGAGGTCGTGTGGGCTTGCATGTGGTATTTTTGAGTGTGCTTCTTGTTTAGACATGTTAGGATAAGTGTTCTGGAGGTTCTTGGTGCGTGAAACCCATGCTCGGAGCAGCTGGACGCTGCTCGAGGTCTGTGCAGTCGTGACCTGCTGTGCAGGGCGACTGGGCCTTCGGCCGACTGAGTCGTGCGACTGGAGTGAGTCGTGCGACTGGGTCAGGCGTATGAGTGCGTCGCGCGACTGGGTCAGGGTATGAGTGCGTCGCGCGACTGAGCCGTACGATTGGAAAATCGTACGACTGAGTCATGCGACTGGGTGTGTGCGATTGAATGTGTGTGCGAATGAGTCTATGCGATGAGTGTGCATGCGATTGAGTCAGTGCGAATGAAATTGTGTGCGATTGTGTGTGAGTCGTACGACTGAAAGGCCAGTCGCACGAATGAATGTTCAATCGCACGAATGAAGCTGATTCGTGCGAATGAAGGTCCAATCGTGTGTATGAAGGGTGAGTCGTATGACTGGGTCTTGCATGGTACGACTGAATGCTTAGTCGCATGAATGAAGGTTCAATCGTACGAATGAAGCTGATTCGTACGACTGTAGGTCCATTCGTACGAAGGAAGGGTTGAGTCGTGCGTCCGGTCCTGTTGTGTGACTGATGATGGTGTGTGTGTGTGTGTGGATCCCCTTTTCGGAGATCTCACGACGATAAGGTAACATTAATAAAGTGTCATAGCTTGACCACAAAGATTAAAGTCAACGCTATCAACAGGCACATACTATTTAAAATAACCTAGTCTGATACGTGTACGCCTGCTTGTGTGTGTACCCCACGACCGAACCGAGACTGCCCGAATCTATTGACATCATCTTATGCTTTATGCTCGTTATTAATGCTTGTCAGTAACTGTCAATAGGTGTTTGACTGTTCATAGCATCCTACCATTGGGAATATTCATCACACGTGCCTATCATCTGTTCAGTGAGTTTCGTGGCCCTTTTTACTCTTATAAAACCTTTTTAAATAGTTTTAACTTGGGGGAAAAGAATGCTCACCTACTTAACTTGATTTCAGGCACCTTCCTTAGTGGAAGTGGCTGCTACTCTATGAGTAACTTATCTTGCTTGTGTTGTGATTGCTGCTATATGAACTTGAACTATGTGCTATGTTACCACTATGTATATTACTTAGTGGTAACACATTACTATGTGCTACTACTTGATGTTATGTGTTGATTGATGCCACTTGTGTATGCTATTGACCCTGGGATGCTCTCGGCTGTGTGGTTCTTCTGTGTGGTTCTTCTGTCCGGTTCTTCTAAGCGATCATCCATTACAACCATTAATCCCGGAAATTGGGACCTAAAGATTGGTTTGGTTGTAACCTATACGTACGCGCTGTGTGGATCTTGCTACGTCATGTTAAACTCATTTTACTATGGAAAACCTTTCTATATAACCATTAATCCCGGTAATAGGACCTAAGGACTGGTTTGGTTATACACTATACGTATGCGCTGTGTGAATCTTGCTACGTCTTATTAAACTATTTATACCTTGAGAATACTTTCTCTACAGCCATCAATTCCCGTGAGGAACCGAACATTAGGTTGGCTGTAACTACTTATAACTGGTACAACCGCCTATACATAAGTATAGTGCGGTGGCTCTTATTAAACATACTGGTTCATCTTAACAACTTTTATTACTTAAAACCTGCGAAGCTCACCAACAATTATGTTGACCGTTTTGAGCATTTCTTTTCAGGTGATCAGGGTAATTGAAGATCTAGGAGTGCTGCCTTTTAGAGGAGACCCTAGGGTACATTTGTAATTATTACCCTTGAAAAGCTTGAACATGGTCTTTTGTATACTTGTTCTCGAGTTGTGGGAATATTATATTACAAGTTATTCTTAATGCTTATGTGATCATTTATGTTGTGCTTACGGCTATGCTGTCGTGAACGTTGACTATACACGACACAAGTCTCCAATTATGTTCGGGTGTCATCATGACACGCTTGTCATCATATTATTCTTATTGCTACTCTATTGCATACCATGTGTTATGACGATCCCGTCTAGCTCACATTCCCCGTGTTTCCGCTATCAGCGGGGATGTGACAATTATATGCTTGATTATAAAATCCGGGGAATTTCATTATTGATACTTACTTTTTTCTGATAAACTGTGAACTCACCAGTCTTGTACTGACTTTTGCATGTTTTCTCTCAGGACAATGATGTGGCACGTTTAGAAGCACAACATCCACTGCATGTCATTCCACGTTCATCATAAACTGTTTTCAAGATTTAATTTCATGTACTTTACATAAATTGGATTGGACGCGTGTAAATGATTTCCTGTTTTCGCTTCCGCAATACTTAAATATATTTGGTTGTTTCATTAAAATTAAGCAACTTATATGATTTGTAATTATCGAGTCGTTTGGTGTAACAGATGCTTATCTGAGATCCTGGTTATGTCGCACGCCTGACGGTAAACCCCGAACGTGGAAAATGAGGGTGTGACACACATACATGTTGTTAACTTCAAATTCAATGGCTATATACTTAACACTTGAAGAACACCAGAAATGTCAATGTGTCAATAGAAACAAACCATATTATCACATGAGTATATTTGTTAAAACTAACCAAAAAATGATTATGTAGATATTGTGAAAGTCATTTATAAAACGTAAAATCTTTTTCAATAAATAAAGACAAAGTATCAACTCTAATAATTCAAGATATAAAAACTACGGTGATAGTTGTTGAGCTTCTTGATGTACCTCTTCCTGTGGTTGTTGTTCACCACATTCATATCTACGATTAAAAATTAAAAAAATGTAGGTTACTAAAAGTTTGATAATTTACAATCGGTTTACATATATGAAAAAAATCAAATAAACATATTGTGTTATTCAATTCCTAAAACTATAATAAATAATAATGTTTTAATTTAAACACTCTTTTGCACATAAGTAAACCAAAGAATGAAAATCAACATACGAATTGAATACATATAGAACGTCAAACAAACAGTAATAAATGTCGTCTAGTTTAGCAATTTACAAAATATGAATAAACAAAGCTTTAATTAAATAAATTAAACTCATATACACAATAAAAAATTAGAAAGATATTATATATATGTGTTAGAAAACTATTTAGGAAAAGATATTACATATTTTCACACCAGCCCCTTTTCTTTGGGGTGTGACAAATGATAAGATGAACATGATTACCTCTAAATGTGATGATTCTAATTTGAAAGTAAGAATTTGATTTGGATTTCAAAAGTGATTCTGATTTGATAAAGCAACAATTTGATTTGAATTTCAAAAGTATGGATCGATGGTGTAGTAATCTTTAAAGATGACAGATTAATTGAATAATATTCTCCAGAAAATGTTACTAGAATTGAATGGAGGAACAATATGTAACCTCCATAATTAAAATGAAATAAAAAAAGTAAACAATTAATACTAAATTATACATTACAATAATAACCTTATGAATAAATTAAATTAAATATAAAAACTAAAAAACCGATAACTAGGATGAGTTCTCGCAGTACTCACGATCTTAGGAGTTCTAAAAAGATCTAACCATAGTATATATATATACATATATATATATAACATATATATATATATATATATATACATATATATATATATATATATATATAGATATATATATATATATATATATATATATATATATATAAACGGTTAGGATCTGTTGGACCAAAAGAACCAATGAGCCAGATCAGGAAACCTCTAAGTCCCACATGACATCACAACAACTGCTAAAGGCTTCATCAGCAGTTTGACAAAGACTGAAGACTCAACAGCTGAAGATCAAAGATCTGAAGAACAACAGCTGAAGATACCAAGTACTGAAGACAAATACTGAAGTCTGAAGTACTGAAGAATACAAGTACTGAAGACTTCAAGTACTAAGACTCAAGTGCTGAAGATCAACAGTTGAAGAACTGAAGAACTGAAGATCAACAACTGATGCACAAAGTCTGAAGACAAAGACTGAAGACATCAGCTGATGACTACTACTGAAGTCATCAGCTGATGAAACATCTGAAGCCCAAAGTCTGAAGACCAAGTGCTGAGCTTTAGAGTTTGTCACAACAGCTGAAGAAGTCTTCTTCAGATGTTGTGATGGTTTTTCTCTTTCAGTAGTTTGTATTTTTCCTTTTCAGTAGTTTGTACAACAGCTGAAGAGTTTGTTCTTCAGTTGTTATAGTTCAGTAGTTGTAAACGACTGAAGAGTCTGTTCTTCAGTCGTTGTAACTTTCAGTAGTTTGTTTCTTCAGTACTTGTAATAAGTAGAACACTTAGCTATTTGTAAGAAGATGTCAGCTGTTTAACATCTTCAGTAGTTTAGGTGTTCTATCAGTAGTTTGTTAGTAACGGTTTGATGTCACTATCAAGTGACATCAGCCTACGTCATTCTTCCTATAAAAGGAAGATGACCTAATTGTAACGGTGCCGAAACATGTGAGTAATAGAAAATACCTTTTTGGCAGAATTGTTCCCTCTCTATATATGTGTACTGTTACATGCAAAATCATGTGTTTTCTCGCTGTAATTGCTAATTCTCGTGCTAAATCCGCTGCGAATACAACCTAATTGATCAAACTAGAGGCTGAGATCCTGTCAAATGGTATCAGAGCAGGTTAATCATTGATCGATTTCACTATTGATCATTGAAACTGCTATTTTGATCTCTACATTTGATCGAATTAGCAATTTGCAAGAATTAGTTATAGAGATTGAGACTCTGCTGTTTCTGGCCGTTAAACATGAGGTTCTCGTGGTTTTGAGCTACATTTGTTTTGTTTAACTTGATTTTGACTGAAATCTGAGATGGCGACACCAACGAACGATCCTCATAATACTGGTTCCTCTACCAAGCCTCCGATGCTTGTAGGAATGAGTATAACATCTGGCAAAGGCGTATGCTCCATCATCTATCGATCAACAGCGCTGGTTGTTGGAAATCGGTGGCGCATGGACCATACAAGCCGATGGTGAGCGTCCCTGAGTCTAATAAGAGGGTTGCGAAGAAGAAACCTGATCAATAATCGGACGAAGATCTCAAGCTTCGAGATTGATGCAAAAGCCCATGGAATTCTGGCCATGGCACTGCCGAATGAAATCTATGCTAGTCTGATGCATCATGAGACTGCTCATGATCTCTGGGTTGCTCTGAAGGAACAATTCGGAGGAACCAATGAGGTTTTAGCAAACACAAGGGAAATCCTCGCCCAATAATATGAGACATTCTCTCATAGGAAGGGGGTGAGACTCTAACTCAACAGTATGAGCGGTTCTCATGTTTGATCTCTGAGTTGAAGATGGTCAAACAAGAGTACTCTAATAGCCAGATGAACAACAGATTCCTCAGATCACTGCTTGAGAGATGGGACACTTATACCATTGTCCTACGCTCCAGTGCAAATCTGGATACTCTATCTCTCACCCAACTTCATGGGAAACTGCTCACATTTGAGAGAGAGATAGAGCAAAAGAGGAAGTTGTCCACCTCTGGCAAGCTCACTGATGACTTTGTCACTGGTAATGCTGCCTTGATAGGTCAGGAGTCGGAATATGCTACATCAGAGAGTGCCTATGATGAGCATATTGATTTCTCTACCAACTCTGAACATGCTTTTGTTGGTGTTGATAGTGGTCCAGGGGGTAGCAGTGATAACCTGTGTTTCCTGATGGAGGACTTGAAGGGCATTCCAGATGATGATCTGGAAGAGATGGATATTTTGAGTCAGATGGCTATGATAAATATTCGATCTCAAAAGTTCTACAAGAGAACTGGCAGGAAATTTCCTGGTCTCTCAGGCAAAACCAAGGCTGGTTTTGACAAGAGCAAGCTGAGGTGTCATAAGTGCCACAGGCTTGGACACTTTGCTAGAGAGTGTAGATCATCTGGATCTAACACCTCTGCACCCTTTGTGACTTTTCCTAGTAATAGCTCACAGAACAAAGGGCAGCATTCCAATTCTCAGGGTTATCCATCATCAGCACAGCCATCACCTGCTTACTTTGTGCCTCAGGGTCATATGCCATACCCATACCCTGCTACTATGTGCCTCAGCCCAGTCAAGCTCAAGGACCTTCTGCTCAGCCACCACATGCTCTCCCTGAGCCTCAACCTTCCCAATCTCATCATCAAACCCAACCTCAACAACACAACTTCTTTACCCCAGGAGTTGTTGACTGGAGTAGTCTACCAGATGATCTATCTGGTCAGGAACAACTATTCCAAGGTGCTGGTCAACATGGTGGTGATCATTCATTTAGGAATCTTGCTCTAATGGCCTTTGAGTCTGCTGATGGGTCATCATCCAATGCTTCATCACAGGTATCCTCTGAGGCTAAAGCCAAGCTTTGTTCTGATTCATGCATAGCAGCATTTGCTTCTATTAGAGAAGCAAATGTGGCTTTAATTGATAAAAACCTTGAGCTAGAGCAAACCGTTTCCAAAAAGAAAGCCGAATTTGAGGCTGCACTTAATGATAAAAATGATGAGATTTATAAGCTTAAATGCCAAATAAAAGATGATAAGGCTAGGGAAGATGTACTTCTAGAGAAGTACAAAGACCTTAAGGAAACACTTGCAACCACCCAAGTAGAGTGTGATCGATGGGTGCAATCCTGCAAGGGTTTTGAAATGCTTCTTAGTAAGCAATCAGCTTCCAATGTGAAGTTTGGCATTAGTTATAATCACACTGCTCCTCCTACAGATTTCACTTCAAGAGCAGAAGTTGAATCTAATGGAGAGAGCAATAACCAATCCTTCTCATCATGTGACTTACTATCTGATACAGCATTATCAGAGGTAGAGGTCAGCATTTCCTCCTAAAACCAATCAGCTGATGCTACAACAGCTGATGGTTCAAATGCTGACTATCACATGATCAACAAGTTGATCAACTCAGGTGTTGTCTCTAGAAGTACTGAAAGTACTGGAGAGCAAGTGATAACACCTGAAAGTCAAACCCCAACTACTTCCAGTACTGAAGAGAAAAAACTGCCAGTAGAAAGGGTTTGAAGACTACTGAGAGAATGTCAGGAAGAAAACTGCAAGTACTGACAGCAAACAGCTGAAGAACAAGTCTTCAGCAGTTTCATCCTCTTCAATAGATGATCAACATAAGATGAAGAAGAAGCCATGTGAGATATGTGGCTTGTTCAATCATCTTACTGATGATTGCTGGTACAGAAGAGGTTCCAAACTCAAACAAAAGGAGAAAATTAAAGAGCACATGAATACAATGAAAAATGAGTTTGAGACCAAGTTTGTACTAGCAACATCAAAGTCTGAAACCCCTAAGCCCAAAAGCAAATCCAAAAAGAAGGTAGGGGTTACTCAGGCAACAGCTGAGGTTGCTCAAAAGAAGATGGTGCAACACAGGAATCCATCATCAGCAAGCCCAATGTGTCTGAAGAGCTGAAAGCTTTATCACAAAGTCAGACACAACTTGTGATGATGGTTCAGCATCTAATGGGAAGAGTCAACCATTAGATGCTCCTGTGTTGAAACCACAGAAAAGGAAATCCAAGCCAAAGGGTTCCTCTTCTACACCATCTCCTTCACCTCAGGCTGTCACACATAACACACCTGTTAGTGTTGCACCTGTTGTTGAGAACAGACCCAAAACCAAAAAGGTTTGGGCCTCTAAAACTAACTAACTTGTTGTTATGATTGCAGGGTTCTTCAACATGCCAAAGAAGCATCTGGTATGTAGACAGTGGAGGATCCATGCATATGACACGAAGCAGTTCCCTTCTTAATGACTACTCTCAAGGAAAGAAGGGATTTGTCTCCTTTGGCAATGATGCAAAGGGTTACATCATCGGAAAAGGCTTTGTCTCCAATGGGGAAATAAGGTTTGATGATGTTAACCATGTGGAGAATCTCAAGTACAATCTCTTGAGTGTCAGTCAAATGTGTGATAAAGGCCATGTTGCCCTTTTCACAAGCCAGAACTATCGGATTCTGTCATCCAAAGTTCTAAATTTGATTGACAAGGTGTTGGATGAATATACTCTCCTGAAGCCAACAGGACAGGAAGAGTATATGCCTTAGATCTTTCCAAAAAGATAGATCTAAAAGGCCATCCTTGCCTATTCTCCAAGGCCTCTCCTCAAGAGTCTACTCTATGGCATAGAAGGCTGGGCATGTTAATCTCAAGAACATGAATCAGATGATAAGCCATGGTTTAGTAAGAGGGTTGCCTTTGAAGGAGTTCAAGTGTGAAGGCAACTGCACTGCTTGTTTAAAGGGAAAGCAGCACAAAGTTTCATTCCCTCCTATAGAAGAACCAAAGTCCAATGCCTGCTTGCAACTCCTGCACATGGATCTCTTTGGTCCTGTCAGAATAATGAGCATGGCAAAGAAGAAATACTGTTTGGTAATTGTGGATGATTACTCCAGATTTGTATGGACTTTCTTCTTGCACTCTAAAGATGAAGCTGCCAAGGCTATAATGAACTTTTGTTATTTGTGGAGAAGCAGTATTCCTTCAGGTCAAGTGTGTGAGGAGTGATAATGGAACAGAGTTTATAAACACACTTGATGACTTCTACCTATCAAAGGAATTAAAAGGCAGTTCATCATTCAAGAACTCCTGAACAGAATGGAAGTTGAGAGAAAGAACAGGACTCTCATTGAAGCTGCAAGGTCAATGCTGGCTGACTCAGGATTGCCACTGACCTTTTGGGCTGAAGCTGTCACACAGCTTGCTATGTGCAGAATAGAGCATTAGTGAATCAGAGGTTGATGAAGACTCCTTATGAAGTACTTCATTATTTGGCCCCTCTGATTTCCTTCTTTAGAGCTTTTGGCTGTCCATGTTTCATTCTCAACACTAGCAATCCACTCCAGAAGTTTGCTAGTATGGTGGATGCAGGGTATTTTGTTGGTTATTCATCAACTTGCAAGGCATACATAGTTTTCAACTGTAGGACAAAGATGGTTGAAGAAACTTGCATGTCAAGTTCAATGAATCTCCAAAGGACAAGATTCCACAAAACCCTGTGGAGTTGTTTGATCTGGACATACTACAATATGTTCCTTATCAACCTCTAGCTATTGTGCCTGTCAACAGTTCTCCACCTGGTGGTACTGATGATGATGTAGCCAGTAGTACTCACCTTTTCAGGTTTAGTGACAACCTACCTGAGTTCACTAAACCTGATGCTCCTGTAGCTTCAGCAGCTCCATCCACAATAAATGCTGATGAGATTTCTGCTTGCTCTACTTCTTTGAGCTGCCATCTCCTACATGGCTCAAGAATCTCATCATCATCTGTTGCTGCTGAAGGTTCTACAAACACTTGCACTGATCTTATAGTTTATAATGAGCTGAAGAATCACCTAATGTCTCAAATCATTGGTGATATCAATGCTGGAGTCTCAACCAGGAGTCAATTATCCAACTTCTGCTTCTATGCTCTCTTCATCAGTCAGCAAGAGCCTAAGAACTACCATGTTGCACTCAGAGACAATGGATGGGTTGAAGCAATGTAGCTTGAGCTTCTTCAGTTCAAGAAACAGCAAGTGTGGGAGCTTGTTCCTTTACCACAAGGAAGTGTGCAATAGGCACTAAATGGGTTTAGGAACAAAACAGATGAAAAGGGCAAATAGTTAAGAACAAGGCCAGGCTGGTTGTCCAGGGGTTTGCACAAGAGGAAGGCATCGATTATGATGAAACCTTTGCCCCTGTAGCCAGACTGGAGGCAATTAGATTGTTCTTAGCTTATACTGCCTTCATAGTCTTAAGGTTTATCAAATGGATGTCAAAAGTGTCTTCTTATATGGTAAAATAAAGGAGGAAGTTTATGTGTGTCAACCACCAGGCTTTGAGGACAATAAACATCCTGATTGGGTGTATAAGCTGGATAAGGCTCTTTATGGGCTGAAGCAAGCTCCTAGAGCCTGGTATGAGACACTCTCAACTTTTCTTCTAGAAAATAAGTTCACTAGAGGCACCATTGATAAAACCTTATTCATCAAGACTGTGGGACAGCATAAGCTCCTTGTTCAAATTTATGTAGATGACATAGTTTTGCATCCTCTGATCCACAGTTGTGTGATGAATTCACAAAGCTCATGAAGCGAAAGTTTGAAATGAGTGCTATGGGAGAATTACAGTTCTTTCTAGGGTTGCAAATCAAACAAAGGGCTGATGATATCTTTATTCATCAGTCCAAATACACCAAAGAGTTGTTGAATAAGTTTGCTTTACAAAACTGTAAGTCCTGTTTTACTCCCATGAGCAGCATCACAAACTGGATGTAGATCAGAAAGGTAAAGCGGTTGATGAAACCCTTTACAGATGTATGATTGGGTCCTTAATGTACCTTACAGCTTCTAGACCAGACATCATGTTTGCAACATGTGCCTGTGCAAGATTTCAGGCTGCACCTAAAGAATCCCATTTGATTGCAGTCAAAAGGATCTTTAGATATCTGCAGGGTACCCAATCACTAGGTCTTTGGTATTCAACTGGGCATTCTTGCAAACTAG
The DNA here is from genome assembly GCA_024085815.1 of Flaveria linearis. NCBI lineage: Eukaryota > Viridiplantae > Streptophyta > Magnoliopsida > Asterales > Asteraceae > Flaveria > Flaveria linearis. The sequence goes on from CM044013.1 coordinate 28,816,115, forward strand.
TTGCTTCCTCTGATAGTGACTATGCAGGATGCAAAGTCACCAGAAAATCCACTTCTGGTGGTTGCCAATTCCTAGGCAATTGTTTAGTTTCTTGGCAGAGTAAGATACAAACATCAATTGCTACATCCACAGCTGAAGCTGAGTACATTGCTGTTGCAAGTTGTACTTCCCAGGTACTCTGGCTTCAGAACCACTCTTGGATTATAGCATTACAGAGACTAAGACTCCATTACTAATGGATAGTGCTTCAGCTCTTTGTATTGTTAAAAATCAGTCCAGCACTCTAGGACCAAACATATAGAGATCAGACATCATTTTATAAGAGATTGCTATGAAAAAGGTCTGATTGATCCAAAGTTTGTGCCTAGTGCTGATGAGCTTGCAGATATCTTTACTAAGCCTTTAGATAGTACCACATTCCAAAATTTGGTACTAAGGCTTGGTATGCTGCAGCTAGAATAATTTGACTAATACTGATGCTCTTAGTTCACAAGTACTGATGAGCATTGGTATGCAAAGGTCAAATATAAGTACTGATGAATAATTTAGTCTTCAGCATTTTCACCACTACTGTAGACTAAAATGATTCAAAGTACTGAAGTACATTATTTGTTGAAAACAGCTGATGTAGTTATAACTACTGATGTGGTTAACTACTGATGTATAATTTTCAAACAAATAAGTACTGAAGAACAAATTTTGTTTACAAGTACTGATGTGCAATCTTACACAAGTACTGAAGACAAAATTTGTTCACCACTCTGAAGAATAATTATTTCATCAGCACTTATGAACATCTGATCACAAGAGCTGAAGAATATATTCACAAGAGCTGAAGGGCCAATGAAACATCTGAAGGTCAGTCAAAGAGCTGATGAGTAAATGTGGAGGTCAGAATGAAACAACTGAATTAACGGAAACAGCTGATGAGTAACTTTACTCTTCAGCTGATACCTACATCTGCTGTTTCATACCCAAACAACTGAAGGACAAAACCATGTCTTCAGTAGTGTTTCACAACTACTGAAGACTAACACCAAGTCTTCAGTTGTTACAACGTCTGAAGATGAAAACCATGTCTTCAGTAGTTTATAACTACTGATGACTAACAACAAGTCTTCAGTCGTTTACAACATCTGAAGGACAAAACCAAGGTCTTAGTAGTTTCAACTACTGAAGACTAACACCAAGTCCTCAGATGTTACAACTTCTGAAGGTTAAAACCATGTCATCAGTAGTTTCAACAACTGATGACTAACACCAAACCCTTCAGTAGTTTTCTTTTAGCCTATAAATACCCAACCAAACCTTCAAAGCTTTTCACTCTCACTTGACCTAACTTTTAAAAACTCTGAAGCTTCCCATACACCATTAATGGCGACCATGCAACTCAAGCCCCGACACACTGTGTCACATACCTTACTAAATCGCCCTTCTAGTCAAAATTTCACAATGCCATTGATCTGATGACCGACTCACCATACCAAACGGCCTTCCTATTAAATCCAATCATTCATGCCGATTCCCTATCAGAGTTCTGGACGAACGTTACCATTCAATCTGGAGAGAACGACGGCGAGGTCTCTCTCCGGTCGTCCGTGAACAACAAACCCGTGGTCATCACTCCAGCTATCATCCGACAAACCCTAAAGCTGGAGGATGCCACCTTCCCAACTGCCTACCCCAAAGGCACCCTTGATCTCTCTTTCACTGCTCATGATTATCAGGGCGACCTCTCTGCCTCCACCTTGCTGAAGAAACATTTTCCTGATCCACAACGACTTATCTTCCACATGGTGAATGTTTGTCTGGCCCCGAAGACATCCTCATAGGACCAGATGTCCACAAGGTGGCAACAGGTATTGTACTCTATCTTTGAGAAACAGCCATTAAATTTTACTGAAATAATATTTTTGGAACTCAAAGACATGGCCTCAAAACCATTTACAAACCGTTGGATTTTATATCCACGGTTCCTTATGGCCATGATAGAGAGCCAGCTTAATGCTGAGGGACTAGTTGGCACTGGAGTCCCTGCCATGGCTGTGTTAGCTGAGGTATACTCCAGGCACAACACCGACCAGACACTAAAAAGGCTGCCAAGCTGCGCAAACCCACGCAGCTGGAACCCACAGCCTCCACCTCCAAGTCTAAAGTCCCCACCAGCCCAAACCAAAAAGAAACCCACAAAGGCTACTCAGGGAGATGAGTCCCCTGAGGATGCCCCTGCAACACAAACGCAGGAAGTGACTGCTGGCCAGATTCTCCCAGCAGTCACCACGACTCCACCTACCACAACCGCACAGGTTTCCTCTTTACAGGAGCCTGATGCAACCATTTCAGGGGCTGCCACACATCTAGAACCTTTCTCAATTAAGGAGTTGCCATTAACGAGTACATTCCTCCCCATGTGCAATCTGCTTTTAGCCCATCTCCCACTGAAACCCCCTCAAAGCCCTACTCTTATAATTGCCAAAGTGTTGACCCATCTGAACACTCCACCCTCTCCCCAGAAACCAATCACAACTGGGGTATCTCCAACCGAAGAGAGGGTGTGAAAGAAGTGTTAGTGGGAGCCCACAACACCGAGAATCACATGTCTCATCTCCTAGTGTGGCTAGGGAGATAAGACAATCTGGTGAGGCTGCCACTTCTCCTGCATCAACATATGAGCAGGAAGAAGCTGGTACCATCAATAAGACCTCACCAGAGGCAACTACCGATGATGGATCCAATCCGGAGGCTGTAAGTCCCCAGAACCAAGACAAAGGGGCACATGCAACTACTGAGCCACACTCAGTGCATGTACATCCTGACACAGTCAGGAGGTCAGGTGATTCAGTGCAAACTGATGATGACCGAGCTTCTTCTATGACGTAGTTGCTCAAAATACACCTCTTGAGGATGAGGTAAACATACTCAAAGAGCTGCTTGCCAAAATGTCTGTTAGAACCGTGTACGTACGGAGTACTAACTGATTCTTCGTTGTACCAGATCAAATAGTGCGGAATCCTATTTGATTGGTGATCCAATCAGGGAGAACAAAATCAAGATCAATCCTAACGATTAGAAAACGTTAAGAATGGCCTAGGAATGATCTGAAACGCTCTATGAAGTTGGAAGGGACGAACTGGACGTTCTGGGTCGATTAGGGTTTTCAATATTCGAAGTGTTCTATTTTTCCACGAATTAAGTGGTATTTATAGGTTACAGATCTCATTCGTGCGACTGAGCCTTGCGACTGGCTCAATCGTACGATTGAGTAATACGATTGATTCATTCGTACGCTTGAGTCAGTCTGATGACTCAACCGTGCGATTGACTCAATCTCCTAGTTCAACCGTGCGATTGAACCATTCGCATGGTTCAGTCGTGCGACTGAATAAGATTCTTAGTCAAACACATTCTTGAACCTTAATGATTCAGAACCGTGTCTCACAACTGTAAACCTATATAACATGGTCATATTATGCATATAACACAATAATAATAGATATGACATTACGCAATCAAGCAAACATTCATTGAAGAGTTTTCATTACAATGATTAAACCTTACATACGTGTTACAAGATAGAAGTCTATTACATTTGATCTCACTAGACTAGAACTAGGAACATGTGTACCAACAATTTCTCAAGCGGCAAGTCCATCTGCCACCATAAACCCACAGATGGCACTTCACTTGAAGGTCTCACATATACTCAGCCACTCCCACAAAATCAGCAGCCTGCCTCTGCTTCTGGCATTAGTTCTCAGGAACAGAACCCTCCTGAGCAATTAGTTGCTATCTTCCGAAAATCCCTGCCTCTCATCACACCAATAATCACAGACATTGTGTGATAAAACCCTTGATGAGAGGCTTCCTCACAAATACAACCCTTGGTGGAGGTTGCTGTAGCTAAAGCGCTTTCTGATAGTCAAACCCTAACCAATGCACCCAAAGGGGGAGACATCAGTGAAAACAAAGAGGAAGAAGGTAGAGGATGAGAAAGAAGTGGTGGAAGAGGTGGAAAACGAGAGGGATATGGTTGAGGAGACTGAGAGGGTGAAGGGGAAGGAGAAGGAGAGGGAGGAGAGAGCTGAACAGATCAAAGTGGCTGAAATCCAAAAAGATTTCCGTGTCACTTACAAAAAGAAGAAAGGAGAGAAGGAGGGAGAGAAGGTGGTGAAGGAGACTGATCTAGCAGTCCTGGTCAAGGAGGCTGATGCTGAGCATAGCCGATCAATGGACTCTATCATTGATCAGCTGTTCAGGCAAGGCTTTGACACGGACACTGCCATGCTAGATCAGGAAATTAGGAAGTTGGAGATAAAGGAGATAGAATACCGATGGATCAGTTATAGCCAAGAGGAGAGAAAGAGACTCGATGCTATGACTAGGTTTATTTCGAAGTACCTGGGGAGACTAGTCCTAGATGTGAGGGCTTGGACCAGGGACAGAATCTTGGCTATAGCCACCAAGATCTGTTCGGCAGGTGAATTTACCAAGGGACTGGTCGCAGAAGCCCTGTCAGAAGCCGGTGCTGGGAACAAGACTTTGCTAGTCAAACAGACTAAACCTTCCCTTATTCTAGATTACTAGCAAAGCCTGCCCAATCTACCACACCAACACACCAACCCCACCACAACCCACAAAACCAATCCCGTCACCATCAAAACCCATTGCCGATGATACACCCTTGCAGAAGAAGAGAAGGGTGTTGAGCTGAAGCAAGAAGAAGAAGAGGAGGATGAGGAAGATAGGCTGCCTCTTTCTGCAGTCATATCTTTGCCACAAGCCATACCTAAACCCATCACTCCCACCTCACAGATGGAAGATGTGAGGGTTAAGATAGAAGAAGAAGAGCAGCAGAAGCTTCATGATGCTGAAATGCTGAAATCCATAGATCAAGCCTATGCTACTTCTTCATCTATCATAAGTATGAAGAAGGAAGCTCTGAGACTCTTCACCCTTGCCACACATTTCAATATAAAAAGGACAAGGTAATGACTTGGCCTGATCCCAGGGTAGCTCATCGGATTAAAAAGATTAATATACCAGTGAGATACAAAGGCCAGGTAAAACAGATTGTAGATGAAGTGATCACCGTGGTCATTGTAATTTTACCCTGGGAGATAGTAGAAGAGTTCAAGACAGCCTATCAGACTAACCAGCCACCCCAAAAGATGTTGGAGAACAGGGTGATCAAGAAAGGGTTAGTCTATAAGAGGCTTGAGAACTTTAGGAAGGATGAGCTCAATTGTTACTAGAAGGCAAACATCTGATGAATTCGCCTATAGACAAATTACAACAGTTGAGCTCAAGAATGGCAAACAGGCCAAGTTTGTCTCGAAGCTGTATGTCCGTGAAGGATTATTTGAAGGTGAGGCTGAGGACCTATCCATGGAAGAACAAATACATTCCTCAGAGCCTACACTCGAGAATCCTACAGGCTCATACATGGGGAGTAGGTCTCATGGATGGGACAACAGCCCTGTGTCCAGTTCCCCAAGACAGGGCTCTCATCCATACTATGCCAATCAAATCTCAGAGACCTCTTCCCAGGCCAGTGCTTATTTGGGTCAACTTTTGATCTGATCCAGAAGGAAATAGACCAACATTTCTGCCAGCAATAAGTGGGACAATAAATTGATTAGAGGTTTTGGCCGTTCAAGGGGAGTTTGTTGGACCAAAAGAACCAATCAGCCAAGATCAGGAAAACCTCTAAGTCCCACATGACATCACAACAACTGCTAAAGGCTTCATCAGCAGTTTGACAAAGACTGAAGACTCAACAGCTGAAGATCAAAGATCTGAAGAACAACAGCTGAAGATCCCAAGTACTGAATACAAGTACTGAAGTCTGAAGTACTGAAGAATACAAGTACTGAAGACTTCAAGTACTGATGACTCAAGTGCTGAAGATCAATAGCTGAAGAACTGAAGAACTGAAGAACTGAAGATCAACAATTGATGCACAAAGTCTGAAGACAAAGACTGAAGACATCAGCTGATGACAACTACTGAAGTCATCAGCTGATGAAACATCTGAAGCCTAAAGTCTGAAGACCAAGTGCTGAAGCTTCAGAGTTTGTCACAAGAGCTGAAGAAGTCTTCTTCAGATGTTGTGATGGTTTTCTCTTTCAGTAGTTTGTATTTTTCCATTTTAGTAGTTTGTACAACAGCTGAAGAGTTTGTTCTTCAGTTGTTATAGTTCAGTAGTTGTAAACGACTGAAGAGTCTGTTCTTCAGTCGTTGTAATTTCAGTAGTTTCTTGTTTCTTCAGTACTTGTAATAAGTAGAACACTTAGCTATTTTGTAGGAAGATGTCAGCTGTTTGACATCTTCAGTAGTTTAGGTGTTCTATCAGTAGTTTGTTAATAACGGTTTGATGTCACTATCAAGTGACATCAGCCTACGTCATTCTTCCTATAAAAGGAAGATGACCTAATTGTAACCGTGCCAAAACATATGAGTAATAGAAAATACCTTTTTGGCAGAATTGTTCTCTCTCTCTATATGTGTACTGTTACATGCAAAATCATATGTGTTCTTGCTGTAATTGTAATTCTCGTGCTAAATCCGCTGCGATACAACAACTAATTGATCAAACTAGAGGCTGAGATCCTGTCAGGATCATTACAGAACTACTTTTTATTTTCAAAACCAAAAGAACCACTAATTTACATAAATATAATTTTAAATCATTGATTTACATAAATGTAAGTTAATAGTGGAATATTTAGTTGTTTTACATACATGTATGATATACATATATGTTAAACAAATCAACTATCACCAGACTTAAGTTACATTTATGTAAATCAATGGCTTTTTTTATGAGAAAAAAAAATGGTGTAATGATGACCATATACTACATATATATACATATATATATATATATATATATATATATATATATAATAGCATTCAATTGAGAATCCTAAATAGTAAAGAACTACTAAGAACCACGTAAATAAGGAAATAACACCTCGATAAAAATGGTAATACTAAAAGATAATGGTTTAATTCTATTTTTTTTTTGTAGTTTCTTCATTTTATCACATCTCTCCCTAATTCTTTTAGAAAAAAACTATAAAATGTTCTTATATGCAATACATAGGTAGGTGCATATATGCACATTATCAAAA
>CM044013.1:28823347-29001234 GCA_024085815.1 Flaveria linearis
GTTCGGGTTCGGGTCGGGCTACCGGGTAACCGGTTCTTGTGTGCACCTCTACTTAAGGTCATGTGAATCGGCCTCAATAACAAGTACATAAAAGTCCTTGGTTGACTAGTGTGTCACCCCACTTCCTGATATAGCTAGGTTTAAAAGTTGCAGAGTTTGTTTTGTTGTGGTTGTTTCTCTGGTTATTTTAGGTTCATGTTGTAATTATCGATGTTAGGGTCTGATTTTTTGACACAACAACGAAATACGATACAAAAACTAACAATAACATTTGTGGTTGGGTTTAGCATAAACAAGTGTGGGGTCAATTGGTTTGCTCGGTGAACCTGAGGGTTCATAGACGTGTTTATTGTTGTAACTTTCAGGAGGTATTTGTTTCTTGTAGCATCTTAATTAGGTATTATGGTCAAAAGGTGAAAAGTAACTAAGAAAGTGTAACACATCTAACTATTTTATAGACATACGTGTTATATGCTATATACCTTTTATTTTAAGAATAGTACTAATATGAGGGCAAGGAGGAAGCAAAATCAGGTATTAGAATGATCCGTGTCAACTCGTGAATACATGAGTCGTCTTCAGAATGCTAATTTCACTTGTCAATCTACTAGAACAATCTTTAAACAATTTGTAGCTTATTGTTTCTGTTTCTTTCGTTTTCTTTTTATAAGATGTGCATAGTTTAGAGCTTTGTTGAAGGCATACAACTTGATGTTGAAAACTATATATAAAATTTGGATTGACTAATTTGGTATTTATGTTCGTAGGTAAAAATGATATTTGTCAAGAAGCTGGGCAGTGTAAGCTCAAGTGTCGTATGCATCAAGTTTGAAAGTTCCTTTTTCCAATTATTATTTAGCAATCTTAGATTAGAACTTGAACGTGCGATTCTCTCTTTCATCTCTCAACAACATAGTGGTTCATCTTCTTCCTTGAATCGAGTCTTATTAGCTTGATTAGGATCTCATGAGAGGTGTTGTGTCCCATTATTTAGTTTCTTTACTGTCTAGAAGATCTCGGGCGTCATGTGCTTTGTTTCTCTTTCTCTCAGTCTTTTAAGAGTTTTGGTATTGTTTAGAATTGGGGTTTTTAATGTATTGATCTTGTCTATTCAATATCTTGTTGTATTAGTGTTGTTTATTTTGGTTGGCATTCTCATGAAATCTTAGAGTTTAGATATGTGAATCCGTTCATTTTTTTTAGTATCTGTCTGTCTCTCGTATTGAAAAGTTTGTTTACCTTATTTTCTAACTTGGTCCAACTTAGAGGTGTCCAAACACGACACATTTTTATTCTTGTCCAAGCATTAATCCTTAGTTGAAGACACTAAACTGTATAGCCCAAAAACACGACTCATTTAACACATTTATTTCAGTTAATTTGCAGCCGCTAGCGCGCCCTTTTCTTTCCACTTTCCTTAGTTAAGTTTTAAAGCCCCTGCTAGGATGGGATATTTAAAGACGCAGGCTGGAGCCTTATATACAAGGGGCGGCCCCTCGATCCTATTTGGTGGTGTTAAACGTGTCAAATGGGATGAGGAAGTATTCACTTAGTAAACATCTTAACCTGGTTGGTGGGTTTAATAATGATTAAATAGGTCAACAATTATTACACCCACCGAAAATAGTGAAGATGTAACTTATTGATACATTCTTACATAACGAAAAATCTTAAACATTCATTACATAAAAAGTACTATCTAATAAGGACTTAGTAGATCTTAGAAGATCTTAAATAAAACTTGCACTCTAAATCCACACTATTCTTTGTGAGACCTGGTATTCAATGTCCGCTTGTAATACATGCTCCAAACATACGCCACGCTAAAAAACATACGCCGGTCACTAGGGATCCTGCAACAAACCATTTAACCAAAACTTCATAACATAACTTGACATTATACATGAGCTCTTTGCCCTATATACTTTACTTCAGGTAGACTATATAGACACTGTATTGGAGATTTACGTACTAATAGACAACTGAAATCACATAGATGTCGTAACAACAAATATAACCGATATCTCTGTTACTTGTATATACACTATCGAACTACTACTAGTAGATTACCAGCCGCGCGTTGCGGCGGATTTTCTTCGCACCGTAATGCATATATAGATATGACACAGTCCTAAATATCAACACCTAAGGATTCTTATAATAGCAAGAACTTCATGAAGTTCTAAAATCATGAAAGTCAAATGATCATGTTTGGAAAGTAGCTTTGAAAGTTGCAATCAACTTAAGTTGCCTAGCCAAAACGTGAGCTTCAGCTCTTGGAGATAGTACATTAATATGAATAATCTCAATCAATGATGTGGATTAATAAGTTACATACGAAAAAAAAGATAAAATGTAGAATATGAAAGCAAACAGGACTGATGCTCTTACGCACCTTTGATGTTTTTGATGAAGTTATGAGGGTGCGCTCAGGCTTTTTAACAATCTGGTTAAAACCGGGACGTGAGTTCGCTGCTCATTAAAGCAAAAACTGTTTTTTAGAAGTTGTGGAGTGATTAGATGCCATTGCTTCCGTAGATCATGATCGTTCATATCATCAATCTCTCATGAAACTCCAAACTCAATAATAGTTCGAGTTTGTGAAATTATCTTCATAGTAATCTCAGCAAAACATTAGGTGCATTAAAAAATAAATCTAACTATGTTTAGTTGCGAGAAAATGTTTGCCATTACCTTAACACTTGCACGGAAATTGGTCACACCTAGTGTACATGGACGCATCACACATGTCTAAGCTGTTTCAGCATCCTTGAAGCCTTCGGAGGTTTCACAATGGCGGTCGATGAGCTGTATGATTAAAAGTTGTGAAACAGTTTTACATGATCATAAGTAGGGTACTATTACTAAAGAACTTACTACAACTGGATATAAAAATTCAAGTACCTGCTATTTCATATTGCAACTCAATGATTTTTTCCATCTTGCTGGTGATCCAATTTTTTTTTTTGTTATGATGTCCTTACTGAAAACAAAATAAAAGAAGATGGTCTCCTAGTTGACCATCACTGTTGACCAATAGTTAATCAAACTCATTAAGTGATCGATTAGTTCTTTAGCAACGTTGTATGCTTTGATTGGCTACAACCTTTAAATAATTCAGTAGCAATATTTTAAACATCAGGTATACATCTATTGTTATCAAAGCAACTACTAATGCAAGTTGTGTCATATTTAGTAGATCCTATCATGGTTTTTTAGTGTTAATTGTTTCAATGGAAGCTTGGCATTAATTTCAGCTAATGGAAAACAAATGAAATATTGTATGACCGCCTAACATCTGCACAACCATGAACAAATACACGTAAATGGTACGCCCACATTATATATATACCAACATCTATTGGTTAGAAAGGCAGTATTGAAATCAAAAGTGAGCTATTTTTTATAAGTTTACAAATCATACAAGCAAATGAAATCAGAAACATTAAGCTCACAAATAATAGCTCATAGCAAGCCTAAGTCAGATTTTATAAGGCTCAAAGTCGCAAAACAACCGGTTACCAGGCTGCATGAGGGGTTGTAGGTCAAAACTACCATCCTCCACATCGCCATGCCAATGCAACATCCTTATCCAAATTTCATATAGACGCATCAACTCATTATAGACCCGTCATAGATAGTAGCCGTAAATAGGTTGCGTACCGAATCTTCCTTCGCAACGGTTGGAAGGACATATTGTTTAAATCCATCGCAATGTACAGTAACAATCATAAAAACCAATGTATTGATGGTACATAGGACCAAACCTTCAAAAGAAAGAACACACACCTCATGAACATAACTTTGAACGAGCCAAAATCAACCAGCCTCAAAGTTCCCAAGGCAGTGAGTTCACCACAGTTGCAAATACCTACCATTCTTCAACCCTCAACCTAGAGAAAGTCTTTATAGCTAGGTGTATCCATAACAACAGAACGAAACTTTAAAACCAAGAGCACCACATTACTCTACATGATTTGTACAAACATAGCATCCCACAGATAAACAATATTCTGATCAACGATACAAACATGGCGAAAAAAACAATTAATAGCAAAAGTTTCTCGTAGTATTATCAGCCTGAGAGTTGGCAAAGCATGAGTAAACCATGGCTGTAGGGGGGTTGCAGGCATTACCTACAATAATATCCTCTAACCCTGCCACACCTAGGTAACGTCCGCTTCCAACTTTTATTCAGACCCAAGAACTTATCATAACCCCATGAGGTCAGTAACCTCATTTCAATAAACCAACAACCAATATCAAAGAGAAAATGTTCACAAAGTATATGGACACACGTACATCTAGAACGACATGGAATTACATGGAGGCAGGTTATGGTTGATAGGAATCAAGCCACCTTCCCACCATATATCTAAGAAGAAACATCTCAAATAACCAACCAACAAAACAAATAACCAAAATCAACGATCTATGTCCATGAAATCTCAAAAAATACTAACCTCATGGACAACACCTTCCAGCAAAGGCCAAAGGGTTGACCGTGGCAGAGAGAAGCGAAGAAAAACTATAGTTTAAACATCGTAACGGTCATCTCCAACCTACTTAGCCACAAAAGTTGTCATCTCCTAAAGGCCGGTCCATCAGCCAGCAAAACCCTAACAAAAGGAGTGGAATGGCAGATCGGGGGACATTCTGCTGACCATAGAAGACATAGACAAAAAAATCCAGTAAGAAACCCTCACACAAAGGCAAATAAAGTGAGAGAAAATAGAGGAACACATATATACAGCAACACGAACACTCGTCAAAAGACAGAGGATGATGGGTATCTTAAGCGGTGGTATCCACACTGCCACGCAGCTGCTAATCTGCTTCCACTGTTCATTCCATTACAATTTTAACATATAGGTAATTTAACATATAGGGTAATAAGTTGTACAGTGCAAAATTTTTACATTAATATTATTTTTATTAGCATGTATTACTATTCTATTATTAGCTTTGTCCGTGTGGCTTTTCCTCTTTTTTTTTGTTTTTTTGTGAAATTTTCTTTGATTATTATTATTTTTTTGTAAATTTTCTTTGATTCTTTTGTTTGTGTGTTATTTTTTTTTCTTTTTTTTGTTTGTGTTTTAATATAGTTTGTTTTGTGTGTAGGCTCGAGAATTTGGGATGGAGTTTTTTTTTGATTTGTAGGTTCATCGACGTGTCTTCTCCGGTTTCCTACTTTTTTTTCTTCGTTATCGATACCCTAACGATTCTCGCTATTAAGGTTTGGTTTTTCCTTTTGTTGCTCTTTGGGGGGCTTTGATTTTTCGTCGGTTTTTTTATTTGGACTGTGTCGCTTTCTTACGGCTTTGATTTTCGTTTGTTTTGTGTATGGGTTGTGCTTGATTTAGTTTTGGGTTCCGCATGTTCTGGTGTGTTATGGATTTGGGTTTTGATATATTTTACTTTGTGTATTTTACTGATTTTGATTATTTTGATTATTTTGATTATGTATTTTGTGTTTTTTTTGTTTAAAATTTTCTTTATTATTTTGTTTGTGTGTTATTTTTTTTTCTTTTTTGTTTGTGTTTTAGTATGGTTTGGTTTTTGTGTGTGGCTCAAGAATTTGGGATGGGGTTTTTTTGTATCTAGACACGTGTTTTGATTTGTAGGGTTCGTTGACGTTGTCTTTCTCTGGTTTCCTGCTTCTTTTTTACGTTATCGATACCCTGACGATTCTCGCTATTAAGGTTGGGGTGTTGCTTTTGTTTGCTCTTTTTGGGCTTTGATTTTCATCGGTTTCTATTTTGACTGTGTCGCTTTCATACTCTTTGATTTTTCGTTTGTTTTGTGTATGGTGTTGGGCTTTGATTTAGTTTTTTGGTTCCACATGTTCTGGTGTGTTATGGATTTGGGGTTTTGCTGTTTTTACTTGTGTATTTTACTGATTTTTTGGTTTGGAACATTCATTTTGATTTTGATTTGGGGTTACATTAAAACGCGCAGGCGCGCGGCGCGCCATAATTACTAGTTATATTAAAATGTTAGCAAGAACTCGCCCCTTTTCTTTTAGTACAACAGTAGCTTTGTTTTTTTTCTCATGGTCAAACCTACAACCTACAACACTAGATGGATTTTCTCATTTTTTTTAAATTATTTTGACCCACTTATTATCTAAATCTTATTTTTAATTATTTAAAACTGTTTTCGGGTTTCCAACGAGTTAACTGTGTTGATTGGCTAATACTACTCAAGTTTAAAATTTTAACTCAAATCATATTTCGTCTCAAAATATAGAGTAAACTTCACTTTTGCTCCCTTGATTTGGTCGAAATAACGGTTTTTCTCAAACGTTTCAAACTCGCAATTTTGCTCCTGTGGTTTACAATTCATTTCATCAACTCCAACCCAGTAACACGTTACCTTTTTTCTGTTAACTCCAGGTGCATTTTAGTCAATTTATTGATAAGGACTAATTTTGTCATTCTTCAAACTTGTTAATAATTTAAAGGACCAATATGTAATTTTATTATGCCATTTATTTAAACTTTTTCTGTCATCTCCAACCCACAGCCACCGCCACCGCCACCGGCAAACCACACCGGCATCGCAACGGCCACCATCACCGGCGATCGGAACCGCCACCATTACGGCGACGGAACCGAACCCATTACCGGTGACGGAACCGGCCACCATCACAACCCCTCTTCCATCTTTATTCCAACCCAAAACCCACCCCACCACCTCCTGCTACCAACATCCACCTTGCCACCTCCACCATCACACCACCACCCACCTCCACCATCACACCAACACCACCCACCTCCACCATCGCAGCACCACCATCGCTCACCATCGCAACCCACCTATTATCCCACCATTGCATGCACCACCACCGTCGCTCCCACATCGCAACACCACCATCGTACCACCATCGCACACCACCATCGTTCCACCATCGCACCACCACAATCGCAGCACCACCATCGCTCCACCATCGCAACCCACCTATTATTTCCCACCATCGCACCACCACCATCGCTCCACCCTCGCAGCACCACCATCGCATGTAAGGCCCCGATCCCGGGCACCTCACAGTTGGTCATTCATTGTCACCCCCTAACCGATGGCGGAAATATCAGGGCAGGATAAGTGATAGATTGTTTAAAGTAACATAGTATTTAATGTCAATATGTTAAATTCCAAATTTCATTTCAGTGATTCTAAAACAAACATTATATAGTCTTAAAATGAAGTACAATACTAAAAAAGAAACAAGTTACATCATAACATAAAATTTGGATAAAATCTAGGTGTGTTTTAAGTCCACCTAAGTATTTTCTTGCATAAAACCTTCATCATTTCCTGTAACATGCATAAAATATCTGTCAACACAAATATGTGGTGAGCATACAAGTTTAATACATACATGCATAAGTATGAATAAAATCGAATCCACATGTTTAGTATACTAATTTGAAATCAAAGCTAGCATGCATTACCTATTAATCAACCATAGTGTCCACAAGTATATGTACCACATCATAGCAACGAATAGGTATCGATTGAACGAAAATTTAACATAAACCCATTATATAATAGGCGGATGTGCTAGTCCTGTAGCGCTATAAATGTTAGGGCGGTTGTATTAGAATGGCATAAGTGTATAACTAGCAGGTATTCACAAATAGCATAACTAAGCATGTATTTAGATCGAGTGTGAATGTATTGCTTGAATGTATAAGTGAGTGTATTTAAATAAGTAACATGTTGCAACCCAAAGTGATAAACAAAATGGGTAAATATACTCACGGTTTTGATAGGAAAAGTTCCGAGTCGTGAGTAGATGGATTTGGGAGGATTAGACACCGGTTAACCTAACAAGGAAAACAGGTTTTGTCTTTAGAGTCAGATTAGAGTACTTGTACGTATGTATTAGAATCATAGAAGTCATGTATCGCTAATGGCGGACCAAAACACAATCACCAACTAGTGTTGGAGATTCGGATGGTAAAGTTAGTATGTTAGTGTACCCTCCTCGAAGGAGGTCATGAGATATGAAGGTAGGGTAATAATCCACAAACCTTTGTAAATACTTACATAATAGTTTAAATGTTTAAAGTATAGATATATACATATAATATCTTAAGTAATCCCTGGTGAGTTGGTAGGAAAGCCTACTTGAAGAACCAAAGTTCTTCAAGATTCCATTGAACCTTAACATAAGCTTTTCAACGTGGTAAAGTTGAATACTTAGTTAGTTTATCACAATTGTTGTTATGTTAGATTACTTGAGTAATAAAAAGATATAAGTTAAGTTCAAAACTCATTCATTTCTGGATTTTTACTTAACTCAATCATCCAACAATGAGGTTTGTTGGAGACAAGGTTTGGTTCAAAGAAAATCCAAGTTTGAACAAGGTAAACTCAAGAGCAACAATTTCATAAAGTTTAGCCACTTGGGAACCCATTTTAGGTGTCTCCCCCCTTAGTGTTTTACCATTGTAAACCTAGAGGATAGTCCATGGTTTGTTCCAAGTGGTTTGTATTTTTAAAATAAGATTAAAGCTTGTTAAAGATTAAAAACATCAAGGATAAAATAAAATAAAAATTCAGCCTCGTAAAACTAGCTTTGGACCTCATTATAGATGGCTTCACTCAATGTTGCCAAGGCAAAGTCATTGGGGATAGTCCTAGAGGTGTATCCATGAAGCTCGATAAAAGGTTAAGTGTTGAAGCAAGAAAAATAGGTTAGAATGGTGTTCTAACCTTGAAGGTTTTGTGCAGATTTTTATGAAGAAGAAGAACCTTGAGAGAATTTGAGAGTGTTTTGGTGGGATGTGGAATGTAAAATGTTTTGTGAGGGGGAGGCTAGTTTATAAGGGAAGGAGTTGGATTTAATGGGCTTTCATTAGGTTAAAAAAAGGGAAAATGGGCTTAAAACCCGAGTGGGTTTCGGTTTGACTAGCAACAAAACCATCAAACTTGTTTTCGCGATTCCCGCTTCGTTATAACTCTATTTCGCACGCGGTTTTTTTTTCTACTTTCACCATTTTCAGAGTACTTTCATATGGAGAAGAGTAATTTAACATTCATGGTACTGAGAATTGGGTTTGGTGCATTGATCTTGATACGGTTCGAGAGTTACGATCACAAACTTGTGTTTGTGTTGAGCTTGGACCATTGGACTTGGTTTCGGGCTTTTCTTTTGGGTTATTTTACATGTTTTAAGGACCCTTAATTATATTTTAAAGATTTGGGCTTGTTTACAAGTTGGTTTGGGTCGTTTCATGAACACCCGGTTACGTATGATTCGACTAAATTTATATTTACAACGTGTCGTAAGTATTTTGAATACATATACGTTTCTTTTAAGCATGTGTAACATATAAGTATATTGAATAACTTTTAATAATACTCCATTGATCAAGATTCAAGAGTACAAGGTTATGAATTGATGATTACAAAGTACAAGGACTAAAAATGAAACAACAAAAAGTACGGGCGTTACATTCATCGCACAAAAACATACAATTATTTTAAAACATCGCAGCGAAATTATTAAAATCATTTCATATTTATAAATGAAACAACTTTTGCAAAACAATACAATACGGTTAAATTTACAAAATATTGTAATTGCATTACTCACAAAAATGCCATTCTTATTCTAATGGATGTCATCCCAAAAAGCCAAGTAGCTGCCCCGTGCCATCCTCAGCAACTATTACCAGCCAACTGGAAAACACATAAAAGTCAGTGTTGCTGAGTGAGTTCTAGTTTTATAAATAAATACTTCACTTATCATTCAAAACCTTTCTTTACTTTCATCTGTGCTCATACATCATACGTACAAATAGATAATATTATTATTATCTTTATCATCGTTCATTAACTTTCGTTCATTCATCATCGTACGTCATAGTTATCATTCATTATCTTTCTTACATTCCGACCAATGCCACAGGCTATACCCCACCGTCATGCATAAAGCGGGTACTGGGGGCCGAAGTCTATAAATAGACTCCCATACATGTGCCCGGTGGCCTGACCACAGTACCGGGGTAACTTCATTCGTACCAATGCCATGTGCTATACCCCACCGTCATGCATAAAGCGGGTACTGGGCCGAAGTCTATAATAGACTCCCATACATTGTGCCCGTGGCCTGACTACAGTACCGGGGTAAGCGGCAAGATCCCAAACATATGGTCAATCACAAGGATTAGACCCTTTATTGGGTGTGAACCTCCATACATTGCTTGCAAGACTTTTCTTACATTCATTCGTTCATTAATGCATGCATTCATTTTTTCTTTATGCTTCTCATATATTTAACATTAACTTCCACTTTACGTTTCATAATACTTCACGTTCATCTCATACTCATAATAAGTAGGTCGCGGAATATAAATAAGGAGCATAAGAAAACATATCATACATAATCATAACATCATCATACATCATCCATTCCCATACACATATACATACCTAACAAGTCATCATATAACGTACCGACCCTCCATGGGACAGTGGGTGTTCGGGGGCGGCAGCCCCTGACAGCGGAGTTCTAGGGGCGGCAGCCCCTAGTGGGGTCCAAGGGGCAACGCCCCTGGCTGGGGTCACGGAATAATACATAATAAGGAGCATAAGAAAACATATCATACATAATCATAACATCATCAACATCATCCATTCCCATACACATACACATACCTACAAGTCATCATATTACAGAACCGACCCCCGTGGGGCAGCGGGGGTTCCGGGCGGTAGCCTGTAACACCCGAAAGTTTGACCTTTTGATAGGTTGTGCGACTGAGCCTCAGTCACCTGGGATTTATGCGACTGGAGGTTCAACCGCATGCTATTCGGCCGATTGAAGCTCAACCATACGATTGGAGTTCAACCGCCCGAATGATGGACGACCGCATGGAACACATGCGACTGGGGTCCAATCGCATGGTGTTCATGCGACTGAAGGTCCAGTCGCCCCTGGACCAGACGCGACTGAGCAGTGGGTATAAAAGAGGAGCAGCTTTCATTCTCCTCCCAACACTTAGAAATTTCAGTTGGGAAGAGCAGAGAGCGAACGAGAGCAGAGAAAGAAAAGAGGGAAAGTGCTGACCGAGCTCCGAATTTGTCGAGAAGCTAACCGAATCGAAGCTCATCAACTCCTACCTGTTAATGTGAGTTCTAGAACCCCTCATTTACATGTTTTCTAACGATTTTGGGGCTGGAAGCACATAGAAACCTATTTTTGAAATAGTGTAAGTTTGACCCATTTGGGTAAATCTTGAGTAATATGTTTATAGTAAGAATTAGGACTTGTTTATGCTTGTATGATGTCCTAGTATGAATCCCTGAGGCTTGAGAGGGTGGATTTGGGCTGAAAATGGGTTATGATGAGTTTGGGTGCGTGGGTTCGCGACTGCTGTTCATGAAGAACTCCAGTCGCTGCCCAGTTAGGTTATGCGACTGAAGGGCCATTCGGCCGAATGAGAATTGTTGATGTCCAATCGCACGATTGAGCTCAGACGCACGATTGAGCCTCAGTCGCCGATAGGCTATGCGATTGGGGTTTCGGTCGCATAGGTCCAATCGCAGGGTAGTTCAGTCGTACGGTTAAGAGTTAGTCGCATATAGCCCAGTCGTATAGTGTCTATTCGTGCGGAAGGAAGTCCAGTCGCACGATTGTATGCCCATACGCATGACAGCCCAATCGCACGATCCAGTCGCATGGAGGACATGCGACTGGGATAGGTTCAGTCGCCCATGAAGGGCTGATGTGGTGATGATGCTATGTATGATTACGTATGAATGATGCTATGTATGATGATGAATGTATGATGGGTGTGTACGTTCCTCGCGATTGTGTATGCTTATCTTCCCGAACTTTACGAATAACGAGAATGAATGAACGTATTATGTAACGTAAAGTGAAAGATAATGAAAGAGGACACGATGATGAATGCATGTATTAACGAATGAACGAAAAGAAGAATGATGATGAATACATGCATTAATGAACGAAAGAATTAAGTCTTGCAGCATTGAATAACGCGATTGGTCCTCTCTGTGATCGACCATGGTCATGGTACCTCTACCGCTTACCTCTAGTACCGTGGCCACGTTTTGTTGTTCATTTGTTGACTTCGGCCCGGTAGCTAATAACGATCGGGTTGTAGCATATGGTATTGGTACAATCACCTTTCAATGTGCAAGTAAGTATGAAACGGGATTCTTGTCATTCGACCACAGTGATCATAGCCGAGTGCAATTAAGTGGGTAGAGCCTGACAGAATCCATACGAGAAGTTAAAGATAACGAATGATGAAGATAATAACGAATATATCCCTGTGTACGTATGATGTATGAACGCATGTATGAAAGGATACCTTTAAATAAGTAAAAGTATGTTTTATATAAACTAGAACTCACTCAGCAACGCTGACTTTTTATGTGTTTCCAGTTGGCAGGTAGTGTTGCTGAGGATGGCACGAGGTGGTACTCAGCTCTTTTGAATGGCATTCTCTCATTTGATGATGCTGCAACGTCATGTGTTGCGGGCTCATAACGCACGCAACATATCACGTTGCCTACCATTACGAGATTTCTTGAGGATTCCCATAAACGGGATTACTTAAGAAATCTCCTTTATATATGTTTGAACTTAATATCTTCTTTATGAAGAAAAATATATTTTCTTTTTATTATTTTCTTCTATAGTGTCGCTGTATGACCCTATGATTGCTGAGGATTCGAATAAACGAGATTATCCTCGATTTCCTATGCATCAGCAGCAATCATAGTATAGATAGGCAATGTAAGGAAAGCTTGTATTTTGTAACCAAGACAATGATGTAAAGCTTTTATAAATGAATGAGAATGTATATTTTTATCATTCCGCTGCGTTTTTATGATCATGTATTATATGTATGTTGTATGTGCAATGAAAACCAACATAGGGTGTCCGGTGAGCGGGCCTTACAAGTTGGTATCAGAGCCAAAGTTTAAGTGAAATGGGTAAAATTTTAAAATAAACCTAAACTTAAACTGAAAATGGGACAGAAAGGAAGAGAATACCATCTGAGTAGTTGCGTGCCATCAGGTAATTTTTTATTAAAGTTAATCAGGATTACGTGCGCATGATATGTGTTTATGTGTACTGTTAGACTTAGATACTAATGTAGTCAGGACAGGTAATGCTCGGGGTGCGAAGAGTAAGTAAGTGGCTAATCACAACTGGACACTGTAATTAGGAACTTACTATACTTAACATAAACTGAGCTATATCCTTGAATGACCGTGTTGGTGTTTGAATCTTTCAGTGTGATAGAAGATGGTCGGTGGTAGATCATCTAAAGCTTCCCGTGGCGGTGGACGTGGTGCTGAACCGCGTAACACGCGAGGGAGGTATAGGACAGAGAAAGTAGTTCATGAGGAAGACGAGACTCCTCATCAGGAGGAGGCAGACGAAAGCGCAAATTTGAGGGCCTCGGTAAAAGAGGCAGTGGTCAAGGAAGTGCACCAGGTCATGCAGACGATCTTATCGTCTGTAGTGACCGAAGTGATAAAGCAGTACGTGAAGATGATAGACGAGGGAGGAATCGGTCCTCAGGTAGACGGCAACAGGCGGAAGCAGAAACAGTATTATCCGATGATGAAGAGGAAGAGGAGGAAGAGCAGGTACGGGAGACAGCCCGGGGTTGTAACTATGGGGCATTTATGAGGTGCAAGCCCCGACTTTTGATGGTTTTGGTACTGCTACTGATGCTCACCAATGGTGATGGAAATGGAGGCTGTCCTCGATATTAGTGATTGCCAGGAGGACAAGAAGGTGAAGTTTGCTACCCACTCTTTCACAGGGTTGGCTTTGTGCTGGTGGAACAATATAGTCCAAGCCGAGGGTAGCAGGGCTATAGGGAAGATGAAGTGGGCTGAGTTTAAAAGGCTGGTGATTGAGGAATTTAGTCCTCATCGGGAAATGGACAGAGTTGAGAGAGAATTCCTGCAGTTGGAGGCGGGGACGATGACCCACCAACAATACACCGCCAAGTTTAACGAATTGGCGCTGTTGGTGCCAGAGCAGGTGACGCCGGTGTCTCGAAAGATAAACCGGTATATTCAGGGGCTGCCAGCTGAAATTCGTTGGCACTTGATTTCTGCCCGACCAAGCACTTTCAGGTCGGCAGTGATTTGGCGGAAGGTTATTCGATGAACGGGCTGCGTTGGTAAAGGCTGAGTAGCAAGAAGGGAAGTGGAGAGAAGAACTGCAGGGGAAGAGATTTGGTCGGGGTGATACTTCGACGAGCACAAGAAGGCGAGGGTGGATGACCACCGTGTGTCGTGATTGAGCTGGGGAGGAAGTGTGGTAAGTGTGGAAGGGAGCACTCGGGGGAGTGCAAGTGGGGATCCAACATCTGCTTTAAGTGTGGGAAGACAGGGCATGTATCAAAGGATTGCCGGATGGGCAAGTGTTTTAACTGTGGGGAAGGTGGTCATATGAGCAGAGACTGTAAGAAGCCGAGGGCTGAGGCTTCAGGGGAAAGAAGACGGGAAGTGAAGGTCCGAGAGCAAGCGCCAGGGCATTCACAATGACGCAGGAAGAGGCTAGGACGGACCCCGATGTAGTGTCCGGTACGTTTCTGTGTGAACCAAACTGTAGCCTCTGTATTATTTGATTCGGGTGCCAGTAGGAGTTTTATTTCTGCTGCTTTTTGTGCTAAATTGCCCATTAGTAGGAGACTGTGGATGTGCTGTTTGATGTAGAAACTGCTATAGGAAAACCACCAGGATTTCCGAGGTAATTGAGGGTTGCGATGTAGAACTGGAGGGTCACAAATTCCCAGTTAAACCATTTGCGATGACGTTAGGCGGTTCGATTTGGTGCTTGGGATGGATTGGTTGGCAGATTTCGAGGCGAACATTGTGTGTCGCAAGAAGATGATCAGTTTGACAGCGCCCGACGGTAGTCCAGTGACAGTTTATGGCTACCGGGTTACTATGATTCCGACGGTGATCTCAATGGCAGTGGCGGGGAAATGTATGAGGCGTGGATGTGACGCCTTTTTATGTTATGTAAAGGATGTAGAAAGCCAGCACCACAACTATCTGATGTTCCGGTTGTGTGTGAGTTCCCAGACGTTTTCCCGGAAGACTTATCGGGATTGCCACCTGACAAAGAGATCGAGTTCCAGATTGATCTGATACCAGGCGCCCAACCTGTTGCCAAAGCACCATACCGATTGGCCCCGACAGAGATGAAAGAGTTGATGGAGCAGTTACAAGAGCTGCTGGATAAGGGTTTATTCGACCGAGTATCTCACCTTGGGGTGCTCCGGTCCTGTTTGTAAAGAAGAAGGACGGTAGAATGAGGATGTGCATCGACTACCGCGAGTTGAATAAGTTGACGGTAAAGAACAGATACCCCTTGCCGAGGATCGACGACTTGTTTGATCAACTTCAGGGTGCTAGTTGGTTTTCACGAATAGATCTTCGATCAGGCTACCATCAACTGAAGGTGAAGGAGCAGGATATCCCTAAACAGCTTTTCGTACGCGCTACGCTACAGTCACTATGAGTCATCGTCATGTTTTGGTCTGACCAATGCGCCAGCTGCTTTATGGATCTGATGAACAGGTGTGCCGGCCAATGTTGGATAAATCAGTGATTGTGTTCATTGATGATATCTTGATTTATTCGAGGAGCGAAGAAGAGCGTGCGGTCACGTCCGGGAGGTGTTAGAGATTTTGAGAAAGGAGAAACTGTATGCTAAGTTCTCCAAATGTGCCTTCTGGCTACGCGAAGTTCAGTTCTTGGGTCACGTGGTAAATCCGGATGGAATTATGGTTGATCCGGCGAAGATGGAAGCGGTGATGCAATGGAAGTCTCCAAAGACGCCATCTGAGATCCGAAGTTTCTTGGGTTTGGCGGGTTACTACCGAAGGTTCATCCAAGACTTTTCCAAAATTGCTTCTCCACTGACCAAGCTGACCCGGAAAGATGTAAAGTTTATATGGGGTCAAGGTCAAGAAAAGGCATTTGAAGAACTGAAGACAAGATTGACCCAAGCTCCGGTTCTGTCATTACCCGAGGGAAGCGAAGATTTAGTGGTTTAGTCTGATGCTTCTTATTCGGGATTGGGATGCGTGTTCATGCAGAGGGGAAAGGTTATAGCTATGCATCCCCACAGTTGAAAGTCCATGAGGTTTAATACCCTACTCATGACTTGGAGCTCGCAGCTGTGGTTTTCGCGTTAAAGATTTGGAGGCACTATCTCTACGGAACGAAGTGCACCATCTTTACCGACCACAAAAGCTTGAAGTACTTCTTCGAGCAAAAAGATCTGAATATGACGCAACGGCGATGGTTGGAGCTTATAAAGGACTATGATTGCGAGATCCATTACCATCCGGGCAAAGCCAACGTGTGGCGGATGCCCTTAGCCGAAAGGAGAGGCCCGAGCCAATTCAGGTGAAGGCGTACCAGCTAATCATGACCTCCGACGTGATAAAACAGGTCAAAGAGTTCCAAGATGAGGCTTTGAAAGACGAACATCTAACTCTGAACGAATGAGAGGTCTGGTCGCGGAGTTGGGTGAGAACGCAACGGGTGTTAGAACCCGGTTTGGGCGTATGTGGATTCCTCGTCTGGGGATCTGCGAATGAGGATATGGATGAAGCTCATAAGTCTCGATACTCCATTCATCCCGGTGCCACCAAGATGTACCAAGATATGAAGAAAAATTATTGGTGGCCGGGTATGAAACGTGATGTGGTGGAGTATATGAGTAAATGCCTCACGTGTTTGCAAGTAAAGGCAGAGCACCAGAAGCCGTATGGAAGATTCAACCGTTAGACATACCGGAATGGAAGTGGAGCACATCACCATGGATTTATCACAAAGCTGCCACGTACCCCGAAGGGTATGATACGATCTGGGTGATTGTGGATCGATTGACGAAGAGTGCTCACTTCTTACCGATGCGCGAGACATATTCGTCCGAAAGGTTGGCCGATCTTTTCATCAAGGAAATTGTGACTCGCCATGGCGTACCAGTGTCGATTGTGTCTGATCGGGACACCCGGTTTACATCCAAATTCTGGAAGAAATTCCATGATGCCATGGGAACGATGTTGCATATTAGCACGGCTTATCATCCTCAAACTGATGGTCAGTCGGAAAGGACCATTCAGACCTTGGAGGACATGCTCCGGGCATGTGTTATCGATTTCGGGGGAAGTTGGGATGACCACCTACCGTTAGCAAAATTCTCGTACAACAATAGTTATCATGCCAGTATCGGCATGCCACCCGATGAGATGCTAACGGTAGGAGATGCAGGACACCCGTCTGTTGGGGTGAAACTGGTCAGAAGGAATTGGGAAGCGTCGAGGTGGTCGAGGCTACGACTGAAAAGCTCGAAAGAATTAAAGCTTATATGAAGGCAGCCAAGACCGACAGAAATCGTACGCCGACAAACGACGCAGGCCGATTGAGTTTCAGGTGGGAGACCGGGTTATGTTAAGGTCTCACCTTGGAAAGGGATCATTCGATTCCGGAAGAGAGGTAAGTTGAGTCCGCGGTATATAGGCCCTTTCCGAATCATTGCTCGAGTAGGAGAGGTGGCCTATAAGTTGGATCTACCAGATGAACTAAGTGGAATCCACCCGACTTCCACGTGTCTCATCTGAGGAAATGTTTGGCGGACGAGGACATGGTCGTTCCACTGGGGGACATCGAGGTAGACGAACGCTCAACTATGTAGAGCAACCAGTGGCGATCATCGCTCGCAAAGAGAAGAGGTTAAGGAATAAGTGGTTCCCCTGTGCGTGTACAGTGGCGGCACAGGAAAGGATCCGAGTGGCGGCACAGAAGGGATCTGAGTCAACGTGGGAAACTGAAGAAGAAATGAGGCAGCATTACCCCGATTGTTCGAAGAATAACAGGTTTCGGGGACAAACCTAAAATAAGGGGGGGTGGACTTGTAACACCCGAAAGTTTGACCTTTTGATAGGTTGTGCGACTGAGCCTCAGTCACCTGGGATTTATGCGACTGGAGGTTCAACCGCATGCTATTCGGCCGATTGAAGCTCAACCGTACATTGGAGTTCAACCGCCCGAATGGAGGACCGCCCACATGGGACGGAACCGCAATGGCATGCGACTGGGGTCCATCGCATGGTGTTCATGCGACTGAAGGTCCAGTCGCCCCTGGACCAGACGCGACTGAGCAGTGGGTATAAAAGAGGAGCAGCTCTCATTCTCCCCCAACACTTAGAAATTTCAGTCGGGAAGAGCAGAGAGCGAACAGAGCAGAGAAAGAAAAGAGGGAAAGTGCTGACCGAGCTCCGAATTTGTCGAGAAGCTAACCGAATCGAAGCTCATCAACTCCTACCTGTTAATGTGAGTTCTAGAATCCCTCATTTACATGTTTTCTAACGATTTTGGGGCTGGAATCACATAGAAACCCTATTTTTGAAATAGTGTAAGTTTGACCCATTTGGGTAATCTTGAGTAATATGTTTATAGTAAGAATTAGGACTTGTTTATGCTTGTATGATGTCCTAGTATGAATCCCTGAGCTTGAGAGGTCGATTTGGGCTGAAAATGGGTTTATGATGAGTTTGGGTGCGTGGGTTCGCGACTGCTGTTCATGAAGAACTCCAGTCGCTGCCCAGTTAGGTTATGCGACTGAAGGGCCATTCGGCTGAATGAGAAATTGTTGATGTCCAATCGCACGATTAAGGCTCAGACGCACGATTGAGCCTCAGTCGCCCGATAGGCTATGCGATTGGGGTTTCGGTCGCATAGGTCCAATCGCAGGGTAGTTCAGTCGTACGGTTAAGAGTTAGTCGCATATAGCCCAGTCGTATAGTGTCTATTCGTGCGGAAGGAAGTCCAATCGCACGATTGTATGCCCATACGCATGACAGCCCAATCGCACGATCCAGTCGCATGGAGGACATGCGACTGGGATAGGTTCAGTCGCCCATGAAGGGCTGATATGAGTGATGATGCTATGTATGATTACGTATGAATATGCTATGTATGATGATGAATGTATGATGGGTGTGTACGTTCCTTGCGATTGTGTATGCTTATCTTCCGAAACTTTACGAATAACGAGAATGAATGAACGTATTATGTAACGTAAAGTGAAAGATAATGAAAGAGGAACACGATGATGAATGCATGTATTAACGAATGAACGAAAGAAGAATGATGATGAATACATGCATTAATGAAACGAACAATTAAGTCTTGCAGCATTGAATAACGCGATTGGTCCTTCTCTGTGATCGACCATGGTCATGGTACCTCTACCGCTTACCTCTAGTACCGTGGCATACGTTTTGTTGTCATATGTTGACTTCGCCCCGTAGCTAATAACGATCGTGGTGTAGAATATGGTATTGGTACAATCACCTTTCAATGTGCAAGTAAGTATGAAACGGGATTCTTGTCATTCGACCACAGTAATCATAGCCGAGTGCAATTAAGTGGGTAAAGCCTGACAGAATCCATACGAGAAGTTAAATATAACGAATGATGAAGATAATAACGAAATATTATCCCTGTGTACGTATGATGTATGAACGCATGTATGAAAGGATACCTTTAAATAAGTAAAAGGTATGTTTTATTATAAACTAGAACTCACTCAGCAACGCTGACTTTTTATATGTGTTTCCAGTTGGCAGGTAGTGTTGCTGAGGATGGCACGAGGGCGCTACTCAGCTCTTTTGGAATGGCATTCTCCATTTGATGATGCTGCAACGTCATGTGTTGCGGGCTCATAACGCACGCAACATATCACGTTGCCTACCATTACGAGATTTCTTGAGGATTCCCATAAACGGGATTACTTAGAATCTCCTTTATATGTTTGAACTTAATATCTTCTTTATGAAAAAAATATATTTTCTTTTTATTATTTTCTTTCTATAGAGGTCGCTGTATGACCCTATGATTGCTGAGGATTCGAATAAACAGATTATCCCGTTTTCCTATGCATCAGCATCATCATAGTATAGATAGGCAATGTAAGGAAAGCTTGTATTTTGTAACCAAGACAATGATGTAAAAGCTTTTATGAATGAATGAGAATGTATATTTATCATTCCGCTGCGTATTTTATGACATGTATTATATGTATGTGTATGTGCAATGAAGAACCAACAGTAGGGTGCCCAGTGAGCGGGCCTTACATAGCCCCTAACAGCGGGTTCTAGGGGCGGCAGCCCCTGACAGCGGGTTCTAGGGGCGGCAACCCCCTAGTGGGGTCCAAGGAGCAACGCCCCTGGCTGGGGTCGCGCTGCCAGGTAAGCGTGAAAATTTTTTATTTTAACACTTTTATATAGCACATTTCCTTATAGAAAAATCGATCTTCTTGTTAAAACCTCTTAAAAATATTTCTAGTTTTTAGGCTATGGGCACTATGCAGGCGCATGGGCACTATGCAGGCACATGGGCACTATGCAGGCGTTTGGCCTTCTAGACGCATGGAACACTTAAGCGCATGGGAAGGTTCTGGGCGCATGGACACTATTTGGACGTATGGACACTGTTCAGGCGGTTTGGCCTGCACTTAAAATTTTCTAAGGCATTTCTAGACGGCTGGGCCCTGTTTGGGCGGTTGGGCCCTGTTTAGATGGTTGAGCTTACTTAGCATTTTTTTCTAAGGAAAATCCAGACGGTTGGGCACTATTCAGGCGTTTTGAGATTTCTGGGGGTTGGGAACACTTAGTAAATTTAACCGTTGGCGCATGGGCCACTGTTGGACGTTTGGGCAACTAACTCTTACTAAATAACATAAGTTAGTCCAAAATCATCTTATTTCATGATCAAAACTTATTATTAACATTCTAAGCATCACAACATACACATATATCATAATCATACATCAAATACGCCCAAATCACACCCACCGACATACACATTCAAATATACTGCGGGTGTGAAACCCAACTTTATAAAAACGTACTTACATGTATTTCCAGCCCCAAAATGTTTTAAAAACATGTAAAAAGGGTCCTAGAAACTCACTTTTGTCAAACTTTGGGAAGACTTCTTCCACCCCGTGGGTTACGAGCCAAACACCTAAAACCCACCAAAAACCCACCAAACAAACACACAAACTACATCACACTACATAGCATATAACCGAGGCATATGCCAACCAAGAACAACTTAAAATTAAGAATTCTTACCTTGAATTCGAACCTCTTCTTCTTCTCTCTCTAGAAACCGAATTTTCTGGCTCTTCTATCTCTAAAATCGAATGAAAAAGGTGATGTGCAAGGTGTATGGGCAGCCATACTCCCTTTTATACAAAATATAATATATTATTTGTACTCTTGACACATTTAATCCCTCAACTTGAGTTAAATTGCATTTTCCACTTTTTTATTATTCTTTATACAACTCTTAAAATATCCGGGTGTACATCGCACCACCACCATCACAGCACCACCATCACGCACCACCACACTACCACACTGCCACACACACGACCCTAGATGAAGCCTTTCCACAGGCGGCCAACCACCATCGCTCTCAGATCTCCACCATTGATCTGCTTCAAAAACCCTAAATCGATTTGGGTCTATAGAGATGGTCATGTATAGTGTAGACCGGACGATGACGATGACGATGGTGACAGATGAATGGCAGTGGCGGTGTGCAAGGGGCTGACGTGGTGGTGGCTATGTTGTGGTGGTGGTGGTGGCTTCTAGGGTTTATTTGGGGAGATAATTAGAGAGAATGTGTGAGTGAGTAATATATATATATATATATATAATATATATATATATATATATATATATGTATATATATTTGTATTAAGAAAGTTTAAGAAATTACATTATCAGCCCCTATTAGTAAAATGTCTAAAATGCCCTTATAATTAATAGACTTATTTAACTATGTTAGTAAGTTTGAATAATTGAAACGCATTGCAAACCGCAGGGAGCGAAATCGCGATTTTGAAACGTTTGGAGGAAAACCGTTATTTCGACCAAACCACAGGGAGCAAAAGCGAAGTTTACTCCAAAATATATTTAAAGCCCATTGACCAGCTTTGCGTTGTGACTACTTTGACCCATTGAGCGGATTTGACTTGCTTGACCAGTCTTGACTAGTTTGACCGATTTTGGCCAATTTTTATCAATGTTCTCAGAACCGATCGACGTCGAACCGGACGGCTTACTGGTTTGGTGGTCGACCGGTCGGACCGGTCGGACCGGATGGACCGGATTTACTAATATTTTAATTATATTTATATATATATTAAATATAAGTAATTTATATATATTTATACATATATTTATAGTTTATATATAAAACTTAACTATATTTGTATATACAAAGTACTAATTTATGATTTAACACCCCGTTTTTAACCCCAAAATCAAAAAAAAAAAAAAAAAAAAAAAAAAATCAAAATCCGGTCGGACCCGAACCGGTTGGCCGGTCCAACCGCCGACTCGTTTCGAACCGGCCGGTTCAACTCTCCAAAAACGAACCACCCTCGACGGAACCGGACAGGCCTCCGAATCCCGGTCGAACCGGTCGGACCGGCCGGTCCGATCCGGTCCTAACAACATTGATTTTTATTGATTTATTGTTTTAATCAGTTTGACCACTTTTAACATGTTTAGCTTTTTTGACCCATTTGACCACTTTGCAGTTTGACTAATTCCCTAACAGTTTGACCAACTTTAACATGTTTACCTGTTTGATACATTCTGGCGAGTTTTGGGTTTTTGACACGTTTATGTGTTCGACCCATTCTTTGTCCATAACACGTTTAAGATTGGTGGGTAATAATCTTATTAAACTAGTTGTATGTGCAACAAGGATCTTACCAATGTAGTTGGTTTGGTGATGATCAGTGTTGTTGAGACCGGATCGGACCGGCCGGTCCGACCGGTTCGACCGCGAATCGGGGCTGGTCCGGTCCGTCAGGGGTGATTCGTTTTTGTGCCATTGAACCGGCCGGTCCGAACCGAACCGGCGTTGGACCGGCGAACCGGCCCGGTTCCGACCGGATTTCAGTTTTTTTTTTGATTTTAGTGGGTAAAAAACGGGGTGTTAAACCAATAATTAGTACATAGGATATACAATATAGTTAAGTTTTATATATAACTATAAATATATGTATAAATCATATATAAATTACTTATATTTAATTACATATATAATATAATTAAAATATAGTTAAATCCTGTCCATCCGGTCCTACAGGTTCCGACCACCAAACCAGTAAGGCGTCCGGTTCGACGTCCGATCCGGTTCTGAAAACATTGGTGATGATACTCTACTCACTTTGTCCTTTCCTAACATCGTATTGTAATCAAATAACTTTACTTCTTTGTGTGATACTTACTTATAAAACTTTCATTCATTTCTACGTGAGGTTTTTCAGCGTTAAGATGAAGA
The DNA here is from genome assembly GCA_024085815.1 of Flaveria linearis. Classification (NCBI taxonomy): domain Eukaryota; kingdom Viridiplantae; phylum Streptophyta; class Magnoliopsida; order Asterales; family Asteraceae; genus Flaveria; species Flaveria linearis. The sequence continues at coordinate 28,846,745 of CM044013.1, forward strand.
GGGTGTAGAAGCACCAATGACCTACTCATCTGTTACTTTTTCCTTGTAGGTAATCATAACCATCAGACTTTAAAAATATGCTTTATCTACCTCCGTGCTTCCTCCTAATTCACTATCATCCATAACTCATGATATTTTCATATGTAATTAGCCTTGGATCACTCAATCAACATTTGAGTACAGTTTTTGAGTTTTCATGAGCAGCCAAAGCAAGTTATATCAAAGAGAGGCTTCTTGCTTCAAATCAACGGATACACATACTGATGCAGCCTCAAGTGTTGAAGACCGGACCTTACTTTTTTTGGAGGCCCAAGACCGCGCTTCACGAAAATGGGCCTAAACAAGGCTGTGAGTCTCCATTTCTGATGTGCTACCAGTCAAAACGACTACGGAAACGAGGGTCACGTTATGGTAACCGACGGGTTATCCTGTTAATTTTATGAAATAAGGCCTCTAAATGGGTTTTTGGGACACTTTTATGTTTTTTCTATAGTTTTTGGGTTTGTTTTGGGCTTTTGTTTGGCCTAGGGTTGTTTGTTTTAGGCCCCGACTGAATGTTTTTTGCTTTTTTAATTGAGTTCATGTAATATAAAAGGACACTTGACATTATTAATTAAATTCAGTTTTTTTTTTTCAAATTCGTGACTCTTGGTCGAATTTAGGGGTTTGGGTGAATAACTTCACGGGTATTCGTAAAATCAACGTGATTGTACTTTGATTTCGTTCCATGCGCTACATTGTATACATACACCCCACTTCAGATTGCAATCTCCTCTCAACTTTGATGACGATTTTAAGTGTGTTGCTAATTTTGTAAAGATTTTTTTTTACTTATGCATAGCTGGAATGAAGTAGGACCGGTTACAACATCAGAAACGTGTTACGCTGAAAATAGATGGAATAGGCTTCATTTGCATTGCAATGAAGAATGAACTAAAAAGGGGTTGTCCCATTTACTGTGTAGTGTATATCTTTGTCATAAATAAGTATTTTTATATCTTCTCGTGGTACTTTTGCTTATCAACTTAATAGATTCTTAGTAATTAGTTGAGTATTCTAAGTTACCGACCTTATTAAAATTTTCATCCTGAATTTTTTTAGTGGTAAAAAATGGGGTTGTTTTCATTCTTATTTTATCCTTTTGCTCCCATGTCGACTTTGATCCATGTTAGGAGTTCTATTTCACTGTACCTAAAGATATTTTCTTTTCCTTAACTTCCAAATCCTTTGGTCAATGATTTGAGCTAGCTCCTCTATAAAATAAAATTTTCATTGATATGAATGTCCATGGGTAATTTTAAGCGTTTCATTTGACAAACACTTTCTCAGATTTGACGCATTGTAGGTGTCGTGAATACTATTTAATTCCTCACGTAGCTTTTTTTAGTAAGGGACCGATGCAATTCTTGTGATATTTTCAAAAGGTCCGATGTATCTAGGACTTAGTTTCCCGTTTTTTTCCAAACCTACTAAGCCTTCCATGGTGATGCTTTTAGCATGACTAAGTAACCAAAATTAATTCTAATGGTTTTCTCCTCTTGTCGGCGTAACTTATTTATCGATCCTAGGTCGCTTATAATCGTTCCTTGATTTAGACCACCTTATCAATTATCTCTTGAAAAAATTCTGGCGTAGATCATTGACTTTCACCTACTTCCATCCAACATATAGGTGATCAACAATCATACCATAAAGTGTTTCAAAGGGTGCGACTATTATACTTGCGTGGTGATTTTATTATACGAGAGTTTATTTAATGGTAGATGACTATCTCGATTACCATCGAAATCAATTACACATGCCTCGCACGTCTCCTCTATTGTTTGGCTAGTTCCCTCGCTTTAGCCATCTATTTGTGGATGATAATCTGCGCATGAATTCAATCATCTTCCCAATTTTCACTAGACACTTTGCCAAAATCATGAGTTAAATCGATTATCCTAGTCGGATATAATGGAACAAGTATTATATGCCTAGTAACTATTTTATCCACATGAATCTTGGCTAATTTTTCCATCTTAAAATCTTCTCTGATGGATAGTAACTTAATTAAGCAACAACTATTACCCAAATAAATCATGGCCTTTCTTGGTTTTTGAAAGTTTAGTACAAATATCCATCGCTATGTTTTTCTATTTCTACATTGGTAGCTCTCATTGTGGCAGGTACTCTAACGGCTTTTAGTGTTATGCATTAACTTGTAAGCATGACATACAATTTTCTACATGTGCAGCTCTTGACATCTTCACTCCTTAGGTTTTTACACATCTTTTCTCTATCCAAATGTAATTAGCTTTATAAGCTTCATCTATAAATCTATAAATATATAATATATATATATATATATAATATATATATATATAGAGGAGGGATGAAATAAAAACCATCATTTTAATTGAAAACCATAAAAACCACTTACAACCAATCAAATAATTTTTATTTACTTTATTTTTTATCATCTTCAAAGGGCACTTTGGTAAATGAACATGCGGTTATTTTTGGAAAATGTTATTATTTATTGAAATCTTATCATCTTCTAACAACTTTTCATTTTAAATTCCTAAATTCCCTTTATTTCATCAAATCCTAAAAACACTCTTCATGACCTCATCCCATCCATACCTCCTGACATTATTCTATCGAGACCCTCGTCTTCTGTTCGTAAATCACCTTCAGTCTCAAACACTCTTTTTAGTGCTTCTATTTCAATCGTAGGTATGCCTGGTATTAATCTTTATGTTTGCAAATATCAAGGTGATTTCATATTCAATTGATATTATTGTAATTTGTATATGTTCTTGGTGAGATTTGATTTTGAATATAATCCATCGTTTACGTAACTTCATTATTAAGAATGGAATATATATTCAATTGATATATATGATGATTAACTTGATTTATATTAATAAAAACAATCAATTATCTTTCTTCTTTTTTACTTTTTGCTATTATTATTGTATATATTAAGACCTGTAATGAGCAAGAGTTTGTTAAAATAATTGAATTACTTGGTTTATTTGTTTAAAATGTAGAATGTTGACTATATGTTCTTCTTTTTGCAATGATTTGAAAATGAAGATGATAATTCAGAGATGATGTTATGATGGGTCGGAAAAGATGATGCATCAAAGATGATGATAACTCTAGCAAGTATCAAAGTGTCTGGTTTCAAACATGAACAATACCATGAACAAACGAATATTATTGTTACATATACGTAACACCGCTGTTACATATACGTAATACTGCTATTACATAACTTAACATTGTTCTACGAGCATAAGTACAATACTTTGTTTATTAACTTATGATTTTGTTTGTGGGTTCAATGGAATTTGTTCAACTGTAACAAATTGATCTCGTGTTTCTGATAAAATTATCTATTTGAATGCGAACGAAGACGATGGAGAAAGTTAAGAAACCCATTTTGCAAAAGCCACACATGTAGTGTGTGTTTAATCATCAATCTTTATAAATTTGATCACATTGGTTATATACGCTTCAAAAGCTAGATTCTGTGACTTTTATACATGTTCATCATGATTATATAACTTTACTATATAACTCTTGTGACTTTATACATGTTTCATACATGTTACATATATGTACCTCTGTTTGTTTTCGTATATGTAACTCTATTGTCTTAATGTTATATAATTTTACTATATGCATGTGTAAGTTTTTTTGTTTACATATATGTACTTCTTTTTGTTCACATACATTATATATACATATTTCTAGGTTTTTCAATGGTTTTCATTGTTACTATATTTGTTACATGTATGTAAGTGTTGGTACGTATACGTAACTCCACTCTTACATATATGTACTCTAGAAATCGTTTTTAGCATTAAAAATTTTTTTGGTTTAAAATATATTGTGGAACTTGTTCTAGATTTTAATATGGGTTCTTTAACAATGATACACATATGTATGATAGTGTTACATATACGTAACACATAATATTACGCATACATAGCACACATTGTTACACATACATAACACGATATTTTGAATGCATATAAGATCCTCGTTTCTTTTTATTTATTGTTTTTATAAGAAACGTGATGATCTAATTTTACATCAAACATAAAAAAAATATATATTTGATTATTTAAATTTCCATAAATATAAGAGAGATGTGAGAGAAAAATGGAAGATGAGAGTAAATTTTAAGAATTCTTAATTATACTTGGTAGTTACAAATTATTATTTTGTGTTGTTCCTAATTTGCCCTTAATGCATATTTAAACACTCAAATCTTTAATTTAATTACAAAATACCACTAATTAATCTCAACCATAGATCTAAAAGATCAATGGTGAATAAGTAGTTTTCTTAGTTTTCAATTATAATATGGTTTTCATTGGAACTCTCCCCTATATATATATATATATATATATATATATATAATAACACTATATATATATATATATATACATATATATATATATACATATATATACATAATATATATATATATACATATATATATATATATATATCTTTATCCACCTTTTACTGGAATCCACATTCTACTGTTCAACCTTAAAATTCTATCCTTTCCTGGGCTTAAACAAATTTCTTGACTAACCATCCTTTCATTCTAAATATTCGTATCTTGTAAGACCTTTTTTTGTGATGTGTTCTATTAAACTTTCTTTTACATCTATACTCATTGTTAGAACTTTAATAGGTGTTTTTCTTTCGTTCTTACCTAAGGTACATGTGACTACGTTAGCCTTGCTCGGATAGTTCTATATCATAATCATGATCATTTAGTTTGTTCCATCTATTTTCATTGTCGCATATTTAACATCTTTTGGTTGAAGATGCCTTACATGCATTTATAATTAGTGTAAATCACACATGTTGTGGTATAAGTAGTGTTTGCATATATTCAAGAAAATGACTACTACACGCACTAGGTGTTAGATGGTGTAAATCTTTTCATGTACTTTTAATTTCCTTAAAGCGTAGAAAATTATTTTATTTCTTTTCATTAACACACATCCAAGCCCGTGGTGAAATACATCACAATAGACTATAAAATCTTCCATACTTGAGGGTAGATCAAGATTAGAGCACTATAAGCGGTGCTTTAGGATTTTATATTCTTCTTCTTCTTTGATTCACTGTTCAAATTTTATTGTTTTCTTAGTGAAGACTGTCAATGAGTGGTAATTGTTGAAAAATCTTGCATAAATCTTTTGTAGTATCTGCAATACCAAGGAATCTATGAATTTTGGTTGAGGTTTTAGGAGTCTCCCATCTGACTATTGCTTCAATTTTGTATGATCAACATGCATACCTTTCTTATTTACCACAAGTCAAATGAATTGAACTTCTCTTATCCAAATTCACATTTGAAGAATTTAGCATAAAGTTATTCACTTCAAAGTATTTCCAAAATTATTCGAAGATAATGCTCATGATCTTCCTTATTTGAATATATCAATTTCTCATCGCTAAAGACTATTACAAAGATATCAATTTAATGTTTACAAACCCCATTCATTAAATCCATGTACGCCGCTAAAGAATCCTTAGACTGAACAACATTACGAGAAGTTTGTAATGGCCATATCTAGTTCTGAATGTTGTGTTTGGTATATCTTCTTTTATCCTTAGCTAGTGGTACTCGGATCTGAACTTGCCCCTCCCATAGACAAATTGTCGATTCTTGCAGTGTATATTGATTTTTAATTGTAACTTTATTTAGGTGTTGATAATCGCTATTTAGGTGTTGATAATCGCTATACATTCGTAATATTCAATCTTTCTTCTTAATGAACAAAACACATGCTCCATTAGGCGATGAACTTGGTAGAATGAAGTTCTTATCCAAGAGCTCTTGTAATTGCTTTATCAACTCTTGCATTTATATCAAGACTAATAGATAAGGTGCTTTTGCAATTGGTTTAGTGTTGGGCAATTAATGAGTCTCAAACTCCACTTCTCTAATTGGTGGAAGTCCCGGTAAATTTTTTAGAAAATACTTTTAGATATTCTACTACTATTAGCACATATTATACCTCCTTCTTTTGTTCAACATTTATAGTGTATGTTAGGTAAGCAGCATACCCTTTTCTTAAAAAAAGGTATTCCCTTACTTCCATGTTACCAGGTAAGCCGCACACTCCTTTCTTCAACTTAATAAGTTGGTTTTAGACTCTATATTGAAAGTGATAAGGTCATGTTGATCAAGAAATGGGTATTTATTGAAAAAGGGTATGTCCTTAATTCCATGTTTAAATTAAGTGTAATAATTGTGAAAAATAACATGAATACAAGGCTAGTACTCTAGTTACATGCTTGACTTGTCTAAAATTTTTGGTTGGCATGCACGTGTTGGTCATGTGATTTTTTGAACCATGAAACGCTAATAAATTTAAATAGCATTCCAAATTTCAAAATCAAACGAATTAAAATTCACTAATGTGTATAGAAGCCAAATCTTTTAAAAAACCCTATAAATTAGTTGTAAGAACTACCAAACCACTTGATATAATGCACACCGATGTGTGTGATTTAAAAGCATACCCACATAGGTGGAAATAAGTACTTCATCACTTTTATTGATAAAAGTAGAAGATATTTGTATGTATACTTACTAAAAGTACTAATGAACCAATACATAATTTTGTCTTGTATAAGAATGAACTTGAGCGTCAACTTAAAAAGAAAATCAATGATTATGTGAAGTGATAGGGGAGGTGAATATGTCTCATTATTTACAGATGTGTGCACAAAATGGAATTATCCATTAGTGTACTTCTCTTTATACTTCACAAGTAAATGGTATGTGGAATTAAATAAATATACATTGAAAGAGATAATAAATGCCACGTTGGTTAGTTTTGAGATGAGCCCAAACATGAGGGGAGAGGTCATACTCGTGGCTGCCTATCTTTTGAACAAGATACACCACAAGAAAATGATGAAACCCCTTATGAGTTACGGAAAAAAGAGAAAACCATCATATAAATACTTACACTTACAGGGGTGCCTAGCCAATGTAACTATATTACGTTCTAAGGCACCAAGGATAAGATCTAAAACTGTAGATTGTATATTTATTCATTATGCTCATAAAAGTAGTAAATATTGTTTCTTGTACATGAATCCAATAATCTTGGCGTACACAAGAACACCATAATGAACGCTGAACATGCTTCATGGTTTGAACATGTGTTTCCTTATAAACGATAATAACACATAAGTTTATCAACCTCGTTGAAGATGAGGTTCATGAGACTACATGAATGACCGTGGTGGAAGAAGTTAAACCAAGAAAAAGAAAAGTGGTTGAAAAATCATTTGGAGCAGACTTCATGATGTACAAGGTTGAGGGTAAGCCTAATACCTACCAAAGGACCTCAATGGGTAGAAGCAATAAAGAATGAAAAAGATTCCTTTTTGTAAAACCATACATGGAATTAGTATATCTTTCTTCTGGTTGTAAACCATGTGGATATCATTGGATGTTGAAAAGGAAAATGAAACTGATAGTAGATAGATGAATACAAGGTGAGTTAGGATTAAAGGATTTAAATAAAAACAAGGTATATATTTCTTTCATATTTACTTTTCATGACACGAATAACCTCTATAAGATTGGGTCTTGCAATAGAGGCTTTGAGAAATTTAAAAGTTCATCAATGGATGTAAAAATGTCTTTCTAAATGGAGATTTAGAAGGAGAAATTTACATGGAGCAACGTGAGGGTTTCTCCGCTCCTGGTTAACATGGAAACATATGTAATTAGTCAAGTCTTGTATGGCTTGAAGAAAGCTCTAAAATAATAACACAAAAAGTGTGATAAATGTTGTGACAACCGGCAATTTCAGGTCAATACCCGACCTTGACTTGGTTATAATTGCACCCATAACACTTTAATTTCAATTGAATTACAGTTATTGAAGTCGTTTTATGCATTGCAAACTTTCACGCATAACATTCATGCATCGGTAATTCGGCGTAATTGCCGTTTTCACACGCGATACAACCGACACACACGAACGTTGGTGATAAATAATTTATGCATGTGTCAATAAATAACTTAAAGTCTTTTAAAGTATCTTAGATTCTAAATAAATACTTGGAAAAGTTTAAAATTTAAGAAAAACCTTAACGCGTAAATTGATATGTTACCCGGATAAAACGCGTGTAACGCAACTACTAGATAATAATTTGTTATGTACATATCATCAACATTAAAATGTATGATATTATATGATTTCTTATAATAATTTGTATGTATTTTAAAAGGTAAAAGTAAAAATATAAAATATATAAAAATTTCCATAGTGACACAAATACCACCCAAATACCCCATACATACCACAATTAAAAAATTCAACCAACCCTACCCCCCATAACCGTCCCCTTCATCCCCCCCCACCTCTCTTTTCTCTTCTTCTCTCTTGTCAATTCTCATAAGACAAGTTGCTTTTTGTGGAGCTCAAGACTTGCTTCTTTAGTGAAACAACTTCTAGCATGGGTTAAAGAAGAGTCAACTCTATTACTACAAATAGAGAACTCCATCTCACTCCTATTACCCATGAGATACACTCATGCACCAAGATCCCATGCAAGAGAAAGGGAGGTGTGCCTATAAATACCTTCAACCATTCATACAACAACACACCACACACTCATCTCTTTCTCCTCTCTAAATTTCGTCCAAGGCTTCCCTACCACCACTTCATTTGATTTTCAACTTAATTTCTACAAATCTTGGGTGTTCAAGTGCTTTGGTTGAAGATCAAGTGAGTTTTGAAGCTCCCAAGCATCCTACAACATCTTCTTCACCTTTTCTTGTTGGGTTTTCTTGGTTCAAAGGATCAAGCCTTCCTTTCCTTGCATTTCAAGACTACCATCTCTTCTCCTTGCTTGTTTAAGGTTAGCACCTTGTTTCTAATCTTCCATACATCACCATGATGTGTTCATGTTCACTAACTCATCCCAAAAGTGCTCTAACAAAGTTTAAAAAGTAACAAAACATGTAAAACACTTTCTGGCAGATTCATGTTCTGTGTTTTCAAGACCATAACTCGACCTAAACATGGTCAAATGAACCGTTTCTTGAGCCTAACATTAACTTTAGGATGTCTAGTTTCTAACCCATCCAACCTTGAAATTTATAGATGAGTATAACCCTTCCAAAACGTACAAACAAATTAAAGTGCTGAACCTGAATTTTTGACAGAATAAATAGGGCAGAAAGAATGAGCATAAGTTATGCTTAAAGTAATAAAATGAAGATTTTCTTTCTGTGGTAACTTAGCTTAAGGTGTTAGGTTTAAAAGTAATATAGGCTCTACTTGTGAATGTAAGTTTTGACCCCTCAAAAAGGTAAATTCCATAGACATATACAGAAAAGTGCTGCACTGACATCTGTTGCTTCATGAACCATTTAGAGGCACTTAAACTTAGTTGTAGGATACAAGCTATACCTTTTGGAATCCTAAGACATAGACCTAGATATGATAAAAGTATCAGATTTTATAAAAATTCTTTGTATCATGAAAAGGAGATGACAACCAGACCCAAGAAATTCCCTTAATGCTGTCAAATACCTATATTAGATAAAAGTAAACTTTTAGAGATATTTGGTAAAAAAGGGAAACCCATACACATGGAAAGTATAATACCATTATACTTAATATAAAACACCTTCAATACATTATGTATCTTTAGGAAAATAAAGATGAAGACAAGAATCAAAATAAAACATTTACGACTCGACGTGGCTAATTAGTCAAGTGACATTTTCAAAACTAACTTTGTGGATGAGTTATGCATGACCATCTAGGGTTAGTAATCATGACCTCATGAATATATTGTGATTTTGTTTAGGAGATTCCTAGACCAATCATACATACAGACTATTGCTAGTATTCACGCGTGCAATTGAGGTGAGTTTCACGGCCCCATTTTTACTTATTTTCCTTTTGGGGGAGATTACATGCAAATTACTAATTTTCTTGGACACATTTACTTGTCAATGATTTCACATGTTATATAAGTTGTTTACTTACCATATGAAGTCCCCTGTTATCGAACCGTTAGTTTATTTCCCAAAGCGAGGTAATCATGGATAGTACTATTGGGTTTGACTACCCCCGCCCGGGTTAATTACCCTAACCTTGACTGGAGGTCTAAACGGGTGCATTATTAGCCTGTTCACACCCATGCTCATGGTAGGCATGGGTAGGGGCAATGTATTACAGTTACAGTCTAGCTTCGGTTGCGGTGCTTATATAATTTGTAGCATTGTGTGTACAACAATCAAATCATAGAAAGTATTGTGGTCCTTTACGCTATTTACTATTACCTAAAACCTGTGAACTCACCAACATTATGTTGACATTTTTCATGCATGTTTTCTCAGGTAATTGAAAGATGCAACAAGTTAAGCTAGCATGGATCATTTCATATTTAGGGCCATTCATGCTGTTTGAGACATTCATTTTCATATATGTCATGTTTTGAAAACAATGTACCTTATTACTATTGCTTCCGCAAACTTAACTCTGAACAATGATGTACCTTAAACTTATTTGAGACGTATGTTTTACAAAACCATGTAGTGGTCGATCAGTGACTATGAAACCATGACGTTCGCGCCCCGCGGGAAACCGCCGTGGTTTGGGGGTGTGACAGATTGGTATCAGAGCCATTGGTTATAGGGAATTAGGTTGCATTTAGTGGACCTAGACTATAACTACAGTTCATCACATGTTTTTAACGATTTACATACTAACTTAACTTATATCAATTGTACTTGTGCATTGCCTTGTCATAGATATGTCTTCAGCATCGATGCCGATCTACGTTTTCGATTCGGATGAGGAGTACGAGCCCACGTCTCCGACCTCTTCTGCAGGATCCACGTCTGTCCTCCCAACTCTGACTCCTCATGCCTTGATTCAGTCGAGTGATGCGCTACGACCGATATCCCCACACCACCTGCTATCCCGTTCACCAAACCCATTCCTGACCCTACACATGACACCTCAGAGGCATTACCTTCGACCCGGTTCTCCGAGCTACCACCTCCTCCTCCGGGCACGTATTGGTGGGCGACTACCCCCGAGATTCATGCCGAGCTTCCAGAGGAGCTCATCCCGGGATCGTACGTATCATCGGCCCACAACTGCCGATGGTCGTCCCACTCACCATGTCCCATATCTTTGTTGAGCCATCCCGGGGGTCTGCCCCTGTGACTGCTGATCCCCGACCAGCCGACCCCACTCCCGAGACCACAGATCCCACCCCCCAGCCCGCTGACACCGAGGTAGTTGACCTAGACTCGGAGTCCACTGACCCAGCTTCCCAGCCAGCCGATACAGACCCGGTCGACTCCGACCCGGCCGACTCCGACCGGTCTACTCCGACCCGTCGACTCCGACACGGCCGACTCCGACCCGACCGACTCTGATTCGGGCGACATCGACCCGATCTACCTAGAGTCCTCCGAGGCCATTCCCTCACCTAGTTACCCCACCTCTCACCCTGCTGATCCGATTACCCAGTCCAGTGACCCGATTCCTCAGCCCTCTGATCCGACTCCACTAGCAGACCTCGATCCCCTCCACCTCGCCCCTGAGCCTGCTGACCCCTCCCCGGTAGCTGCTGGCCCCAAGCCGGTGACTACAGGCACTTACCGTATCCTTGGTCCGGGTGTACCACCGCCCTCTTACCGTCGCTATCGGATTCGCCCTGGGGGTGCGCTTCTTGCACATACTCCTAGGAAGCGGGTTCATGTTCCGATCCGTCCTGCCACACCCATTCGAGACTGTATTGCTGAGCCCGAGCCTGCGCCCAAAAGGCGCAGACTCGACATCCGCCGGTGGGGGTGGATGCCCAGCCGACTGGACGAGTGGAGAGACATCGAGGGTATTCCCTCCACTTTCGAGATAGGCGAGTCGTCGTGTACCTCGCACCAGATTCCTCTCACTCAGGAGCCTATGGAGCTCACCGTGCCTCTTCTCGTGGCACGATCCGAGAGGCACGATCAGCAGCTCCATGAGCTACGCACTGAACTCACCGAGGTTCAGGAGACCTTTGACAGGGAGGACGTGGAGAGCCGATTACTGGCGATCGAGGATGGCAGATACCTCGATGATCAGGCATTGCACACGATGCATAGCCGACTTACCAGGGTGCAGGAGGACATGTCATTCATAGCACAAAAGTGGAGACGGTAGAGCAGAGAGCTACCCAGGCAGAGCAGAGAGCTACCCAGGCAGAGCAGAGAGCTACCCAGGCAGAGCAGCGCGCGATCATGGCTGAAGAAAGAGTGTTGGGAATGGAAGAGCGCCTGGAGTCCACTACTGCATTGGCGGCCGTATGCATGCTCATGGCCATGGCGGCCGTACAGACAGGCGCGTTCACTCGCTTATTCCATTGATTGCCTATCGTGAGCGGGCTGTGCTCACGTAATATTGGATATTAACTTGTTGTAGGAGTATGTACTCCGGAAATACTTTGTAATTCGTACAATTTATTATCAAGTTATGTTATCTTTTAAATATTGCGTGGTTGCTTGGTTGATATGATTGTTTACTTTTGGTGCACATGTGTTTGACATTATTACATATTGTCTTATCTTGCTTATCATTATGATTTGAAGAAACATGCCACCACGAAGGAGAAACGTCAGAACCAATGTGGGAAGCGGTACTCCCATGACAGCAGAGGCTATAGAGCAGCTTGTGGCGCAACGAGTGGCGGATGCAATTGCACATCACGAGGCGAATCGTAGCGCCGGAGGATCTGAAGTGAATGGAGGCAATGCCAGTGGAGCAGGAGGTATTATAATGACTGGCATAACTAAAGACCTGTAATACACAGGTCATTACTAATGTTTAATTATTACTAATATGATTAAACCTACAACACAGGAGCTGATACCAACCACAGAGGTTGCTCCTACAAGACGTTTCTGAACTGTAAGCCGTTTAACTTCCGCGGTAATGAAGGAGCTGTTGGTTTGGTCCGCTGGATAGAGAAGATGGAGTCCGTTCAGCGAATCAGTAACTGTGCTGAGGAGAATAAGACGAAATTCGCCACTTGTACCTTTGAAGGTCAAGCACTCACTTGGTGGAATACTCATGCCCAAACTTTGGGTATTGACGCTGCCTACCAAATCACTTGGAATGAGTTGAAACAAATGCTGACTGATGAATATTGCCCCCGAAATGAGTTGCAAAAACTTGAGGTTGAATTCTGGAACCACACCATGAAGGGTGCAGAAGTTACAAGCTACACCACCCGATTCCATGATCTTGCTCGTCTATGCCCTCACATGGTTAACCCAGAGTTCAAGCGTGTGGAAAGGTACATTTGGGGCCTTGCACCCCAAATCCAGAGCATGGTCACCTCATCCAAGCCAGCCACCATCCAAGAGGCTGTCAGAATTGCCCACGACCTGACTGATCAAGCTGTACGTCAGGGGGTGTTTGTGAAAAAGACGGTCGTGGAGAAGAACTATGACAACAAGAGGAAATGGGACAACAATCATGGTCGAAATGCTCCGCATCAAAACCAAAACAAACAAGTGGTTGTTAGGGCTTTCACTGCTGGCCCATCTGAAAAGAAGGCAAAAGGTGGGTATGCTGGAAACCTACCTAAGTGCAACAAGTGTAACTTCCATCACCTAGGTGCATGTGGAGACTCAATATGCCAGAAGTGCAAACGTTTTGGTCATGCAACTAAGGACTGTCGAAAGCCCGACACTACTCCTAAAACAGGAAACAATCGTGCGTGCTTCGAATGTGGTGTTACCGGGCATTTTCGCAAGATTGCCCGAACTTGAAGCAAACTGGTGGAAATAACGCACGTGGTCGAGCTTTCGTGATTGGAGCTGGAGAAGCTCGACAGGACCCGAACATTGTTACGGGTACGTTCCTTGTAAATAATCTCTATGCATCAGTCCTATTCGATACGGGTGCTGATAGGAGTTTTGTGTCTAGCGAATTTAGTCCATTGCTTGAAATTACTCCTACCCAATTGACTTCTAAATATACAATAGAGTTAGCTGATGGTAAGTTGATCGAAACCGACAAAATCATACAAGGATGCACTCTCAGTTTGGCGGATCACACGTTCAATATAGATTTGCTATCTGTAACCCTAGGGAGTTTCGACATTGTTATTGGCATGGATTGGTTATCGAAAACCGAGCGGAAATCGTTTGTCGTGAGAAGATCGTTCGCATTCCACTTCCGAGTGGGGAGACCATATCAATTCAAGGAGAAAAATATGGTACAGTGTTACGGATCATTTCATGTATGAAGGCTCGGAAGTACTTACGAAAGGGCTATCATGCAATCTTGGCGCACGTAGTGGAGAAGAGAACCGAAGAAAAAGAATTGAGGATATACCCATCGTGCGAGACTATCCGGAAGTCTTTCCCGAGGACTTGCCAGGACTTCCCCGCAAAGACAGGTCGAATTTCGAATTGACCTAGTACCTGGAGCTGCTCCGGTAGCACGATCCCCATACCGACTAGCACCGTCAGAGATGCAAGAGTTGTCTAATCAATTACAAGAGTTGTTAGATAAAGGATTCATAAGACCAAGTTTCTCACCCTGGGGAGCCCCAGTTTTATTTGTTAAGAAGAAAGATGGATCTCTTCGAATGTGCATCGATTACCGGGAGTTAAACAAACTCACCATTAAGAACCGGTACCCTCTCCCTCGAATTGACGACTTATTTGACCAACTTCAAGGATCTAGTTACTACTCGAAGATTGACTTACGTTCTGGATATCACCAATTACGAATCCAAGAGGAAGACATTCCCAAGACCGCATTTCGAACTCGTTATGGTCACTACGAGTTCATGGTTATGCCATTTGGACTAACCAATGCACCAGCTGTATTCATGGATCTCATGAATAGAGTGTGCAAACCCTACTTGGATAAATTCGTGATCGTCTTCATCGATGACATCTTGATATATTCACGAACCAAGGACGAGCACGAACAACATTTAAGGTTAATCTTGGAGCTACTTAAGAACGAGAAATTATACGCAAAATTCTCGAAATGCGACTTCTGGATCCGAGAAGTGCAATTCTCGGGCATGTGGTTAACGAGAAGGGAATACATGTTGACCCATCCAAGATAGAGGCCATTAAAAACTGGGAAGCACCTAAGACCCCTACCGAGGTGCGACAATTCCTAGGTTTGGCAGGCTATTACCGACGCTTTATTGAAAATTTCTCCAAAATAGCCCAACCACTGACAACCCTGACTCAGAAAGACAAGAAGTTTGATTGGGTGATAAGCAGGAAGCAGCGTTTCAATTGTTGAAGCAGAAACTGTGTTGCGCGCCAATTCTGTCTCTACCAGAGGGAAACGATGGTTTTGTGGTGTACTGCGACGCATCACGACAAGGACTTGGCTGTGTCCTAATGCAACGTGACAAAGTTATTGCTTATGCGTCACGACAATTGAAAGTGCATGAGAAAAACTACACCACTCACGACCTCGAATTAGGAGCCGTTGTTTTTGCACTAAAGATTTGGCGACACTACCTGTATGGTACCAAATGTACTATATTCACCGATCACAAAAGCCTCCAGCACATATTCGATCAGAAGGAACTAAACATGAGGCAACGCAGGTGGGTTGAGTTACTAAACGATTATGACTGTGAGATTCGTTATCATCCTGGAAAAGCGAATGTTGTAGCAGACGCTCTAAGCAGGAAAGAACGAACCAAGACTTTACGGGTGCGAGCGTTGGGAATGACGATTCATACGAGTTTAACTACTCAAATTCGTGATGCTCAGTCTGAAGCACTAAAGGAACAAAATTTGAAGGAAGAATCCCTTCGCGGCATGGATAAACAATTTGAGATCAAGTCTGATGGAACTCGCTACTTCATGAATCGAATTTGGGTGCCAAATTTTGGAAACTTGAGGGGTCTTGTGATGAACGAGGCACACAAATCCAGATACTCCATCCATCCGGGCTCTGATAAGATGTATCAGGACCTGAAGGAGTTATACTGGTGGCCTAACATGAAGCGGACATTGCCACCTATGTTAGCAGGTGCCTCACATGTTCAAAAGTTAAGGCAGAATATCAGAAGCCATCCGGACTACTGCACCAACCGGAGATTCCACAATGGAAATGGGAGCAGATTTCCATGGATTTCATCACAAAACTACCCAAGACATCCTCCGGTTGTGATGTAATTTGGGTAATTGTGGATCGACTGACAAAGTCTGCTCACTTCCTACCAATTAAAGAAACTGATAAAATGGAAGGTTGACGAGGGTTTATCTCAAGGAGGTTGTTTCGAGACATGGAGTACCGATCTCCATTATCTTTGATCGAGACAGTCGATTTACCTCGAGATTTTGGCTATCATTACAAAAGGCCTTGGGTACCCGGTTGGATATGAGTACCGCATACCACCCTCAAACAGATGGTCAGAGCGAGCGGACCATTCAGACGTTAGAAGACATGCTTAGGGCTTGTGTGATAGACTTTGGAAGACGTTGGGATACTCATCTACCCTTAGCTGAGTTTTCTTACAATAATAGCTATCACACCAGTATCAAAGCCGCACCGTTTGAAGCACTATACGGAAGGAAGTGTCGATCACCATTGTGTTGGACAGAGGTTGGCGATAGTCAACTCACTGGTCCCGAGATCATACGCGAGACCACGGAAAAGATCGCTCAAATTCAGAACCGACTCAAAGCCGCGCGTGACCGTCAGAAAAGCTATGCTGACGTGAGACGTAAACCGTTGGAATTCCAAGTGGGAGACAAGGTTCTACTTAAAGTCTCACCATGGAAAGGAGTCATTCATTTTGGCAAACGTGGTAAGCTAAACCCTAGATACATTGGACCATTTGAAATCCTAGCCAGGATTGGTCCTGTAGCTTACAAGCTAAAACTTCCTCAAGAACTTAGTAGTGTTCATGACACTTTCCATGTGTCAAATCTGAAGAAGAGTCTGTCAGATGAAACCCTGGTTATACCACTCGATGAGGTTCAGATTGATGAACAACTTCATTTTATTGAAAAGCCCGTGGAGATTCTAGGAGAAGTAAAGAAGATGAAACGAAGCCGTATTCCCATAGTGAAGGTCCGGTGGAATTCCAGAAGAGGGCCCGAATTTACTTGGAAACGTGAAGGTCAAATGAAGCTCACCTACCCTTACTTGTTTGAAACCTTGGCATCTACAGACAACCCTAACTGAATTTCGGGATGAAATTCTTTCTAACATGGGGAGTATGTGACAACCGGTAATTTCAGGTCAATACCCGACCTTGACTTGGTTATAATTGCACCCATAACACTTTAATTTCAATTGAATTACAGTTATTGAAGTCGTTTTATGCATTGCAAACTTTCACGCATAACATTTCATGCATCGGTAATTCGGCGTAATTGCCGTTTTCACACGCGATACAACCGACACACACGAACGTTGGTGATAAATAATTTATGCATGTGTCAATAAATGACTTAAAGTGTTTTAAAGTATCTTAGATTCTAAATTAAATACATTGGAAAAGTTTAAAATTTAAGAAAAACCTTAACGCGTAAATTGATATGTTACCCGGATAAAACGCGTGTAACGCAACTACTAGATAAATAATTTGTTATGTACATGTCATCAACATTAAAATGTATGATATTATATGATTTCTTATAATAATTTGTATGTATTTTAAAAGATAAAAAGTAAAAATATAAAATATATAAAAATTTCCATAGTGACACAAATACCACCCAAATACCCCATACAATACCACAATTAAAAAATTCAACCCAACCCTACCCCCCATAACCGTCCCCTTCATCCCCCCCCCCTCACCTCTCTTTTCTTCTTCTCTCTTGTCAATTCTCATAAGACAAGTTGCTTTTTGTGGAGCTCAAGACTTGCTTCTTTAGTGAAACATCTTCTAGCATGGGTTAAAGAAGAGTCAACTCTATTAGCACAAATAGAGAGCTCCATCTCACTCCTATTACCCATAAGATACACACATGTACCAAGATCCCATGCAAGAGAAAGGGAGGTGTGCCTATAAATAGCTTCAACCATTCATACAACAACACACCACACACTCATCTCTTTCTCCTCTCTAAATTTCATCCAAGGCTTCCCTACCACCACTTCATTTGATTTTCAACTTAATTTCTACAAATCTTGGGTGTTCAAGTGCTTTTGGTTGAAGATCAAGTGAGTTTTGAAGCTCCCAAGCATCCTACAACATCTTCTTCACCTTTTCTTGTTGGGTTTTCTTGGTTCAAAGGATCAAGCCTTCCTTTCCTAGCATTTCAAGACTACCATCTCTTCTCCTTGCTTGTTTAAGGTTAGCACCTTGTTTCTAATCTTCCATACATCACCATGATGTGTTCATGTTTACTAACTCATCCCAAAAGTGCTCTAACAAAGTTTAAAAAGTAACAAAACATGTAAAACATTTTCTGGCAGATTCATATTCTGTGTTTTCAAGACCATAACTCGACTTAAACATGGTCAAATGAACCGTTTCTTGAGCCTAACATTAACTTTAGGATGTCTAGTTTCTAACCCATCTAACCTTGAAATTTATAGATGAGTATAACCCTTCCAAAACGTACAAACAAATTAAAGTGCTGAACCTGAATTTTTGACAGAATAAATAGGGCAGAAAGAATGAAGCATAAGTTATGCTTAAAGTAATAAAATGAAGATTTTCTTTCTGTGGTAACTTAGCTTAAGGTGTTAGGTTTAAAAGTAATATAGGCTCTACTTGTGAATGTAAGGTTTGACCCCTCAAAAAGGTAAATTCCATAGACATATACAGAAAAGTGCTGCACTGATATCTGTTGCTTCATGAACCATTTAGAGGCACTTAAACTTAGTTGTAGGATACGAGCTATACCTTTTTAGAATCCTAAGACACAGACCTAGATATGATAAAAGTATCAGATTTTATAAAATTCTTTGTATCATGAAAAGGAGATGACAACCTGACCCAAGAAATTCCCTTAATGCTGTTAAATACCTATATTAGATAAAAGTAAACTTTTAGAGATATTTGGTAAAAAAGGGAAACCCATACACATGGAAAGTATAATACCATTATACTTAATATAAAACACCTTCAATACATTATGTATCTTTAGGAAAATAAAGATGAAGACAAGAATCTAAATAAAACATTTACGACTCGACGTGGCTAATTAGTCAAGTGACATTTTCAAAACTAACTTTGTGGATGAGTTATGCATGACCATCTAGGGTTAGTAATCATGACCTCATGAATATATTGTGATTTTGTTTAGGAGATTCCTAGACCAATCATACATACAGACTATTGCTAGTATTCACGCGTGCAATTGAGGTGAGTTTCACGGCCCCATTTTTACTTATTTTCCTTTTGAGGGAGATTACATGCAAATTACTAATTTTCTTGGACACATTTACTTATAAATGATTTCACATGTTATATAAGTTGTTTACTTACCATATGAAGTCCCCTGTTATCGAACTGTTAGTTTATTTCCCAAAGCGAGGTAATCATGGATAGTACTATTGGGTTTGACTACCCCCGCCCGGGTTAATTACCCTAACCTTGACTGGAGGTCTAAACGGGTGCATTATTAGCCTGTTCACACCCATGCTCATGGTAGGCATGGGTAGGGGCAATGTATTACAGTTACAGTCTAGCTTCGGTTGCGGTGCTTATATAATTTGTAGCATTGTGTGTACAACAATCAAATCATAGAAAGTATTGTGGTCCTTTACGCTATTTACTATTACCTAAAACCTGTGAACTCACCAACATTATGTTGACATTTTTCATGCATGTTTTCTCAGGTAATTGAAAGATGCAACAAGTTAAGCTAGCATGGATCATTTCATATCTAGGGCCATTCATGCTGTTTGAGACATTCATTTTCATATATGTCATGTTTTGAAAACAATGTACCTTATTACTATTGCTTCCGCAAACTTAACTCCAAACAATGATGTACCTTAAACTTATTTTGAGACGTATGTTTTACAAAACCATGTAGTGGTCGATCAGTGACTATGAAACCATGACGTTCGCGCCCCGCGGGAAACCGCCGTGGTTTGGGGGTGTGACAAATGTGTATATTTGAAAGACACAAATGAAAGTCATGTGAGCTTATGCTATTATGTAGCTAATATGTTTATCATTAGAAGTGATGATAAGATGATCAAATCTACTAAAGACATTAAAAGCAAGGTTTGACATGAATGAAAATCTTATTATATGGACAAGATTACTAGAACCTAAAATGGTCTTGTGTTAAGTCAATCTCATTATATGGACAAGATTCTTAAGAAGTTTAATTTGGAGGACACTATGAAAGCTAAGACTTTGGTTATTTCCACCACCCATCTAAGTAAGATCAAAGGTGAAGTGGTTATTCAGTTGGAGTACTCAAGAATCATTGGTAGTTCAATGTATCTTATGACGTGTACTAGACCCGACCTGGCTTATACTATGAGTCCATTAAGCAGATATACTGGTAATCCATGTTCTATGCACTTGAAATATATAACAAGGGTTCTAAGGTACTTGAGATACACAAGAGATCATGGACTACATTATCACTTAAATCTTGCTATATTCAAAGGACACATTGATGCTAACTAGATATTGGATATAAAGGATTCAAGATCAACTAGTGGGTATTTTTTTCACCCTTTGTAGTGCGGCTATAGCTTGGAAGTCATCTAAGAAAACACTTATAGCTAGATCCATGATAGAATTTAAGTTCAACACCTTAGATAAAATTGGTGAAGAAGCAGAATTGATACGCCAATTTATGAAAGACATTCAAAGATGGCCATAGCCTTTTATCGATTATTTGCATACACTTTGACAGTCAAGCATTTATTGGAGAACTCAAGCTCAATGTATGATGGCAAATTAAGTCACGTTAGACGTAGACATAATACGATACTACCAACTATTGTCAATGGGGTTTATCACGATTGACTATGTGAAGTCCAAAGCTAAGATTGTGGACCCACTAGTATAGAGTTAGTTCCTAAGTCATCAATTGGAATATGACTAAAGCCCGTGAAAAAGGGAGCGTCATAGAAAAACCTAACCTCTACGAATAGAGATCCCAAGATCTAAGATCAACAGGACAATCTAACTACATGAACTATGGTCACTATGAGGGGTAATGCAAAACAAATAAAAAGGAACATAAATACTTCTGAGTCCATTCCCATACCAAATAGTGATTAACCATATCACAAAGAACCTAATGCTTTTAATTATTATTGAAAGTCAACTGTATCAAAGGAGAATTGTGGTCGCTTTTAATGGAATTGTTGGGGACGTAATTCCTATAGCTCTCATTGAACCAAGCTAGTAATCTATAACTAGAATGGACAAAACTATGAGGGGTTGACCAGACTAGGGAGATTATTGTGTCAAGTATATGGCCATCTACATAAATGATGGTTGGTTCAAGGACATCACGTCTACCAAATCACTAGAAGACTAAGTATGCATCATGATGGAGGGTTCAAAACTTACACCTACCTATCTGAAAATATTTTACAGCTAAAGTTGAATCTTGATATTAAGAAACTATGGATCGAGTTCAATCCTCGTGGAAGATTCTTATAGAAAATACGTGAAATTAGTTTTTTCGCATGAGAAAAATGAGGCTTTGTTTATTTTCATATGTAGGGGATTGTTGAAATATTTATAATATATGAAAATAATAAATAAAAGGTAATATAGTTTTAGTAAAATCTTTCATTTTGTATTTTATTACAACTTTAGGTGTTTTCTCATTGAAAAACAACTTTTGGATGTTTCAAAAAGATCCGCGTGAAGTGAATTGAATTAGGGTTATATTGCGACCCGATTTCTAAACGGGTGATTAAAAAAGATCCGCGTGTTTTTTGTAAAGAAATTGGAGACTGAGTGATATGTGGACATATGGCATTGATAGCCTAAATTGTGATGCATGGACTGAAATAGCTTAATATGGTGACACATGGCTAACCCTCTTTTCTTTTATTATCTATAGAGATAGAGATATTTTCTTGAGAGTTAATGTTAAATTTTAATGAGAGTAGTTCTCGAAATTTTATGGGGGTCGTCGTTGAAATTACATGGAGATCCGTCTGATCGGATCACAGAAAGACTAATAAAATTATTTATTATGGGGTGCGGGTGACCCCTATCCATAAGACCAATAAAAGAACGACCGACTGAGAAGAACATAAGGTATATTCAATAAAAGAAACATTCCTGTCGAAAACGTCCATTGTGCGTAACTTGTAGGAAGGGAGACGATGACAATGGTACCAAGACAAGAGGAAGGATAAAGGACCCCACATTTAAGTATTGCCTATTGACAATTTCACATCAATTTCTTAGACGTGTTTGAACAACTAGTTTCATATGTTAGTCGCAAGAAAGTGTCAAAATTCTTGAAGTTATCGAATGGGTCCACTTCATTAGATGGAAAAAAATTAAAATCAACAGTTAAGTTTAATTTTATTTTTTAAGTTTTATTAAAAATAACTATTTTCCTTTAAAATATTAAAAATATCAATAAATCTCCAAAAGTTTCATAAATTATTCAAAAATTTCATTAGTTGTTTCAACTTCATTTAAGATAATGAAAGTTTTAAAGTAAAATTAAAACAACATATAAAAATTTTGGAGGTAAATTAATGTTTTTAATCTTTTGAAGGAAAATAATTACTTTAGTCAAATCTTAGGAACCAAAATTGAATTAACTCTAAAATCAAATAGAAATTGATACATTATGAAATGTACTTGCGTTTTATAAGTTATTTAAAAATTAAAATTGTTTTCATAAAAGTTAAAGAAACTATCGATAAAGTAATATACATTTAATAAACCTTCTGTAAAAATTCACGATCCAACAATAATTTTTTAATTTTTTTATAACCTTCTCTTTTAACTTTTAGAAACTTTTTCTTTAAGCAGTGAACTATTTTCTTACTTACAAAAACATGCATTCAAATTATTTAGAAAAGCATATTCAAATTATATACAAAAAAAGTTAATTTTCTTAGTTACAAAAACCCTGTATTCAAATTATATACAAAAAATATATATTTTTTTCAAAATGAGTGCTAAACATTTTATATATGAAACAATTAAACATTTTATTACACGTTTTTGAAAAAAGCTAAAAAGGGGTTTTGTAGATTTGAATTGTGTTTCAAAATTTAAGGCTAAAAAGGGTTTTTATATATATGAAACAATAGTGTTACTCACTTTAATTCATGTGTTTCTCCACAAAAGCTAAACTGTTTGAATTGTGCTAAACAAGTAATTATGTATATGAAGTAGGGATTTGAAAGATGAATTCTAGATTTGATATTGAAATTAGAGATTTGAATTGTGTTATTTATAAGTGTGATTTGTAATCTTATTGTATTATTTGTTGTAAAATTATGGATTTGAAAGATAAAAAACAAGTTCTTATTAGTAATTTTCCAAAATAAAATTTCAAGAGTAGAATATTGGTTCTAATAATGTTGATGATATTGTGTCAACAACTCATTCAAGTTCATTTTATTCGGGTTCAATTCCTTCATTTTCAATTCCATTGGTTTCAATTCCTTCGATTTCAATTCCTTCGGGTTCAATTTCTTCGATCGAAAATGGATTTGATTTTAATGATATTCTTTCGTATCCTTTATTATCGTGTTTTTTTATTTTATTTATATAAATGTACGATAAATTTTTTTTACGTTAACTCCGTACTTTTTTCTAGATCCGTCACTGCCTAGTACCTATTTACCCCTATCTTTGGCATTGAGAAATAAGTAGTCGATGAACCAAAAAGTCCAGTTGTGTAGAACATTTTGAATACTCCACCAGGACAAGAAGACTCAATGAGGAGTTGCGGGTCACCCACTATCAACTAAAGCGTTACTAAACACGATTGAGATATATTTTATTATATATTTGAAATTAATTTGGTTTTATGTTTATATGAGGTTAGTCGAGTCGGGGGTCTCTTTGGAAGCGGTCTCTCTACCTAACAAGATAAAGGAAAAACTCGCCTACACCTACCCTTCCCAGACCCTGCTCTTGAGTGGGATATACTGGGTTGTTTGTTTGTTTGTTTGTTTGTTTGTTTGTTTATGAGGTTAGAAATACATGGGTAAAAATAAATTGAACAGATTAAAATCAATAGTCTTTATAAATGTATATTATTTGTCATTAGTTATTGATGAAATAATGAATAATAAAAATTTAATAAATTATATATAAATAACATATAATAAAAATTTAATAAATTTTTTAGATATATTAAGAGAGAGAGCAAAAACATAATTTTAGACATCACAATTTGACACGTGTCCTAACAACTTTTTATTATTATATAGTAGTTTAAAAACTTGTATAGTACAAAAATTGAATGTAATATGAAATTAATAGTTATCTTTTAATATTTAAAAACTATAAAATAATTTTTAAAAATAAAATATGATTAAAATTACGTCTAATTAATTAATTTAATTAATAAGATAATAGCAGTAGGTTTTCCAAACTTTCTTCTTTAAAAGAATTTTGCTTTAAAAACTGTTTTTTAAACACTCCGAATGTTTATAAATCTAATTTTTAAACTATATCATTTTTAAAAGTTATTTGTATTATAATACTTCATATTTCATATAATTTTATTTTAAAAAATATTACGCATTTTAATAAATTAAAACGTGTTTTTAGTTTATAAAAAAATATTTTATAATTTGAAAAGTATATATAAATAATCATTAGCATTTAATGTATCATTAAATGTTTAACTTTCATTCTAATAACGACATGTTATCAAATACTAGATGCGGCCTAGATGGGCAGTATAGAAAGTAACATGTGTCTTGTAAACATTTTATTTTATTAGTATAGATTGTAGATTGGAGATACGAATGTTAATATAGATTATATATAAACGGTATATAAAGAGTAATGAAGGTAAAGTAAGGAGACAAATGTGAAAAGACAATGATAAATCTTCCTACTCTAATAAAAGGGTATCTGGGATGACACGTGTTAACACCGCAATCACTCTCATCAAAATTTTCTCGCCTCTTTCTCCTATTAAATAATTACCATAATTACTAATAATACTATTTAACACTTTTTTGATTTAATAAATTAATAAAGAGATCTATTTATTAATGTTATTTCTAAATAAATAATTTTTTTATAAAATAATAAATTTATTTAAAGCATAAGACTTTTTTTGAAAATACGAAATATTTAAAATTGGTATTTTTAAAAAGTTATTTTTTTAAAATAAAAAATAATTAAATTTAAGAGTTATAAAAAGAAAATTTTTAAAAATGACAATTTTATACGATTTTTTTTAGAACAAAACTTTTATTTTTTTTTAAATAAAGTTTTAAAAAGTTGATATCACTATTTTATAACTTACAGTCATTTCTAATACATAATTTCAGTGATATTATATCTTAAAATATTATTTTATAATTAATAAATTTTATTATATTAATTTTTTATTTATTCAACCCGTGTAACACACGAGTTACTATAGCTAGTTGTTAATATATATGAAATATCCGGTCACTATCATCTAAAAAATCTAGTGTAAATTATGCGGAGGTTTATTTAAATTTCGCCTTTTGTCTTGTATTGAAAAATTACAAATTTAATCCTAAGATTTGAGAAAACATAACACTTTTTGTCCCTAGTTTTTACAATGGTTGGCTTTTTACGTTAAAATTTATAAAGTGATGATTTTACTCGTAT
The DNA here is from genome assembly GCA_024085815.1 of Flaveria linearis. Taxonomy (NCBI): domain Eukaryota; kingdom Viridiplantae; phylum Streptophyta; class Magnoliopsida; order Asterales; family Asteraceae; genus Flaveria; species Flaveria linearis. The sequence goes on from CM044013.1 coordinate 28,872,530, forward strand.
GTCTTCCCTTGGTAGCCACACGTTCGACCAGACCTTCGCCAGCACCATCGTCACACCTAGCCACCATCGCTGAAGTGCCTTGCAAACACTGTCGTCACAATCCACCACCAAATTCGGACCTTCACCACCACCGTCGCACCTGCAAGTTGAGCTCTATCAGACCAGCGAACAATGATTCTTACTACTTATTTATGCTCGTTGATTGATTGATTATTGAACGACCAAGAAGAACAATCGGTGATGGAGAATGGATGTGGTGGTGGTGCTTGTGGCTGTCTGTCGGATTTGAATCTATGTGATGGTGGTGGCTGTAGGATGGGATGTGTGGACTGGTGGTTGCAAGGTTCATGATGGTGGTGATTTTTTGTTACAGAGAAGATGAAGAAGATGAAATGGGGTGGGTCCCATGTTTTCAAAGTAGTTGGGATTGTTTTTTTTAATTATTCATTTTAAAAGAGGGTAACAAAGGTATTTCAAACTCACTTAAGGGAATATTCTAATGGCTCTCGGGTTCAGGGACGAAAAGCGTACATTATTTTAAAATTTAGAACTAAACCTATAATTTTTCAATCATGTAAACAAAATATAAAATTTAAGAAAACCTTAAGGACGATCTAGGTAATTTACTCAAAAATCTATTTAAATATGTTTAAAAAAAATAAGTTTTAAAAGCTAAGAATACTTTCTCTGTCATCTATTTATCATTCAATAACCTCTCTCTCTCTTCTCTCTCTATTTTAATGTGTATATAAACCTGTCATGCAATAAGGAGAGAAATTAAAACACCATGGATACAGTAACAAACACGTTGGCGATCTCTTGTGCTATATTAGTTGTACTATGCGCATGGAAGATAGTAAATCAGGTGTGGGTGAGACCAAAACAGCTGGAGAAATTTCTGAAGAATCAAGGTTTCCATGGAAACAAATACAAGTTGTTGTTTGGGGACATGAAAGAAATGTCTATGATGTTTAAACAATCTAAATCCCGATCGACGCCTATCGATATCGATGATGGAGATGAAGTTCTATCACACGTTGTGGCTTTCACTCATCACTCTATGCAAAAATATGGTAAGTTCTACTATATTTCATCTCATCTTCCTCTGAAAGTCATATATTAAGTCATCATAAAGATCTGATGAATCTTTTGTGGTCTGTTCATACTCCGAATGATATTAAGATTCTAATTTGGTTAGAACTAATTAGTTTAGTTTAATTTACTCGGACAACAGTTGCTAGAAAATGCAAAACTATTAATTGCAATCCCACTTATCTCTCGTGTTGCGACGAGAAGCAATACCAAATCGAATTTAAAGTTGTGCAAGCATAAACGTAAAGTTTGGAGTTAAACAATAACATTGTTATATATTATATTTAGCACGATTCGGTTTTCAATAAAACTTATATAAAAACATAGTTACCACTATTACCATAACAACTTCAGATTTTAAGAAATGATTGTATTCTTTAAAAGTAAGAAAAGGAAAAAATGTACTATATATATGAGTTGCTTCAATTTACTTTCAAAAGTTTTATAATTTGTTTCAATATCTATTTATAAATCTCATGAGTTGTTTTAATTTTATCCAATATGATGAAAGTTTTGAAGTGAAACTGAAACAACGTATAAATCTTTTGGAGTTAAATTGATGTTTTTAATATTTTAGAGGAAAATAGTTACTTTAGTCAAATATCTGAAAGTAAAATTAAAATTAGATCTAAATTATCATTAAACATATTAGGATTCACCAATTGTGAAATCTCATTTATAAAGTTTAAATGAAAACCGATATGAGTAGGGTCGAATTTTGCTCTACATTGCTGGAGTACAGGGCACCAACCAACGTCAATTGAAATTAAAAATCGGCTATTTCTTAAAAATAATATGATATAAAAGAACAAGTTGCAAATAGATAACATATAATTAATGACACAAAACTAAAAATTGACCTATGTTAATAACTATAAAGCTATCCCGCGCTTTGCTACGGGTACGTACGGCTAAGCAGCGGGTTGTTATAAGTCCATGTTTGCCCTTTTCAGATGGGTTTAAAGTGTAGATAAAGAACATGTAAATGTTATATAGTTATTAAGGATGTTGCAAGTATACTAAAAATCTTAAAACATACGACATTAGTGTTGTGGGCAAAAATAATAAATTATCTAGTTTGATTTAAAAACTTTTAGTTTGATATTAAATGAAATAAAAAATAAAGTATTTATTTTCATTTACTAATTAAAAATCCAAATTAAAAAAGCTAAAAAAAAGAAAATAAACCATAAAATTAATTAAAAACATCTTTCTATCACTCATCACACCATAATATTTGTGTTAGTATTCAAAGTAATAGTATACAAGTAAATAAAAAATCTGTTAAAAAATAAAACCGAGAAAGTAATAACCACAAAATTTGAACATTTGGGTCATTCAAATGTTATTATCAGAATAATACGATGTTGAGGAAAAAACCAAAGAAAAAGAAAAATCAAAACAAGCAGAAAAAGACACTTGGGCCAAAACATAAAAATAAGAATAAGAAAAAGAAAAAGGGAAGCGAGGAGGAAAATTGGCAGACGGGGATCGGTCGCCGACTCAATAAATATAAAGGGCACGTGGCACCTTCTCAATAGAATAAAAACTAAAATTTTGATTTTTATAATTTGGAACTTATGATATATTCCTACTCTAATAAAATGGTATCTGAAATGACACGTGTCAATACCACAATCTTCTTACCACAATTTTCCCGCCTCTCTCTCCTATTAAATAATTACCTTAATTACTAATAATACTATTTAACACTTTTTTAGATTTAATAAATTAATAAAGAGATCTATTTATTAATGTTATTTCTAAATAAATAATTTTTTTATAAAATAATAAATTATTTAAAGCATAAGACTTTTTTAAAAATACAAAATATTTAAAATTGGTATTTTTAAAAAGTTATTCTTTTAAAACAAAAACAATTAAATTTAAGAGTTATAATAAGAAAATTTTTAAAAATGACATTTTTGTACGGTTTGTTTTAGAACAAAATGTTTATTTTCTTTTGAAGAAAAATAAAGTTTTAGAAAGTTGATATCACTATTTTATAACTTACAGTCATTTCTAATACATAATTTCAGTGATATTATTAATATTATTTTATAATTAATAAATTTTGTTATATTAATTTTTTATTTATTCAACTCGTGTAACACACGGGTTACTATAGCTAGTGTACAAATAAAAGATGTACACTTATCATAAAAGATAGTACACATGATAGGTGGCGCCAATGAGTCCTACATCAACTAATTTAGAATGAGGCACACTATAACTTTTTAAAATGGAGGTTATAGATTGGAGTCTCACTAGATGCAATATGCTCTAAGTGGACGAAGAGTTTTACCACAGTTGGCCTTTGAGTGGTGGGTTTTCCCTTAAAATTATGGGCGAGCCGGGTCACCAGCGCTGTCTGTGTTCCGGGGCGTGGGTGACCTTTCGCCAATATGTTTACCCGGATGACCGGGCTTAAAAACTATTTGTTGGTCGTTCAAAAAAAACATAATAAGTGGCATGATTTTATGGTTTATTTTATTTAAATTGTTCTTGTAATAATTTATGTTGCGAATAGGGCTGCAAACGAACTGAACGTTCAGCGAACAGTTCGTGAACCGTTCGACGGGAAGTTCGTTTATGTTCGTTCGTTTAGTAAATGAACGAACATGAACAAGAAAATTCCGTTCGTTTAGTTAAACGAACGAACATGAACACAAGGCGCGTTCGTTCATTTATGTTCGTGAACGTTCGATAATGTGTTCGTTTATGTTCGTTAATGTTCGTTTGTGAACGTTCGATAATGTGTTCGTTTATGTTCGTTAAGGTGTTCGTTTATATTCTTAATTAATGTGTCAGTTATTTTTATAACTATTATATCAAGTATTTTTTAGTATTTATGTTAACTACTTATTATTTTTATTAATTTTGTGTAATGTTTGTAATAAAAAATATAAATTTTATTCTAAAATAAATATATAATAATTTGTATTCGTTTGTGTTTATGAGTTTTTTTGTGTTCGTTATGTTCATGAACAGTTGTTTGTGTTCGTTTGCTTTTGTTTGTGTTCATTTGTGTTTGGTAAGTGTTCGTGAACAGTTCATCAACATATTCATTTTCTTAATGAACGAACACGAACAAGAAATCTCGTTCGGTAAGTGTTCGTGAACAGTTCATGAACAAGTTTATTTCTTAACGAACGAACACGAACAAGGCCTTGTTCGTGTTCGTTCGGTTCGTTTGCAACCCTAGTTGCGAACATAACCCACACCCACTCACACTTGTATATGGTTTTTGAGAAAAATGTATTTATACAAAACTAAAGAAATCATTTGCGCCCCTTAATCTTGTTTAATCTATGGTAACATGATAACAACAAAATAAGCAACCTGTTTATTGTGACGGGCGGTGTTGTTGTACCTTGTTATCTCTTTGAGCTTTTTGACTTCACTGCTTATTTTATTCTTAAATAAGATAAGTGTCTTGACCCGACCACTACATTGTTTTGAGCGAGAAATGACGGAGATTGAATGGCTGGAAAGCTGGTAGGGTTTTAGGTGACGTCGGGCTAAATTAGATATGGGTTGAAAATGATATTAGTTAGCTCATACCGGAACCACTTAGCCATGGATGCAAAGAGAGTCAACAAACTAAGATCAATTAGTCACATATATAGAACTTGATGTAAGTTTTGGATTATTTGTCTAGAGGGTAAAACCAGTAGAATGGAGAAAATGATTTTTCAAAACCCTCAATTTAAAAAGAAATATCTTAAAATTTGCTTTTCTCTCTCCTATTTCACAAAAATTACAAAATTAAGACTTTTAACTAACTCTAACACCAATACTACACCATTTTTCCATTTGGCCCTTTATTGGAGGAATCAAGAGGAAAAAGAAGAATATTGTTGATATAAGTTACACATATATAAATTAACAAATTACACATGTAATTATTTACATGATAATTTACAAATATGTAAATTAATACGTTAGAAATTTACAACCATGAATATACTCATATTATTTGTACAAATAGCTTGAAACTAGGCCTGACAAAATAGGCGGGTCGGGTCGGGTTAGGTATCGGGTCAAGACGGGTTGGGTCAGGTTGGGTCAAATCTAAAAATTATAAAATTTTCAATTTTCCAACACAAACTATAAAAAAATATATAAACTACAAATAAAAGTCGTTTACATGATATGCTTATTAACATACAATCTATTAACTATTATATAATCTCTCACCCACAATTTAATTTTATGATAAACTTATTAACATACAATCTATTAAGTATTAACATACATAATCTCTGACCCACAAGTCCACAACCACAAGATCATAATAAGGTTCTTAACCATCAACTACAATTTAATAAGACATTCAACCTCAGATGCAAAATTCTCATATTACTTTATTCATACTTACGAAATCATATAGAAATACTCATCTACAATACAAAATCAATGAAAAACAATTATCCATTATATGATCAATTAGGAATTATGAATATATATGAAATTATTGATACTCAACTCATAGCTATACACTACCGTACGAAATCAATGGAAAACAATTATCTTATATATGATTCATTAGGAATCATGGATATATATTATATCATTAATCATTAATTATTCAACTCATCAAATGTGCAAAGGCCGACATATCACAACTAATATGACCAATTATTTATTATATGAAACACATAGCAATCTACAAACACGATACAAGCCCTCATTTTCAATTTCATCTCAAAAGTCAAAACATATAGCCTACTTGGGGAGATTAACAAAGTGGAAAGAAATCAAAATCAAGAAGAGGGTTTGAAATAAAAGTACCGAATTACCGATTGTTTATCTTTGATTTGGGAAATCATATGTTTTTTCTTGGTCGATGATCTGCTTTGGGTTTCAATTGTCGCCACTGCCTTCGAAGGCCTTCTAAATTTACCACTCGCCACTGCCTTCGTAGGGCTTTTAAAGTCACATTCGTCAAGTTTTCATGACAACTGAGAATGGATGTTGAAGAACTCAATGGAAACTCTGGTGGTTTAAGAAAGGATCGACAATTCGCCATTGTCTTTGTAGTTTGTACTCCGGTGGTTTAAAAAGTGAGGATTGGAGTATTAGACTCAGTGAACCGTAATCTATATATTACCCATCCTGACCCGCAGGTTTATAACCATTCAAATTTTATGGCCCATCCTGACCCATGAGCAATTTTTTTAAGCCCAGTACAACCCATTTACTTTTCAAAAGTGCCAATAATGACCCTAAATGAAAATTATAGGCTTGTTTTGTCAGACCTATTTGAAACCAGTAGTAGATATAGGAGTTTTCTTCAGAGGTGCCATAAATGAGTATTATATGAGGTATTAACAAGTTGGTAAAACATTACATTAACTCTAAGCAAGCTCGGCGGAGTATGGCACAACTTTAAGCAACAAACTAAAATATAAATAACCAAGCCACAATAACATTTTATTAACCACATATACGTTTAGGCTATCCAAGATCAAAATTCAAACAAACAAGCAAACAAGCATACCCAGTATATCCCACTCAAGAGTTGGGTCTGGGAGGGGTAGTTGGCGGCGAGTCTTTTCTCTATTTGGGGGATAGAGAGACCGCTTCCAAAGAGACCCCCGATTAAATAACAAAAGCAATAGCAATAGCAATCAATAGCAAGTAATAGCAAGCCTATTATATATCATACAACACATAGGTAAATAACACATAAAGATTTAGAAAGTGCATACAACAAAATACGCGACATCTTTCAACTAGAAAGGGCTTTATTTATTCTTCCTACCCGCATATCCCGCTAAAAGTTCTTACTTTTAATTCTACGCCTCCACTTACTCCTATCTCGATCATGCTCTTAGAGAGGTGCAAGTCTACAATATCTCGCCTAATTATCTCGTCCCAAGTCAACCTAGGTCTTCCTCTACCTCTTCTACCCTCTATGTTGATGTTCTCTATTGCTCTAACAGGTGCTACAATCGGTCTCCTCTTCACATGCCCAAACCAACTTAATCTTCCCTCTCGTATTTTATTCGTGATACAAGCCACCTCTAGCTTCTGTCGAAAGACGTCGTTTCTTATCCTATCCAGTCTTGTGTGTCCACACATTCACTTTAGCATTCACATTTCCGCACCTCTATTTGTCTCTCGTGTGATTTCTTTATGGCCCAGCAGTCTGTTCCGTATAACATAGCGGGACGTACTGCTACTCTATATAGTTTTCCCTTTATTTTTGCTGGAAACCTCTTATCACTCAAAATCCCTGATGCTGCTCTCCACTTGCACCATCCTGATTGAACATGGTGGGCTACATCGCTATGTATCTCTCCGTCTTCCTGTACGTATGAGCCCAGGTATTTGAACCTAGACGTTTATGGGACCGCGATACCCTGGATGCTGATTTGGGTGTCCTCTTCAGCTTTACCACTAAAGTTACAATGCATGTATTCCGTCTCAGAGCGACTTATCCTTAAGCCTCTGCGCTCTAGTGCTGCTCTCCACTGTTCTAGCATCTCGTTAAGCACCTTTTTAGATTATGATATTAAGACAATATCATCCGCAAACAGCATGCACCATGGGACTGGCTCTTACATAGACTTGGTCATCTCATCCAACACTACTATGAAGAGGAATGGGCTCAATGCCGAACCTTGGTGGAGTCCCACTTCCACCAGGAAGAAGTCTGTGTCTCCGACTGCTGCTCGCACACACGTTTTTACCCCGTCGTACATATCCTTGATTATTTTGATATACCTCTCTGGTACCTTTCTAAGTCGTAGACTTTCCCAAATTAGTTGACGCGGAACACTGTCATAGGCTTTTTCTAGGTCAATGAATACCATATGGAGGTCCCGTTTCTTTTCTCTATATTTCTCCATCAGTCTCCTTATGACGTGTATGGCTTCTGTTGTAGAGCGTCCTGTTATAAATCTAAATTGGTTTATCGCTATCTGAGTTTCGCGTCTAATTCTCGTGTCAATAACTCTTTCCCATAGTTTCATCGTGTGACTCAATAGTTTTATTCCCCTGTAGTTTGCGCAACATCGCACATCTCCTTTTTTCTTATATATGGGGACTATGAAACTGCTTCTCCACTGCTCTAGCATCTTCCCGGTTTTGAAGATAGTGTTGAATAAGTCTGTTAGCCATTGTAGGCCCTCATCTCCCAGGCACTTCCACACTTCAATCAGTATATTGTCTGGCCCTACCGCCTTAGCCCTTCCCATTTTCTTCAGAGCTCTCATAACTTCGTCGACTGTGATGCTTCTACAATAACATTTGTTTTGTTGCGTTGTCAAAGATCTAAATTCATAAGCCTTAATCAAAATACACAAATTGACTTAGTAATTTGACTTATTCCCATATTTCAATTCTAGAAATCATAGCTCTCTAGCACTAACTACATTGGGCCAATTTCTTCACAATACTAAGTAAATGCATACAGAAGTAAGTATAAAACTCAAATTCCATAAGAAAAAAAGTTCAGATTTGTATCGCACCAATCTTCAGTTTCATTGCTAAGCTATTTAGTGATGAAAACCAATAAAATAATTAATGAATTTATAGAAAAAATGGTAACGTTAATTACATGGTTGGTTCCTATGACATCCATAATGCAAGATTAGTTCTAACTTATAAAAATAATATCATTGGTTTTATTATTTGTCAAATCGTAACAACCAAGGTTCCTTGGAGTGGATGACCTAAGTATTAGTAAAACTACCACAATACCCTTTATATATAACAAAATAAGAACTTTTAAATTATTAATATATAAATGCATAAAAAATGGGCACTCTTTGCCCCACCCCACCCACCCCACCCCATCTACTTCCCCACCGATACACTTCTTCAAAAAAACACAAAACCACAACTATTAACCCACCATTGTTAAGCCACTACCACGAGCAACCCACCACCATTGACCGCCATCACTACCACCTTATAGTTATAGACCAACCACCATCTCCATCGCCACCATCCACCACCAACCATCCACCACCATCACCTTCCCCTTCATTCATCCCCCTTTCCTCGCGTAGGTCCGACTATCACCATACCACCTGCAACTCCAGATTATAAAAATCAATGGTGTGAGTATGGTCAGCCCATTCCCGGGACGCTTACAGCTGGTCGATCATCGCACATAAAACATACATTCTCATTTATCTAAAGTAACATTGTAGCAGAAACATTCAAAAATGACATTTCATTTCATTATAAAGGCTTTTGCAAAATAATACATCGTTAATCAGTTACAAAATACATTGTTGTATTACATCACAAAAGCATTATATGAATGGATGCCATCCAAAAGAGCTGAGTAGCCTCCCCGTGCCATCCTCAGCAACATTACCTGCCAACTGGAAACACATAAAAAGTCAGTGTTGCTGAGTGAGTTCTAGTTTTAAAGTAAAACATACTTTACTTTCGATTAAAACCGTATTTTACATTCTTAGGCGATCAAGCATCATAGGTACACATAGGTAATATCATTATTATCTTCATCATTCGTTCGTTAACTTTCGTTCATTCAACGTACATCATTACTATTCACATTCGTTACTTTCATTCCCATTCATTCATAAATTCTTACTTTCATTCGTACGTTCATTACTTTCGATGACATGTACAATACCCCGAACATTATGCACGAAGCTGGTTACTGGGCCTGAGGTCTTTCATAGACCTCGAACATTATGCACGAAGCTGACTCCAGTACCTAGGGCAGGTACATTCACTACTTATCTTTTCTCTTTGATTTCGGATCAATGCCATGTGCTATACCCCGAACATTGTGCACGAAGCTAGTTACTGGGCCTGAGGTCTTTCATAAACCTCGAACATTATGCACGAAGCTGACTCCAGTACCTAGGGCAAGCGGCAAGGATCCTATACATATGGTCAATCACAAGGATTGGACCCCAGTGTGCATCCTTCTGGGGTAGCTAACCCGCACACAGTTAAGCTAACACCCTTCATTGGGTGTGAACCTCCATACATTTGCTTGCAAGCCTTTCTTACTTTAATTCGTTCATTCGTTAATGCATGCATTCTTTCATTACATTCCTCTTTTCATTATCTTCCACTTTACGTTACATAATACTTTCATTTCATTCATTAACGTAACACGTAAAGTCACGGGAAAGATAAACATACATATAATAAGGAACATCATCATACACAGATAGCATCATCATACAGGGCAACATCATACACACATAACATACATCATGTATAATCATGCAACATCATCATCATCATGCCCAACATAACCACTAAGGCCTCAATAGTCATCTTACATGAACTTACGGGAACTTCCAAGTCAATACTTACATCTGCGCTTTCCCCCAAAAGTCAGTAATTAAACTACGCTTTTCCTCGGATACACAAGCCCTGCATGGGCGTATGGACACCCTTCAGTCGCAGGGCCTCCCATGCGACTGAACCCCATGCGAATGAACACCAGGCGATTGAGCCTCGTGTGAAAGGACATCCATATGCAATGAACACTATGCGAATGGACCTCATGCGGTTGAACACTATGCGAATGAGCACTTATGCGAATGGGCCCTCAATCGCATGACTCCCCATGCGATTGGCCCCCCAATCGTGCGAATGAAACTCAATCGTGCGAATGAACCTTAATTGCACCCCATTCGGTCGTATGGCCTCCAGTCGGTCGCCTAGCCCTAGCTGATGCAGAATGCAGTTCATCCCGAACCCAATCTTCCATTTTCGACCTCCAAGCTCATCCAAACCCATTCTAAGCCCAAATCAACCATCCTAAACCTTAGGAATGCATACCACAACACCATTCAAGCACCCAAAAGCCCAGAAACAAACTCCAAACGCATCACTCGCAAACACATACAAATGGGTCAAACACACACACACATAAAACAGGTTTCAGATGTGTTCCAGCCCTAAAATCAGTTGAAAACATGTAAAAGAGGGGTCCTAGAACTCACACAAACAACACCGAGAAATAGAGTTTCGATTGGACCCGCTACACGACGATTTTCACGTTCGAATCCACCCGAACCAACCTTTTCTCCCTTTTCTCCTTCTCTTCTCCCTTTGGCTGAGTTTTTGCAAGAATGGGGAGGGTGTGGGCTACCCTCCCTCTTTTTTACTCCCACTCATCCTAATTTCTTCCCGTTTTGACAAGTTTGGTCCCTCGACTTTGGACTTTATTTCTTTTTCTTCTTTCGTCGGCTTCAAAGAAAACATCTGGGCGTTACAGATGGTGATGGTCGTGGCTACCAGGTGGTATCGGTGATGGTATGGGTGAATAGTTAGGGCTCCAAATCTATATAATTTGAGGTTTTCGGCTACGATAGAGCTCGGCGATATATGGTGGTTGACGAGGTTGTCAGCTGCAGTGGTGGTAGCGGACGTTTTTGGTGGTGGTGGTTTGGGTGTAACCATGGGGTGGGGTAGAGTGCGATCACTTCTATTATATAAAATTATATATTAATTAAAAAGTTATTATTAATATTATTTTTTAAATATATAAGCGTATTTTGATCATTTTACATAGATTAACTTGAGAAACTAACACTTATCCACTCCAAGGACCATGGGTGTTACTGTTTTAATAAAAAGTTGGGATTAATGATGTAATTTATCCATAGTTAAGATTAATTCTGTAATATGCACATACAACCTAAACCCCAAACCAATTGTGTAATTAACTCAAAATTTACCTGTCGCTGAGTGATATTAGATGGCTAGCGAACAATGAAGGAGTGGGGGCACTCCACCATTAAATAAAGAGTGTGTTTGCCCATGTATGAAACAAAAAGTTAATACATACAAATGGTAAGACTTGTAAAAAACTCATTTTTTTGAAACATATATGTAGTAATTGAGTTATATGAAGTTACAACATAGTAATATTTGTAACGGAGCTCATATATGAAACAACAAGGTTTTATATATGCAATAATATAATTATACGTCATCCTGTTTATTATGCTCATGTGTTTATCATGTTTATTATGTTTGTACTGATAGTATTGAAGAAAATAACTGGAAATAATAATTATGAAGTTGTGTTCATTGTTTGATTGAAAATTAGTTTTAAAAATCCGAAATAGCCAATTCTTCATTTTTTTAATTTGATTCATTGTTTCTTGAAGCTGATACTTGGATTTTTGATTTGATTGAGAATTTGAGAGTGTGGGAAAATCCTTTGAGATAGAGAAAGATTGTATTCAACTTGATTTAAGTGACAGAGGATAGCAAATCAAATGATTCTTAATGAAAAATACATATTTGCCTAAAATAAAAATAAGGAGTGGAAGATTAGTTAGATATGTATATTTTTAACAGTTTATAGAATTAAAGTTTAAGGTTAATTTTGTTGGTTAAAAATGATTTAATACAACTCTTCCAATATATATATAGAACACAGATGTCATGGTTTTCTATCTAAGAGCATTTGACATTAAGTTAGATCCCTATAGTGAAACCTTTGGACAAACTTAGACAACTGGTTTGACTATATTTGGCTATTGATTTGAACATGAATTTAGCTTCCTTCCTTTGAAGTAGTTACAATTACATGATCGTTTTAACTTGCCTATACACACGTAAATGTAAACATGAAAATCTTTTTTTAGGAAGAAATTATATCACATGGATGGGATGGAAACCAAGGGTGACTATTATGGACCCAGAGCTCATCAAAGATGTATTAACAAAGTTAAATGATTTTCAAAAGACGACCAGCAGTCCATTTGTTAGGTTAATAGCGACAGGATTAGTGACATACGAAGGGGATCAATGGGTCAAGCATAGAAAATTAATTAACCCAGCTTTCCATGTGGAGAAGCTAAAGGTAATATGATAATATACAGTTTGTTTTCACATCTTTATTATTAAGTTAATCCTCTAGTAACTATGCATCATTTCAAGGAACAAGTTTATGCATGTAGATTATTGATAACAACCATGTTTTGTGCCTAGAATATGGTACCAGCTTTCTATTTGAGTTGCAGGGAAATGCTGGGGAAGTGGGAGAAACTTGTTTTGTCAAGCAAATCCTGTGAGTTAGATGTTTGGCCCCATCTTCAAACTTTAACTAGTGACGCTATATCAAGAACCGCATTTGGAAGTAGTTATGAAGAAGGAATTCAAATATTTAAACTCATAAGACAACAAAGTATATTTGCAATGGAGGCAATGCAGTCACTTTACATCCCCGGATCTAGGTAAGTGGCATATTCTTGCCATAATGTGGCATGTTTATCCTACTAAGAAATGAAAACATGTTAATAAAAAAATTGAAGTAGCCAAATCTAATTGTATGTATGATATATGATTTCCATAGGTTTCTTCCTACAAAGAGAAACAAGATGATGAAAGTAATAAATAAAGAAGTAAATATGTCTGTAAGAAGTATCATTGACAATAGGTTGAAGGCAATGAAAGCCGGAAAAGGTAGTAATGATGATTTGTTAGGAATAATGCTTGAATCTAATATCAAAGAGGCTGAACAACATCAAAACAAGACTCATGGAATGACCATTAATGAAGTTATTGAAGAGTGTAAACTCTTTTACTTTGCTGGACAAGAAACAACATCTAGCTTGCTTGTATGGACAATGATTTTATTAAGTAGACATCAAGATTGGCAGTCACGTGCAAGGGAAGAAGTCTTGAATATTTTGGGAACAAAGATATACATATAGATGGGTTAAATCATCTTAAAGTTGTAAGTACTTATAAGTACAACTAATGAATTCCATAATTATACTAGCCATACATTCTAAACTCATCTTTTACTTTTTTGAACATAGGTGAATATGATTTTCTATGAAGTACTACGACTATATCCTCCTGTTGTTGGAACAGCTCGCATGGTTAACAAGGATATCACACTAGGAGGATTTTCACTACCATCCAAGCTTCAAATTGGGTTGCCAATCATGCTAATTCACTATGATGAACAACTTTGGGGTAACGATGCCAAAAAATTTAACCCTCATAGATTTTCTGAAGGAATCTCGAAGGCAACCAAAAACCAAGTCATTTACTTTCCTTTTGGTTGGGGACCCCGAATTTGCATTGGACAAAACTTTGCATTGCTAGAAGCTAAAATCGCCCTCATAATGATCTTACAGAGGTTCTCTTTTGAATTTTCACCATCCTATGTTCATGCTCCTAATCTTATTCTCACCCTCCAACCCCAGTATGGTGCGAACCTGGTTTTGCATAAACTCTAGTCATCTGTCATCTTAGTGGATTACCATTTTTGATTTCTACAATAAAAGGATGTTATACTATAGACATAGTTTATTTAGAAGGAAATGTTTCATATACGTGGATATCTTCTTAGTAGGTTCTTAGTGCTTGAAGTTTCTTATATAAAAAATTTGCAAGTGTATTACAACATCATCACAAACATATACTATACTAAACACATCACTAAAAAAGGAATCCATAGCTAGTACGAAGGATTTTATCTAATTTGCAAAGAGAAAACATGGTAAGTGCATGAAGTAAATTTTAGTGTGTGGTATTCTTAACCACTTGATTTCATATTTGAGGGCGAAGTAGTGACTAATATTAGTACATCTTAAGGTTATATGAACATCGATGAAACAGTAACCAAAGGAAAATCAATTTAGGAAACATTTAAATTTATCCAACTTGGTTAATTATGATTTGAAATAAAAATTTATAACTAGAGTTGTTCAAATAGCCTGTGGCGTACTCCGCTACCTGTCGCACCCTACTTGATGGCGGAATTATTGGTGCAGACGAATGTGAATCGATTGTTCGTAGTAATGGTAATAATTTTTTTTGGAATAATGCTAATTGCAATTTTCATTGATAAATACTAGTCAAATCATTCATTAGAATCAAACAATAATTTAAATATGCTAATAAATGTCTTTTTATGTTTGCCTGTAATCCAACTTAAGTTGCATTTCCGGAAATCACGTGTAAAATAACAAGTCAGCTAAACAATTAGTCGGTGTGAATATTCACAGGTTTGCAATACATTGATATATTGAATAAAATGTTTGAAATAATTTAATACTAATGGTAATATTAAGTCTTATAATACAATAATATAACATAAAAGACAAATCAAACCTAACGACTGAAGTAACTCGATCCCGTAGACGAAGCCTTATAAATAAGCATGAATCCAATTTCAATCACACTCAAATAATCAAATCGGGTGAGTTTGTCAAACAAACAGATCTACCATTGCTATCGTGGTTTGTATAAATTAATTACTGTGTTAACATCTAATTTTTCTAACTATGAACACATGATTGCAAGTAATAACTTAGTATAAGAATAATTGAATTTTTGAATAGAATATCAATGAATAACAAATGATTATATAAGTGTCACATGATTATCCTAGATAATAAACACAAGAAAATGGACTATGAATACTTATTTGATAGTTATATGTAATTTGAGAAAATAAATAGCTTAGATTAGGCACCAAACTTCCTCACGGGTTAACCTAAGGAATGATGTCCTAAATTAAAATAATATAATTAATTGGATTTGGGTTCAACAAACAATTTTAAAATAACATAATTAATTTATTATATAGCTTGATTAAACAAAATAGGATAGATTAATAAAGTAATTGAATTTAAAATAATAATTAATAAAATAAAATAAAATTATTAAACATAATTTAGATATTTAATGTATAATAATTGATTGGATATAATCTAAATATTAAACTGTAAAAAACAATTAAATTTAATAATTAATTATTCAAATAACTTTGATAAAAATAACTCATTGAATAATTATTTATTTAAATGATTTACAAAATATTAATACAAAATAATTTGAAATAATTTAATGTTTGCTTTAAAGTAATTTTTTATAAAATTTAAAACTTATATAAAAATTTGTAATATTTTTGTATTATTTAAGACAATCAAATAATAACATTGTGAAATTTAATTGTTTAAGATTATCATTTTTAAATAATAGTTTCTAAAATAGATTCAATGAAAAAATATTTTTATATTAATCTAATAATATATTAAAAAATTCTAATTTTAATTTGATTAAAAAAATTTTAAAAATATATACGGGTGCTTGTGGTCAAACCCGAACATTTTAATTCAATTGCTTTGATTAGTTTGACCATGAATTGACTTGAAACAGATTCAATTTTGAACAAAGGTTTCGCTTTCAATTATAATAGCCTTAACAACTGAATAACTTGAATTAAAATGGGTCTCAAGTTCGAAGTCCATGCACAAAAGATAAGAACGGCTAATTGGAATTGAAATCAATTAATGTGGGTGTGCGGGGGTTGCTAGAGACTTATTAGAGAGTTAGGTGCTGTTTGTTTTTTCTGCAGGAAAACGTCTGCAGTCTGCGGACCACATCTGCAGACATTGCAGACATCTGCAGCAGAAGAGGTGGACCAAACGTCTGCAGTCTGCAAGAAAAAGACTGTTTGATTTTTTAAAACCTGCAGACTGCTAAAATATGCTGTAAACATTCCACTCCTGTTCTTCGAATCAAAATCATTTTATCAATTTGATAATTTAGTTCTACATAAACAAATCAAACAATAAGATCTATCTATCAGAGCTTTAAACGAGTATTTAGGGCTCACGTTGTATTCAAAATCAAGTAAACAGAGCATCGAATTCAAAACACATAATAAAAGTTGGAGTTTATAACAAATTCAACTGTTGTTCTTTGAATCAAACTCATCTGACAATTTAGTTCTACATAAACAAACAAAACAATAAGATCCTATCTATTAGAGCTTTTATCAAGTATTTAGGGCTCAAACTGTATTCACTGATTAAATTAGGGTTTGTGGAGTACCAGGAACGTATCCAAATTCAGAAAGTCGATCTTCAAGCTGAAGAATATCATTCTGATTCTTCTTGTAAATCTCGTTGCAGTGACCAAGCAACTCCTCAAACGACACCGTATCAAATGCCATCGACTCAAGCAAATTAAGGTCACCCGTTGCAGTGGATACACGGCGGTTCAAGCATTGCACGAACGACAACGAAGCAGAGTCTGGAGGAGAATCGAGCGCTGGAGGGCGGCGGCGCTAGAGGGGCAGGAGGTTTTGCGGCGGAGGAGGGGCGGCAGGAGGGCGACGGCGATGGATGGTGGAGAGAATGACGGGAACAGTGAAGAGAGGAGAGGCGTTGGTTGTGTTGTGTGTGTGATTAGGGCTCAAAAATCTTTTATGTGAAGAGAGGAGAAGAGGTTCATAAAATGTCTTCCCATCTGAAGACTAGTGTCCATGTCTGCCCCATGAAGAGCTCAGGAAGACGTTTTTTAATGAAACGTCTTCCAGAAAACAAACAGTCTGCGAAGTAAAAACCTCTTCCCGTGTCTGCGAGCGCGCAGATAAAGAGGTGGGGAAGAGGTTTTTTCAAAAAACAAACACCCCCTTAGTTGAAACAAGATCAAGAAAAAGAGGGAAAGGTTTGGGCTTAGTAAAATTTTACATATTTGGTCCCTGAAGTTATACTTTTAGTTTTATAATTATATTTTTTTCCAAAACTTATTAAAACCTTAAATTTTGTATGAATGATAAATTATTAATTTATGGAATTTTTATGAACTTTATATATCAAGTAAAAACTTTGTAATGTACTTATTTATTTTAATTTATAATCAAAATCTTTTAATTAATATTAAAATCTTATATATTTATCAAAATTAATTTTATAAATTATAAAATTATTATAAATTTTATAACAATAGTTTTAGATGATGGAGATTAAAGGAAGGGCTCCATTAGCTTTAGAAAAGTAAGCTAAGTGTCACGGACTGATTTGTTTAGTTCTCATGCGGCACTTATATCCGTTCTAAGTCAGCATTCTTGATCTTGAATGGATGGTTTTCAGCAGTGGAAGTCTTTGTAAGGGAATGTTGGATTTATAGTATGCAAGTGGAATGCTTATGTGTGATTACAACACAAGTAGATTGCTTGTATTACTATGAACACAAGTACAAGGCTTTAGTTACAAGGAACTTAGGTGTGTGCAAATGAGGCACCACCAACCTATTTATACTTGTTACATGCCTTCTAGATTGTTTTACATCTAGATATGTCTTTATATAATATCTAAGACAAGATATTTATAAGGATTTCTCTAGATCCCACATGATCTTTCAAGGTAGCTCCATGACTGATTTTTATAGTCCTTTCTGGAGTATGTTGAGATATTTTAGGGCTGCTAGAGTTTATTATTCTTAGCAGCCCTTAAGGCACGGTTTCAAGCATGTTGCGGGATGTTCTAGAGGCTGCCATGTTGGTGCAGAATTGTGCGGGTTGTTCCGGAGTCTTCCTGGTAGCCTTGTTGGCTTCACAAGCACCCCTAATTGATAAAAGTTAAGGTGTTGCGATCTGCGTTTTGGCGGGCCGTGACATTCTCCCCCACCTTATGCCACGACGTCCTCGTCATGTTGCCTTGATGCCCTATGAGTTGTCTACATGAGTTTCAAAATAGATGGTTTTGCCTCGATGCCTTGTATCAGGCTCCAAGGAAATTGTGTGCATCTGATCTCCCTTGATGATGTACATAGTGTTTATGAATGTTACTGGGTAGGCTTTTGCTTTTCGAAAGAAATCCATCCCTAGCACGATATCATAGTCGTCTAGTGGGACGACTGAGAAGTGCAGCTTTCCTGCCCACGTACCAATCTTTGTTTTTACACCCCATGTTGCTCCTTCTATTGGTTTCGTGTCTCCTGAGGCGGCCTTGATCCATCCTTCTTACGTTGTGATCCTTAAGCCAAGTCTTCAAGCCTCTTTAGGTGAGATGAAGTTGTGGCTTGCTCTGGTGTCAACCAACGCTTTCACAAGTTGCCCCTTTATTTACATGTTTACGAACCGAAGTCCCTTTGATTCTGTCTTTGGGTTGTTTCTGGTTATGGTCTGGTTTAATTGGTTTGCTATTACCAAGGGCTTGCCTTCAACTGTACTTAACGTATTAAGTATTTGAAGTTGCATTGTTCCTAGACGAACCTCTTCTGGTTCTGATGGTTCATCATCAGATCTGATCAAGGCTGTTAGTCTGGCCTTTTTCGGACAATCCCGTGCATTGTGCGGTCCATCGCAAAGGAAACATCCTTGATTGTTTGAACTTCCTTTTCATATCTTGGTGGTCGTCGATTATCTTCTTTTCGATTGTGATTTTGGTTATTATTGTGGGGTCTCGCTCCCCCACTTTTTTCATCGTTATCCTCCATAACGATGGGTTTTTGTGACCGCCTTTCATTATGGTCGATCAGGCTTTCGGTAACAATGATGGCTGAGGACAAGTCTTGAACATTTCTTTGTTCAAGTTCGGTTCTTGCCCATGTTTGTAAGCGATCGATGAAGTATATGAGAGAATCCTTTAGTGACAAGTCCGGAATTTCTAGCACAAGGGTAGTGAAATCTTTGACGTAGTCCTTGATGCTACCGTTTTGCTTTAGATTAAGAAGCCGAATCTTTGCTTCGTGTTTAGCGTTTTTCGGATAAAATTGTTTCTTGATTTCTTTTATGAAATCAGTCCAAGTTTGTATGGTGCACGTACCTGTATTAATCTCCATGTGCTTTCGTCGCCACCATAAAGCTGTGGTCTCCTTCAAGTAAAGAGTCACCGTCTTGATCTTCTTGGCGTCATCGACAATATCGATATCCTTAAAGTATTGTTCCATCTCCCAAAGAAAGTCATCCATGGCCCTCGCCTCTCATTTACCAACGAATGGTGATGGTTTGGGGATGTCCACCTTTGTAGAGGCATGGATTATGTTATCTCCTCCGGTTGCTAGTGCGCGCTTGCAAACACTTAGTTCGGTTTGGAAGTCTTTGATTTCCCTTTAAAAGTTAGCTTTGAGTTGATCCAACTCCCTTGTGAATGCCTCTTCCATCTCCTTCTTTATCAAGAAGAGGGCGAGTTTGAGGTCGCTTCGCATTTCATTGAAGTTATTACCTAATGACTCAACATGTTGCAAAGAGTCATAGGTATGTGTTTTGAAGATATCGACTTCAGCCTTGAATTCATCCATTTCGTTTTTGAATTCAGACAATGCTACCTCAACATCTTCAACTCTTTTGTCCATGCTTGCAACCAAGTCTTTGGACATGCTTCGAGTTTTCTTGTCACCTTTACGAGTCTCCTCCCGTCCACGGGTCTTGTCTCTGGCAACGCTTGTGACTATAACCTTCTCCGGATTAGATGCCATCCCAAAGAGTAGACGCGGCTCTGATACTACTTGTGACAGACTGATTTGTTCAGTTCTCATGCGGCACTTAGATCCATTCTAAGTTAGCCTTCTTGATCTTGAATGGATGGTTTTCGGCAGCGGAAGTCTTTGTAAGGGAATGTTGGATTTGTAGTACGCAAGTGGAATGCTTGTTATGTGTGATTACAACACAAGTAGATTGCTTGTATTACCATGAACACAAGTACAAGGCTTTAGTTACAAGGAACTTAGGTATGTGCAAATGAGAACATATTGTTACATGCCTTCTAGATTGTTCTACATCTAGATATGTCTTTACATAATATCTAAGACAAGATATTTACAAGGATTTCTCTAGATCTCACATGATCTTTCAAGGTAACTCCATGGCTGATTTTGTAGTCCTTTCTAGAGTATATTGAGATATTTTAGAGCTGCTAGAGTTTATTATTCTTAGCAGCCCTTAAGGCACGGTTTCTAGCATGTTGTGGGATGTTCTAGAGTCTTCCATGGCTGCCATGTTGCTGAAGAATTGTGTGGGCTGTTCTGGAGTCTTCCGGGCAGTCTTGTTGGCTTCACAAGTGCCCCTAATTGATAAAAATTAAGGTGTTGCGATCTGTGTTTTGACGGGTCGTGACATAAGGCTCTTGATGTATTGATCTTATATGGTTTAATCTCTTGTTAGGATACGATGTTTTTTTTTCATTTTGGATAATGTTTTCATGAAATCTTAGTGTTTAGATTTTTGTTGGTGTTCATCTTTCTGTATTATTTATCTGAGTCTTATTTCTGAGTATTTAACAACAAGTGTTTTTATTTCTTTTTTTATCTTACTTGGCAACTTAGTTCTTGATTTAGGTTTGGTCATTTATTGCAATTTTTACACCTTCCCCCTTCCTAATATTACTAATTATATATTTCACCTACCACAAAATTAGTTACATTTTTTCCTTCATAAAACATATATATTACATCTATATCTATTTTAGTAAAATTAAATTATTAAATGACTATTTTATTCTTACATTGACTATGGAATTTCACACATTGACTTTTTAGTATTGTAGATGTTTAAAAATTGACAATAGTTTATTTTCTTTTCTTTTTTTATTTGAAGATGTAACTTTGATTATCGATGATTCTTTTTCTTGAAATAAAGTCTTAAACTTTTAATTTTAATATGTAAATTTGTTATTTTTATTTATAGAGAAGCCTTGAAATATGCAATTGTTAGGGCTGATAAGGCTGGTACAACCAAAATAAATACTTAAACTTATTTTTGATACATTGTATGGACTTCCGAAGGAAAAGTTGCATTTCCGAAGACAAGTTCACCACCTTTCGAAGCCAAGAGTAGAAGAACTTCCGAAGAGAAACTTAGTAAGAGAAACTTAGTCTTCCGATACTAAGTTTACTCTTCCGAAGTATAAAGAAGACTGGAAGCAGCTAATTCGAAGGAGTTGTTCCTTCTGAAGCTAAAGTAACTTTGGAAGACTTTATGTCTTCGGAAGTATACTTACCTTCCGAAGTAACTACTGTGAAAGGTGGATAAAGTAAGGTATCTGTCAGTCAACTGCTACACTGACAGACTGCATGGAACTTTTCCATGCGGGTATGTTTGACCTTACTTTATCCACTTTTCATCCATCATAGATTAGTACAGTTATCATACTTAGTTGGTGATAAAAGGTAAGTCATGGGCTTGTCATGACTACCTAATACTAGGATAATACTTTATCTTAGTTTACATACTTCTAGCATCTGTAGTATTTTGCCTAGATGTATTTTCTAGCTAGTTTTCCAAGTATAACCGGCTATAGATAGTAGTATATATAGCTCTTTGTAAGCTCATTAGAGCATGATTATAATAGTCTTGTAATCTTTGAGTTGAGAATAATATATACAAGTATCTTGAAAACTTATTCTTGTGTCTTGCTTACTTAATATAATACTATCAACTCTTAGAAGATTCTGCTTTATCATTTGAGTATATCAAGTAAGTTAAGAGAGAACCATTGTGTTAAGTGACTTGTAATGATCCTGCAATTGGTATCAGTGCATCCAAGCTCTTGATTGTGAGATCTTCCCATCCTAAATTATCTTGACTTTTCACTTATGCACTCACCTCACTCAATATGGCCACAAACCATAAATCTCCAGAATTTGAAATGGGAATGATGAATAAAGCTCCTATCATCACTCCTGAAAATTTTAGATTCTGGAGGATGCGGATTGAAGGCTTCATCAAGTATCAAGACAACCAAATGTGGAGATCTATCGTTAATAGTCCTTACAAACCAAAGGTGGCATCACCTGATAGGAAAGGTGCCATCATAGAAAAGGATGTTGAAGATTACTCAGATGATGATCACAAGAAGATGGACATCGACAGCAAAGCCATGACTGTACTACTTACAGCCATACCAAACTCCATCATGGTAGGCTTTGAGCACTGTAAGATAACCAAAGAACTCTTTGATGCTTTGACTCAAATGTACTCTGGTTCTAATGACTCCAAGAAAGACTCCATGAAGCAGTAGTTTGAAAACTTTACCTATATTACTAGCGAAACTCTTAGCCAGCAATATTTCAGGTACATGGATCTTATCTCATCACTTCAGTCAGTTAGAGTTTCTCTTGAGAAAAGAGACCTATCAAGGAAGTTCATGAGTGCACTTCCTTAAGAGTGGACTTTCTACTGTGTCTTTTTCAAGAGAACAGAGAACTTAAACACTCTCAGAATGACTGAACTATTCGGTATTCTTGATGGATACCGTGTAGAGATGGAGACTTAGAAAGACCATCAGATAAACATAATTTCTGGTCCTTCCACTAGCAATGCTCTAGTTGTTGCTTAAGGATCAAGAAACCCCTAGTCCCAACAGTATCTGACATACTCCTAGCAGCAACCTTCCATACTTCACTTTTCTTGAAACATCAAAGTCTTAACAGGCTCAATCAAGTCCCTTCCCAGATAATTGTGCCTTTGTTTCAGGAAATGAACACTCTAGTGATTTTGGGTTCTGATTCGAAGACCTAGAATGCTTCAGTCCTGATGATGTTGAATACATGGATATAGTTCAACAAATGGCTCTGCTGACTTATAGAGCAAAGAAGTTCTTTAAAAGAACTGGAAGGCAGTTCCCTCAAAACCTAACCAACAGCAATTCGGGTTTGACAAGAGCAAGGCCAAGTGTTACAATTGTAACCAACTTGGTCACTTTGCTAGGGAATGCAGAGCTCCAAAATCCAACCTAGGAGCCGCTCAAGACTCCAAATCATCTACCACACATAAAGCTGCATCAACTGAACAACAAACCATTACTGTAACTCAAGAAGTTGATTGGAGCTTTATGGTGCAAGAAGTGAATCCTGCTCAAGCACTCATGGCTGGAACTGATGATAGCAAGGTAAATAAACATCTTTGTACTCCAACTTGTATTACTAAAGTCATACTGTATTAGGACTATAACATGGAAATCAAATATGATATTGAGTCCTTAAAGATTTTAAAATCTGACTTTAAAAGGGCTAAATGTAACTATAAAATAAAAATTGAAAAGTTAGAAAGAACTATGTCCTCTTTAAAGCATGAACAGACTAATTATAGGACTCAAATCAAAGATTTAATTTCCAAGTTAACTGAGGCTCAAGCCCAGCTAGTTATAGCGGAGGCTAAAGCAGAGAAGTATGCTATTGAAGAGCATAACTTCCAAACCATCCTTGCATCATCCTCTCACTCAAAAATATGTTATCAAAACAAAGAGGGGTTGGGAACCAATGAAATTGCTCCACCATATTCTTATGAGTCTATAAGACAACCAAGATGTGGTACTGAAGAGCAAGAGGTTCCATCTGCTGAACCCTATCTTATGAAAAGAAGAATGATGCAAGTATGGAGACCAATACAGGAGAGGATCAGGCAGAAAACTCGATCCTCACATGTAATAAACAACCCTTGACCACCAAAGCTAAAAGAAAAAAAGCCAAGGCAGCCAGGAAAACTACCAAGAAAGTTGCTGAATCCAAGCTGAAGATAGACCCAAAGAAAAAGGGTGTGTTTATTACAGCAGGATTCCAGGTGGTAGGAAAATCGGATCTAGGAAAGGAATGCAGTACCAGCAATCCTATCCAACTGAAGGATCAGAAACTTAAGGGGAAAACTGTTGAGAAGTGCAAGAAACAACGGTCCGGACAACAACGGTCCGGACACCCCTTGAAGAGCAACATTGCATGCATAATGTGTGATTTGCACAACCACATGGCTAAAGATTTTTATTACAATCCTGCAAGCACACATTATGCAAATAATGTTAAGAAAGAAGAAGTCAAGGAAGGTTTCATATTTGGACCTTATCACATGGTTCAAATAATGAGAAAAGGAAAACTAACTTCCGAAGCCAAATTACTTTTGGAAGAAAATCATTCTTCCGAAGGAAAAATAGCTTTAGAAGTAAAGACAAAGAAAATTCAAAAGGACAAGAAAATTCCTTTGAGACCTTCCGAAGTAAAGACTGCTTCGGAAGAACAGGTTGTGCAAGCTTCTTTCGAAAAGAAAGAGGCTTCGGAAGAAAGCTCTGTTGGTCAAGCTTCATCAAGCTCATCTTTGCTGATCAACCAAAGGATAGAATGGAAGATCAAAGAAGAAGCTGCAGCCTCAACCTCTTCTTCCAAAACCACAATTGAACCCCCATGTCTACATTTTGGTTCAATTCTATCAATATTAGAAGAACCCAAGACCAACAAGGCTTGGGTTTCCAATAGCACCTAACTTTTTCATCTAATATGCAGGGACATCTACTTAATGGAAACATCTGGATTGTGGACGGTGGATGCTCAAGGCACACGACAGGGAACATATCTCTTCTTCAATAATTTCAACTTTTTGATGGAGGACCTGTTTAGATTGGAATTGAAACTGGTGGATATATTTCTGGCAGGGGAAGTGTATCCAATAGTAAGTTAAAAATTGACAAGGTAAACTTTGTCAAACAGCTTGAACACAACCTGTTAAGTGTTTCTCAATTCTATGACCAAAAGCACCACATGCTTTTTACAGAACATGAGTGCATTATCCTCAAACCTGGGATGACAATTCCTCAGGAATTAGTGCTTCTTAGATCTCCTAGAAAAGGGGATACGTACAAGCTTGATATGAATAATGCTTCCCCACTGGGTGAAGTATCATGCTTTCTTTCTAAAGCAAACGATGATGAGTCAACTCTGTGGCATAAGAGAATGTGCCATGTTAATTTTAAGACCATGAATAAGCTGGTCAAAAATAACTTGGTACATGGAGTGCCTAAAAAAGGAATTTATCTGCAATGACAATTGTGTTACTTGCCTAAAAGGAAAACAACACAAGGTTCCTCATAAATCCAAAGAAGTGAACTCTATCACCACTCCATTACACTTGTTACACATGGATCTCTTTGGTCCTACAAGTATAATAAGCATTGGAAGGAAATCATACTGTCTTGTGATTGTTGATGACTTCACTAGATATACATGGGTTTTCCTTTTAAGAACTAAGGATGAAACTGCTGAAATTTTAAAATCTTTTATTCTTAAAATTGAGAACCAGATAGATCATAAGGTAAAAATGTTAAGAAGTGACCAAGGGACTGGATTCAAGAATCAAGTTCTTGAGTCATTCTATGATTCTAAAAGGATCACCAGACAATATTGTGCTCCTAGAAATCCTTAACAGAATGGTGTTGCTGAGAGGAAAAATAGGATATTTATTGAGGCTGCTAGGACTATATTAGCTGATTCAAAACTATCTCTAACATTCTGGGCAGAGGCAGTCAGCACCACATGCTATGTGCGGAACATAGTTCTTATAGTTAAGCCCCCTGGTAAAACCCCTTATGAACTATGGAACAAGAGACCACCTATCATTGGTTTTCTTAGGTCCTTTGTAGTAGCTGTACCATACTTAACACAAAGGATAATTTAGCAAAATTTGCTGAAAAGTCAGATGATGCTATCTTTGATGGATACTCTTCAAGCTCCAAAGCTTATAGAGTATACAACATTAAGAATCAATAATTTGAGGAGTCATCCAATAATGTTGTTAATGAGCACACTCCTTGTGTTAAGGGGAATGGCCCTGAATATATCTTCAACTTAGAATTGTTTTCCAACTATTCTAAACCTTCATGTGAGATTATTTTAGCTGGAACAGGTGGACAAACAAATTCCTATGCAGATCATATGTTTGAGTTACCAAGGCCTCTTCCAAGATCTCCAAGAAGACATGAAAATCAAACTCCTATAGCTGGTAATCCAGAGAGTCTGACCATCTCTAGAACCAATGGAGCATCAACAAGTTGTCAGCCACATAAGCCCCAATCTTCACCAACAAACAACTTAGAAATCAACACCAAGCTAATGAAGACAATGACTTGGAGGAACGGGAAACTGTTGATCCTGCTTCACAACAACTCATAACTGATGGTATAACACGTTCATTGAATTAGTCATCATTGAATGAATGTGAGACAACAGCTGGTGGTGATATTTACAATCCTGAGCAAAACATCTCTAACCTGGATCTATCTCTGCAACTAGATGTGATTCCTAGGCTCAAGATTCACAATATCCATCCAGCTGAGAACATCATTGGGAATGTCACAAAAGGAGTAAAAACAAGGACTCAAACCCGTCAAGGGAATGTCTGCTTGTATTCATGCTTCCTCTTCAATTTGAGCCCAAGAAAGCGAAAGAAGCCTTAAAGGACATAATTGGGTTGAAGCAATGCAAGAGGAGTTGCTTCAATTCAAAAGGCAAAAGTATGGAACTTATATCCTCTACCAAAAGTCCAAGTCCCTATAGGCACCAAATGGTTGTTCTAGAACAAGAAGGACGACAGAGGTTTGATCATCAAGAACAAGGCCAGACTTGTTATTCAAGGATACACACAAGAGGAAGGAATTGAATACACAGATGTTTTGCACCTGTTGCAAGACTTGAGGCTGTTACGAATCAATCAAACTCCGATCGAACGGTGTTTCCCGCCTTTTTATTCTCAAGTTTACAGTGATAAAATTACGAAAATAAAATAAATGTTTAATGCTTAAGGAAGATACACGAAATCAAACTCCGATCGAACGGTGTTTCCCGCCTTTTCATTCTCAAGTTTACAGTGATAAAATTACGGAAATAAAAATAAATGTTTAATCTTTAAGGAAGATACACGAAATAAAAATAAATATTTAATGCTTAAAAGAATAAAAAAAAAATAAAAGCAATATGTCACGGTTTGGCCAAACCATGACATATAGCCCCCCCTGCGCACAATCAATACCCCCATAATTACATACCCAATCAATACCCCCATAATTACATACCCAATCATTGACCCCAGATCTAACTGTCACGGGTAGGGTAAACCGTGACAGCTAGATGTCACACCTGACCTAGCGGTCACGGGGAGACCTAACCGTGACAGCTTGGGTCGGTTTTCTCCAGGAAAAGCACGGTGCGCCTAAAATTTTCGATCATAAAAAGGTAAACAATGATAGTATTAAATGCTAAACATACTATTTATATTCTTTTCACATTATAAACGTATTTTTATTAAAAGTGTAATCTTTTTAAAAATCTGTACTAATAAAGGAAAATAAAATTATATTACACGTTATCTTTTCACACCCTATATGCCACATGTGACATGTCACTATCATAAAAAAATGATCATTTATTTATCATATTAAATGCTAAAAATATTATTCCACATTATAAAATACACTTTTATTAAAAAATATAATCTCTTTAAAAATAAATAAATATGATTTTTTAATACAAAGAACTTTTCTTTAAATGGCATTTAAAAAATAAAAAATTGGAATATTAAAATCATATTTTAAACAAAAGTTTTTAAAAACGAAAGTTTAAAAATATTGTAATTGCATTATTTTTTAAGTTAGTAGATTATAAGAATCATATTTTATCTAAAAACTATAATATAATTTCTTAATATTAATTATTAACTATTAGTTTTATATTTTAATTTAACCCGTGTAAAATATGAATTTCTAAACTAGTGAAGTAATTAATATGATATTTATTGGGTGGTGCTGGGGACACCGCAGGGGTTTTTGGGGGTAGGTCGGGCCAAACGGTCACGGTTAGGGCTTGCGGTCACGTTTTGATGCTTAACCGTGACCGCAAGGTCTTGCGGTCACAGTTTCTGTGTCTGTCTTCCGACACCCCGTGACAACAAAACGACAAATGGCCAGGAAAATTGAAAAACCGATCACCAAACCGTCACGGTTTGGCCTAACCATGACCTCTAGGGTACGAGGTTCGGTTTAAGATACGAGGTAGACCGTGATGTTGATAAAAGGGCCAGGATTCGCGCCACGAACCGTCACGTGGAGGCCAAACCATGACGGTTTGTGCACCAGATTTCACCTTAAATACCTTTCAGCTTTCAACACTCGCCATTTAATCCACCACTCGAAATTTTTTCATCATAAGCTATTTGAGCTTTCATTCATCCAACACTCGAGATTTTTCAGACTTCGTCATTCCAAAACACGTTAATTTGAAAACAATGTCGGGTTCGGGAGATCATTATCAAAGCCGAAGCTTCCAGATTTGAATGAGGTGCCACATATCGAAGATTCGAACCAGGTTAAACTAGTATATGTTTTATTATAACAGAGCTGGATTACGGACATCCCCCGTACCAGTTAGAACTAGAAATTACACATGTGTCGGATACTTTTGTTGGAAATGACACAGATGAGAGTGACGGTTCGATTCACCTCAAAGAAAACCATGGGGACACCGCGGAGCATGATGGGGATGATGATCGGATAAGAAAGGCTACGGTTTCTTATAAAACCGATAAAGTACGAAGAGTTTTTATTCTTTTGTTTATTTTATTTTTTATTTGTTTTATATATTGTTTTTTATGTATAGCTTTATTATTTTTTCAGTATTTTGATTCTCGTGAGGACTTGGAGAAGTAGGCTAAAATGAGAGGACGCGAGCATGGGTGCGTCATTATGGTGGGTCGGTCATGAAAAAAGGATGTGGAACTATTTTGCAATCGTAGTGGTGAACCTAAATTCACTGGCACAAGTAGACGTACTGGGAGCATAAAAAAGGATGTCCCTTTAAACTCGTAGGGAAGTACGTAGGAAAGAGTGACAGTTGGATGTTAGAGGTGAGAAACGAGACGCACAACCACGATCCTGTTGTGTACGAGGAGTGCCACGCGCATCTTAGGAAGATGACCGCCGAAGAAATTGATCTTGTCGAGAAGTTACACAGACAGTACGTACGGCCACGACATATTCATTCAGCCGTAAGGGAGCACTTTCCCCACAACGTCTGTGTTGTTCATGACATATACAATCTGACGTCGAAGTTTAGGGCTGAGGGGAGAAAAGGCATGACACCAATGCAGGAACTTGAAAACCTGTTACAATCTAAAGAGTTCGTGTATGAAACACGAACGAATGCAACTACTAAGGCCGTGTAAGATGTTTTCTTTTGTCATCCTACTTCGTATAAAATGTGGCGCGCATTCCCGCACGTGATGTTATAGACACGACGTACAAGACTAACATGTACAACATTCCGTTTGTTCTGGTTATTGGCGTTACGTCGACGTCGAAGTCGTTTTGTATTGCGCATGCATTTATATCGAGGGAACGGCAGGACAACTTCACATGGGTACTGGAGCGGATCAGAGATATGCTTGATGGGTGTGTGGAGCCCCGCGTTATTGTCACAGACAGGGACATGGCCCTGATAAGCGCGTGTGACACAGTGTTCCCGAGTGCTACTAAAAACCTATGCAGGTGGCACGTTAGGGAGAATATCAAAAGACGGTAGAATATCCTTTTTAAAACCGACATGTGGAAGGATTTTTCATACTGGTGGAAGACCTTGTGTTCGTCTCCCACAGAGGCATTGTACGATTACATTGCAGGAAGAAGGAAGAAAAGTAAATGAAGATGGTAAACATGGTAATAATTTAAGAGTTATTTTTACTCTAATAATTTATTTGTTCATTTTATAAAATTTGTTATTTCTTTCAGAGGTATGGGAATATATTTGGAATAATTGGTTGGTGTCGTACAAAGAGAAAATTGTTAGTTGTTGGATGTACGACCGCCTTAACTTTGGTGAATTTACAACTAATAGGGTTGAGGGCCAACATGCCAACTTCAAGAGTTACCTCACTGGGACCAATAATACGTTGCACACACTTGTCGGATATGTTTGTGACCTCGTGCGCGGCCAGGAGATTGAAATTTATAAAACATTTGAGGTGTCCCGTGTGAAGATTAAAAAAGACCATCGACTGTCATTGTTTTCAAAATTACATTATAAAGTATCCGTTTTTTTGCCTTAGCCTCCTTGAATCAGAGTTGACGAAAATGGAAATGATTCAGGAGTCTGGGGGTTCATGTGGACACCAGTTGTTCACGTCCATGGGCTTGCCATGTGCTTGTCGTTTGGCGATATACACCCGAGAAGGTTATATTTTCTTAATACATTTTTTTATTGTTGTCACATTATTGAATATTTTTCACTAATAATTTAACCTTTAAATCCAGTCACAAGTATTCCACTCGATGCGGTAGATCCACACTGGAGGAAGCTTGATTTTGAGCCAGCGTACGTCGCGCCGCCTGAACCCGACTACGATGTGAAATTTGATGACTTGAAACAAAAGGTTATGTCGTCTCCCAATCCTCAAGTAAAGAAAATTTGTTTAACAAAGTATTTGACTCTTTGTTTAAGAGCAAGTCAAAACTTAAAGAACCTGAGGTGCGCAATGACCGACGTGGTCGTCCAAATATTAAGGAGCAACAAAGAAGAGCGGACTCCAATACATCATAGTATGAGGCTGCTAGACACAGCTCCTATACTTCCTCACAATAAACTATGCCTGACCCAGCGAGGCATAGCTCATATACCCCTCAGTTTAAAATGCCCAACGACCGTTCTAATCAGGCAAAGGCTGCTTCAAATGTACCGATTACGGGAGCTGCCCTAGGGTTTCCTTTAATATTAAAACCAAAGGACGTGATAAAAGTTATGAAGTTTAAGGATCAGCTGCCCCAGTGGATTCACCGTATGTTCGACTATAAAAGATGTGCGGCCTGATGGTAACTGTGGTTTTCGGGCGATCGCGGTGGCTTTAGGGAAAAAGCAAAATGAATGGGAATGGGTTAGGCGTCAAATGTTGTCGGAGATGGACAGAACCATGTGGTATTGGCGAAGCAATTTGAACCGCGAGATGCCTGGCTATTATGATTCTGTTCGTAATAGCTTAAATTGGTTTGGCACGACTCAACCCGCACCCGATACCCATTGGCTAACTTTTCCGGCCCATGGACTCGTAATTGTGGAAACATTCAGTTGTATTGTGCATCTTATTTCTTCATTTGGCAGCCAGACATGGTTCCCGCTGAGAACAGCTCCAGAGCCATTATTCACCTATCCAGTTGTCTCACTTGCTCATATTAACCAAGATCACTTTCTTTGCATAGAATTGGAAGGGGATTACCCAATGCCCAGTGTGAGCTATCATTGGCCGAGATTTGCATATCAACAAGCACTAGAATGGCAAAATATGTATGAGAATCGTATAAATAATTACGTTAGAATAACGGATCGTCAAAGAGGCACCAATGCCTCCTGTAAGTTACCATTCTCCGATACTTTATCATATTAATGAAGATCCCTTATTTGATGATGATGATGATGATGATGATGATGATGATGATGATGATGATGATGATGATGATGATGATGATGATGATGATGATGATGATGATGATGATGATGATGATGATGATAAAATAATAGTAATAATAGAAATAATAATAATAATGATAATAATAATAATAATAATAATAATAATAGAAATAATAATAATAATAATAATAATAATAGAAATAATAATAGTAATAATTTTAAAGTTAATAATAATAATATAGTATTATTTTGTGTATCCAGAAACTACAAAATAACTCTAATAATAATAAAATAATAATAAATAATAATAATAATAACAATAATAATAATAATAATAATAATAATAATATAATAATAATAATAATAATAATAATATTAATAATAATATTTAATAATAATAAAACACTAAATCAAATAGGAGGATAAACTGTCACGGTTTGATCAAATCGTGACGTTTAGGGTTTGGCAACGGTCACGGTTAGGTCTAACCGTGACCTCTTTCGGGCGCATGGCACTTGTTCGGGCGCATGGCACTTGTAAAAGGTCACGGTTAGGGCTTGGCAAAAGGTCACGGTTAGGGCAAACCGTGACCGTTTGCCTAATTTTTAAAATTTTACTAATTAAATAATTTTATAAAAATACCTCCTTGAACCGGTGGTAATGGGTTTTCGAGCCGACACCACTCCCCTATTGCCCTACCGTCTTAACCGGTCGGGACGGGAGTGGTTCGCTGAAAGATATAGAAAACATATTCTTTTAAAATAATCTGGACTTAAAGGTCACGGTTTGGGCAAACCGCGACCGCTTTTCTCACATGTGGCGTTGTGGAATGAAGCTGTCACAGTTTGTTGACACAAAGTGTGACGTGGTGACCTAACCATCACATCTTGTTGACAAAAGAGGTCACGGTATGGTCTAACCGTGACCATTTATGGTACCCTAATCCCACACATGAACCGTTTATAATCATTTACGTTTATCGAATCGGATATTTTTTCATGAACATGCACACACATCAACATATATATAAATAAGAAACAAATACACTTCGTAAACGTACATACAAACATGCGTACGTGAACAACCGTGACGTTTTAATGATATCCTAAACAATCTTATCGGGAACATATCAACATATATACACCTTATATTTTGTAAACTAATGTTCAAACATACATAATAAATTCTAATAATAATAACAATAATGATAAATAATAATAATAACAATAATAATAACAATATACTCTAATATAAATAAAAAGTTTAATAGTAATAATTTTAAAGTTGATAATATAATAATAATTGTATTATTTTATATATCTAAAAACTACAAAATAAACTCTAATAATAATAACAATAATGATAAATAATAATAATAACAATAATAATAATATACTCTAATATAATAAAAGGTTTAATAGTAATAATTTAAAAGTTAATATAATAATAATAATAGTATTATTTTGTATATACAAAAACAACAAAATAACTCTAATAATAATAACAATAATGATAAATAATAATAATAACAATAATAATAATAATATACTCTAATATAAATAAAATTTAATAGTAATAATTTTAAAGTTAATAATAATAATAATAGTAGTATTTATTTTGTGTATCTAGAAAATAAAAGGTTACGGTTAATAAATAATAATAATAATACAAAAAAAAAAGCAAGAGGTCACTGGAGGCCAAACCGTGACCTCTTGAGATATTTTTTGAATCTGATTTCCCCTCGATTAGTGCACCTGCCCCTCGAGCACCGTGTGTGTAAGAGGTCACGTGGAGGCCAAACCGTGACCTCGTGTCTGTAAGAGGTCACATGAAGGCCAAACCATGACCTCGTGGTTACTGGTTTCATCTTCAACCATTCGCACACCCCCATTTCACCACACATTCACCACAATCACAACCATTTCACCACCACAATCACAAACGTTCACCACCACCGCCTACAAACCGTCACCGCGAGCCCTCCCCGTGACACCACCTTCCACCACCACCATGCCGCTGCTCACCATCTTCCACCACCACCGCCGCTCATCCACCCCCCATCTTCCACCACCATCGCGGCTCACCACCACCGCCGCTCACCACCACCGCCGCTTATCACCACCGCCGCTTACCACCACGCCGCTCACCACCATCTACGCACCACCACCGCCGCTGCACCACCATCGGCGCACCACCACCGCCGCTGCACCACCGCCGCTGCAACACCGCCGTCGCACCACCACCGCCGCTACATTATCGTTTTTCGGTACGTAATTTACAACTTTAAACACCATAGAGGTAAACATAGATTTGATAGATTTTCCCATATAGATTTGATAGGTTTTCCCAATAGATTGATAGGTTTTCCCTTATAGATTTAATAGGTTTTCCCGTATGTGTAGCGTATTTTGTCGACGGTTTATTATTATTATTAGAAATAATAATAAAAATAATAATAATAATAATAGTTATAATATAATAGTAATAGTAATAATAATAATACTAATAGTAATAATAATAATAATAGTAATAATAATAATAGTAAATAATAATAATAATAGTTATAATAGTAATAGTAATAATAGAATAATAATAATAGATAAATAGTAAATAATAATAATAATAGTTATAATAGTAATAGTAATAATAAATAATAATAATAATAATAATAGTTAATAATAATAATAATAATAGTTATAATAGTAATAGTATAATAATAATAATAATAAGTAATAATAATAATAATAGTAAATAATAATATAGTTATAATAGTAACAGTAATAATAGAAATAATAATAAATAGAAATAGTAATATAATAATAATAATAGTTATAATAGTAATAATAATCTAAATAATAATATAATAATAATAATAATAATAATAATAATAATAAAGTAATAATAATAATAATAGTAATAATAATAATAGTTATAATAATAATAGTAATAGTAATAATAATAATAGTAATAGTAATAATAATAATACTAATAGTAATAATAATAATAATAATAATAATAATAGTAATAATAATAATAGTAATAATAATTATAGTAATAGTAATAATAATACAATAATATAATAATATAATTACCGTCAACCATTAATTTTATAAACATTATAAATAATGATAAATACGTTTTTTTTCGCAGATATGGATGCCGACGATGCTTTTATCCCTGGCATTGATGACTGCCCGACGCTGCAGTTCGAGCAGGGGACTATACCGTACGAGCGGTTCAGGACCCTGAGAGCACGATTGCCTGCACCGGGGACCGTCCTGTCGGAGGACTTCTTATTGCTCGTTAGAGAGAGCAGACCGTTTTTTTGAGATTATCGGCGAGGACGGCCCGTGGAGAGTGTTTCCGGATGGCGCGACCCTGCCCCTCGAGAGCTGACCGTCAAGTTCTACTGCACCTTCACATTCCGTCCACGTGAGAGCAGGGACTTGCGGAGCTGGAGGAGGACGACATAGCGGACGGTCGTTGCGCCCGCGGAGGTTGCTTTCAGTTGTTCGGGCCCTACACCGCATGTCACTTAAGCGGTTCGCTGTCGTCAGCGGCCTCTGCACGGAGGTGGAGGTCTGACAGCCAATGTACACCACGGACTTGATCCGCGGGGCTGACGACTCCGATCAGGTATGGTGGCCTGCCATTGGCGACGGACCGTACGGTGGTGATACAAGGTCCTCTCATATACGAGACCCTCTGTATAGATACATCACCGACTCGTCGCAACGTCCGTCGCTGGTCGTGGGGCGGGGACTGACAGGGGTCAAAGCCGCCGACCTTTTCTTTCTTCGGTGTGTACTCACACACCGACACTGGCACCTCGCGCATGCCCTTGCTGATTATTTTGCTAGTTATTATCACCGGCAGTCGCGAGGGGCGTTGGTGGGGCGGGACATCGTTTCCGGATCGCTCGGGGCTTGGGGTACGTGCATGCCATGTCCCAGCTCCCGCTACCTCCCACTCCTGTGCGCGTGGCCGGCCGGACCACCGCCACTGGGATGAGGATCTAGTTCTGAGGTTCCCCAACGACACTTGGCACCT
The DNA here is from genome assembly GCA_024085815.1 of Flaveria linearis. Taxonomy (NCBI): domain Eukaryota; kingdom Viridiplantae; phylum Streptophyta; class Magnoliopsida; order Asterales; family Asteraceae; genus Flaveria; species Flaveria linearis. Next base: position 28,908,587 of record CM044013.1, read on the forward strand.
GCTCAGTAGATACCATGAGCTGTCCATGGGTGGCCGAGCTGTGTGGTGGACCCCCCCGAGCTGGCGGGGGCTGAGGTCCACCTTCAGGATGCCCACGAGCCCCTTGGCGGCGGGGAGGATCAGCCCATTTTCCCCCGCCGCACGACCAGGACCCGCCCCAGCATCCTCAGCGTGTGTACCATGCCGTGCGATTGCCTGCTCAGGTTCTTGATATGCTTCAGGATACACGAGATAGGGTCACGAGGCTGGAGAATATGACCACGAGGCTGCAGGATATGACCACGAGGCTGCAGGATATGATGGACTGGGTCATCCAGCATAGGTCACGGACTATGCCGCCTCGGGTACGCCATTGTTGTCACAGCCACCGAGGCGGTTAGACCATGACGGTGCTGGCCCATCTGGGCGGGCGGGTCTGTCAGGGCAACGATCGGAGGAGTTGGATTAGATAGGTATTTTGTTTGTATTTTATTTATTTTTGTATGTAAAAACTCGTTGTATATATATAATAATATGCAGTTTTGTAACACCCGGAAAATTTGCTAAGCAAGTCAGATAATAATAATGGGCTCAGACGAGACCATTTAATAAGATAGGCTGGTTATGGATGTTAGACCAAGTTAACGCTTCGGGTCATGAGCTTGATGAGTTTAAAGTCTCAGGAACGCCTTATATATATATATAGATGGATCAGCTGAGCAACTCTCATTTACACCCAACACTCAATTTCTAGAGAAAGAAAGTGTAGAGAGAGAAGTGTTGGTTCGAGGCTCGGTGGTCAAGAGATCGAAGGCTGGTGTTCGTGGGCTCCCAAACAACAAGAATCAAGGTAAGAAAACGTAGTCTAATTGCTCCTTTAGTGAAAAACCCGGATTTAAGTTTTGGGTTTTGAAAGTGGCAAAAATCGCCAAAACCACGTTTTTATGTAAGAAAACATGTATAAAGCTTAGATATAGGTTCCTGGATGATAACCCAAGGTTTTGGGTGAAAAAGATTGAAGTCTTGGGTTAAAATGGGCTGATTCGTAAGTTTCAGCTCGTTCTGCGAAATTAAGCACTCATCCAGCGAAACTATGCAGCGAAATTAGAGGTTTCAGCGAAACTACAGTTTCGCTGCAGTGAAACTACAGCTTCGCTTGGGCGAAACTATAGTTTCTTTGATAACTTCGCCGGTGCCCAGGTTGACCCTTAGACATTGCGAAACTAGGGAATTCCAACGAAAGTTGGGCGCTCAAGGCAGCGAATCTGTTCAGCGAAACTGGCAGAATGCTGCCCAGCGAAACTAGCAGCGAAACTGCTGATCGCCTAGCGAAACTATGGGCGAAACTATGGGCGAAACTAGTAGCGAACTTAGTAGCGAATTTAGGCAGAAATTAACTCTTTTGAGTGTTAACTTATCTGCAGGCAGTGTATTGTGACCCTCATCTTTAAAGCTTGATTGAGAAGCTGCTTATCAAGCACGGGTGAGTTCTAGGACCCCCCATTTACTTGTTTTAAACAATTTTGGGGATGGAACACATATAAACCTGTTTAATTGAAATGTGTATGTTTGACCCATTCGGGTGTAATATCGTGTAGTAAGTTTAAGGTATGATTGTGGACTTGAGCCTGTTGTATGAGGTCCTAGTGAGTCCTCAAGGTTCATGAGGGACAATAAACGCTGGAATAGGTCCTTATATGGAAGTTTCTGTAAGTGCCTGTAGATGACTGTCGATGTAGGCTATGTATGTATGATGCCATGTATGATGATGTTGACTGTTATATGTGTGTTCCTTATGATGAGGTATGTATATCTTTCTATGACTTTGCGTATTATGACAACGAATGAACGAGTATTATGTAATGTAAAGTGAAAGATAAGAAAGAGGAACATGAAGATGAATGCATGTATTAATGAATGAATGAATGAGTAATACGATGATGTGTACATGCATTAACGAATGAACGAAAGAATCTTGCAAGCATTGGATAAGTAAAATGGGTCCTTCTTGGTGATTGACCATATGTATGGTGCCCCTACCACTTACCTCTAGTACCGTGGCATACGTTTTGTTGTTCATTTAATGACCTCGCCCGGTATCTAAAACTGATCGAGGTATAGCACATGGTAGTGGTACAAAAGATATCCAATGTGCAAGAAAAGATGAAACGGGATCCTTGTCATTCGACCACAGTAATCATGGCTGCGTGCCATGAAGTGGGTAAAGCCTGACAGGATCTATATGAGAACTGAATGATAAAGACGTAACGAATGAATAAGACAGATAATAATAATATTTCTATATATGTGTATGATGTATGTTTCACGAACAAAACGTATAACGAATGAACGTAACGGGATCCTTGTCATTCGACCACAGTATTATGGCTGCGTGCCATGAAGTGGGTAAAGCCTGACAGGATCTAGATAGAAGTGAAAGATAATGATGTATAATGAATGAACGAATAAATGAAGAGATAATAAAGATATTATCTACGTGTACGTATAATGTATGATCATGAATAAAGAAAAGAATGGTTTTAATGAAAACGAAGTATGTTCATTATAAAACTAGAACTCACTCAGCAACGCTGACTTTTTATGTGTTTCCAGTTGGCAGGTAGTGTTGCTGGGGATGGCACGAGGCGGCTACTCAGCTCTTTTGGAATGGCATTCTCCTTTGATAATGCTGCCACGCAATGTGTTGTGGGCCCATAATGCACGCAACACATTATGTTGCATGCAAGTGCAAGATTCCTTAGGATTCCGATAAACGAGAGTACTTAAGGAATCTTCTTTATGATGAAAAAATTAATATTTCTATACTAGAGGTCACTGTATATGACCATTTTGTAAACAGTAACGATGTAATCTTTTGTATAATTCTTTTGTGATGTAATGCAACCTTAGATGTTTGTAACTGATGTACGTTGTATTAAATGGCAAAAGTATTTATAGTAAAGGAAAAGTTTATCTTAGAAATTCCGCTGCATGATTATATTAAGTTTATGCAAATGTACGTTTTATGTGCGATGAACGACCAACTGTGAGGTACCCGGAACGGGGCCTTACAAGTTGGTATCAGAGCCAAAGTTTAAGTGAAATGGGTAAAATTTCACAATAAACCTAAACTTAACTAAAATTGGGACGGAAAGAAAGGGAATGCCATCTGAGTAGCTGCGTGCCATCAGGTATTTTCTTAAAGATTAACAGATATTATGTGTGTATGTATGTGGTATATGTGTACTGTTAGATTTAGATGCTAATGTAGTCAGGACAGGTAATGCTCGGGGTACGAAGAGTAAAGTAAGTGGCTAATCACAACTGGCCACTGTAATTAGGGACTTACTTTGCTCGACATAAACTGAGCTATTTACTTGAATGACCGTGTTAGTATTTGAACCTTTCAGTGTGAGATAGAAAATGGCTGATGGTTGTGACGCCCTAAACCCGGCAGGGCACCGGAGGCACATCACGCAGTTGGATTAATATTTTAAATACAAATCAGAGCTTTCTATTTACAGCGGAAGACGTTAAACACTATACTATATATATATTAACCCAACTTTTAAAACATTTTACATAAGATTGTAATTAATTATACATTGCCCTGTTTACATTATTAACAAGTCCTAAATCCTATGCCAGCAGTTGCTCCAGGATAGCGTCCTCATCAGTTCATACTTGCTTTCCTCTATTATTAGAGGATCCCTCCTTACCTAGCACACACAATACACTCAAAACATCAGATAAACTGGTGAGTTCTAATTTTCATTAAAACATTAACAACATTTTCACACACACCACAACTATCCTTTTATTGGCAATATTATAAATTCAACTTTTATCATTATTCTGTCCCACTGGACCTGTCCCATCGAACGTCGGTTACCCACATCTAGCAACTACTAGTTCTCATACTCAGTAACGTCGGTTGCCCACATCTAGCAACTACCGGTTACTATACCCAGAGACGTCGGTTGCCCACATCCAGCAACTACCAGTCTCCCATACCCAGTAACGTCGGTTGCCCACATCTAGCAACTACCGGTTACTATCTCTCATCCAGTAGGATACCAAATAATCATCTAGGGTCGTCACCACAAGATGTTCACAAAGCTGAGTAATCGTCATCACTCCTATCAAACTGTACAGTTTTACACTCAGGCATCTTACCCTAACTGGCCTGTTGAGATTAACATCACATTACCATTTCATAAACATTTCTTTTATTTATTGCCAATATTATCACATTCATTCACACTTCACACATTCTTCTTTTTAGTACTAGTTTTATCATATTTTCATTCATCATTACACCCCATCTGACCCATTGGAATCATTACCATCACGTAATGATTAACAATGCTCAGATGACTATCATTTACACTCTACCTGACCTATTGTATTCATTACTATCATGTAATGATTAACAATGTTCAGGTAATCAGTTATTACTTCCCACTTTCCCTCTAACAGCTTTACAAACTGTTAGAAACACATCACAAATCTGGTACTAAACATTAACTCATTTATCATTATATGTGTGCTAGCCCGAATGTTAAAATCAAATATTTTAAAAAGGGCTTAGAACTCACCTTATCAACTTCCTCACCACAGTCTACACAATCCACGTACCCAAGATAACTAGTCCTTCATCTAATCAAGGTATATCTAAAGCAATAAACCCTGATTCAATAAACTTATTCTCAAACAGGCCCTCATGCGATTGAACACTTATGCGAATGAGCAATCATGCGACTGGACCTATGCGAATGAACCATGCGACTGAACCTTCAGTCGTACGACTAGCCGTTCATTCGCACGATTGAGTTCTCATTCGTATCCAGTGTTCGTTCGTCTTCATTCGGCCTTTAAACTAGGTGACTGGGTTCCAATCGCACGACTGAACCTCCATTCGCACTCAGTCGCCCGATTAAACTCTCATTCGTCCGATTGAGCCATGCGATTGAGCCCATTCTCCTGAAACGAATCAGCAGCTGTGTTCTTGACGTTTTTGATCCAAACTTACTCAAAATTTGAGTTTTAACCATCCAAATCATACCATATTCAAAACAGATCCTATACACATCGTTTAGGGTTTCAGAACATTATTTTATCAAAACTTCACAACAACTTGGATTTGAATTCTTGGATTTTAAATTCAGAATGAACCAGACTAATTTATTGATTAAAACAGGTTGTTGGATCAAACTTAATCATACCCACAGCTTATAACATCTCCGAATTAATCCGTGATGTTCAAAACTTACCAAAACGGGGTTTCGCCTAGGCAGTTGGCAAGAACAGGGGTGTTTTGGGTGTAGAGCGAACAGGAGATTGAAGATAATATAGACAAAAGTCTGTTTTTACCCTTATACACCGCCTTACTTATCCATACTTACAACTAACCGCCTTACTTCCAATCGCACGATTGAACCATTCGCACGACTGAATCGTGCGATTGAAGTTCATTCACCTACTATTCGTACGATGAGTCTCAATCGCACGTAAGGGGTGCGACTGAAGTTCATTCGCATATAACCCATGCGACTGAATACTTAATCAATCAAACAAACTCAACTTAATTAATTAATCATAACAATAATATAATTACAAGTCCGGATTTAGAAACCGGATGTTACAACTCTCCCCCTCTTAAATAGGTTTCGTCCTCGAAACCAACTATTCAAACAATCGGGGATAATCTTTCTTCATCTCATCTTCTGATTCCAAGTGAAATCAGACCCTTTTCTATTCGACCACTGCACTTTAACTAACTGAATAGTTTTATTCCTCAGCCTTTTCACCTTTCTGTCTACTATAGCAGTAGGTTTCTCAACATAATTTAACTTATCATCCACTTCTATATCATCCAAAGGTACATAAGCATTCTCATTGGCCAAACACTTGCGCAACTGTGACACGTGAAAGGTTGGGTGGATTCCTTGCAACTGATCGGGTAATTCTAGTTTATAGGCCACTTCCCCAATTCGTTCTATAATTCTAAATGGTCCTATAAAACGAGGACTTAACTTTCCCCCTTTCTAAATCCTTATACATCTTAGTAGCACCAGGATGTATAGAATATCTGGACTTATGAGCTTCATCTAACACCAATTCTCTCATTTTAATCGGAACCCACATACGACCACATTTCGTCTTAACCCTAAAACTATTTTCTTCTAGACCCTTTGTTTGACCCTTCATTCGTTCTCGCTTCACGTTCTCTTCTTTCAATGCTTCTAATTGAGCTTCTCGTAACTCGTACATAAAATCTGGAGTTATTACTAACTTATATGCCTTAACTCGAATCGGAGGGTGTTCATTCTTTCTACTTAACGCGTCAGCAACCACATTTGCTTTACCAGGATGGTAAAGTATTTCACAATCATAATCTTTCACCAACTCCAACCATCTCCGCTGGCGCATGTTCAATTCCTTCTGATCAAAGAAATATTTTAAACTCTTATGATCTGTGTAAATCATACATTTCGCCCCATAAATAATGCCTCCATATCTTTAAGGCAAATACCACTGCTGCCAGTTCTAAGTCATGTGTTGGATAATTCTTTTCATGTTCTTTCAATTGTCTGGAAGCATAAGCTATCACTCGTCCCCTCTGCATTAAAACACAGCCTAGACCTTGATACGAAGCATCTGAATAAATCACCAAATCTTCATTTCCATCTGGCAACGACAGCACTGGTGATTGGGTTAACTTCTGCTTCATTGGAAATGCATTTTCTTGTTCTGGTCCCCAACGTATTCTTCATTCTTCCTCGTCAGTTTCGTTAACGGGGATGCAATTTTGGTAAAATCCTGAATAAACCTTCTATAATAACCAGCCAGACCCAAAACTACGAATTTCAGATGGCGTATTCGGAGGGCTCCACTTCACTACTGTTTCAATCTTGGTAGGGTCTACTAAAATGCCTTCTGCATTGATCACATGTCCCAAAAACTGTACTTCTGTTAGGACCGTGTACGTACGGAGTACTAACTGATTCTAAGTTAAACCAGATCAAATAGTGCGGAATCCTATTTGATTGGTGATCCAATCAGTGAAAACGTAATCCGGATCAATACCAACGATTAGAAAACGTTAAGAATTGATTAGCAATGACCAGGAACGTTCTATGAAGTTGGAATAAACGAACGGGGTGCTCTGGGTCGACTAGGGTTATGAGAATTCGAAGTGTTTTTTTTTTCACGAATTAAGTGGTATTTATAGGTTACAGATCTCATTCGTGCGACTGAGCCTTGCGACTAGCTCAGTCGTGCGATTGAGTAATACGATTGATTCATTCGAACGCTTGAGTCAGTCTTATGACTCAACCGGGCGATTGACTCAATCTCCTAGTTCAACCGTGCGATTGAACCATTCGCATGGTTCAGTCGTGCGACTGAAAAAGATTCTTAGTCAAACACATTCTTGAACCTTTAACGATTCAGAACTGTGTCTCACAACTGTAAACCTATATAACATGGTCATATTATGCGTGTAACAACTAATAATATAATTAGATATAACATTATATAATCAACAACCATATAAAGAAGAGATTCTCATTAGATTGATTGAACATGACATATGTATTACAAGATAGAAGTCTATTACATTTGAGCTCACTAGACTAGAACTGGGGACAAGTGTACCAACAAACTCCCCCTTGGACCTAGTTCTATCTAGACCTTTACTTCTTTCTTGAACTCTTCAAACCTTTTTAATCTCTCTTCTTTGGAAACCCCCGCATGGATATTTAGCGCAAAGCATAGACGTATTATGTGCTGAAACTGTAGAGCTTGCACAATATCCTGCGTATCGAAAAACAGTGGCCGCTTGTACAGCGTATACACATCAGACGCTGACAAGTTGATAAGCCACATGGGGTCGAACACCCTTAAAGCTTCCATTGACCCGTCCTTTTCCAAAACAATGACTGCCTCACTCCGAGCGCCAATCATAGTACCACCACTTAAAGTGTGGGGTAAAGTCCTTTGGCATCTCCCTCAGGAATTCTGGACATTGTGCGCGGAGGTCGCCACTTCAGAACTATCTTAGCTGACCGGTGATGGGACTTACCTCAGACCTTCTGAGGTACCTCGTAGCCTGCTGAGGTTTGAAGTTTACCCATCTGGTCCTATATTCCTTCTTCAATGCAGCCTCAAACCAGCCAGACATCTTCTTCGGATCAGCATAAAGAAGCTTTAGGCGTGCCAACTGGTTGAGTTCAAAACCTGGAGAGTCTTCAGATCATGAGGGAATCTAAAGTACTCGATTCCCCTCTCCCTCTTCACTGCATATACTCCGAGGTCATCAAAATGAGCCCAAGCTATAATCTTCCCTGACACCTTCATATTCTTCTTTACTTTGTATAACTTGGTGTAGGTACTCTGAGTTGTTGTAGGACGTTGTGCTCGGACCTCGGCGAAGCAAGCCGCCCATTCAGCCTTTCGAATGTCAACTTCGCGTCCGTGGCTTGAGCTTGGCTTGTTGAGGCTTCAGCTCCCTTTTCTTTATCATGGAGTTTATCCAGAATATCACTATCAAGGTTGTTCACCAGATCAGGAAACGCGTTTACCTCTTGATCAGTGTATTCTGGATAATGCTGATCTGTGATGTCTTTAATTTCAATTTCTTCAACATCTTTAAGTTCGTCATCATCAGCATCATCAAAACTGGAGCATCTTTAACGATTTCGTCTGGATTCAGACGAAACATTTCAGCCAGTTGCTCATCAGTGAGGTCGTGAATAATTTCTCCTTCTTCAGGAGTATAACTCACCGACCTTCTGACGATCCCCTGCAGATCAAGAATCATTGTTAGTTGAGACTTGACCTGTTGGAGGGGAGCAACATCATGTTCGTCTCTCTGAAAGTTAGGATCTGTTTGATTTAAACATGCAACACAATACTTGTTAGTAAATAATCAAACACAGTCATTAACATAAGATATAAACATTCATTAAATAAATGTAACATAATTTCAAATACAAAAGTCTGTTAAATACATAAACATGACTAACTAAACAGTACTTTTGTCTTGAATTTCCGGAGTTTCTTCAGTTGGAGCAGACGAAGAGGGTCCTTGATCATGTCGGTGTTTAGAACGCCTTTCGCCTGCAACATTATCGCTTTGATCTCCGGCAGTTTCTCCTCTTTCACCTTCATCATCTTCCTTCTTCTCATCACCATCATTACTTTCATCACTACCATCATCATCATCCTCATCATCCTCATCATCTTCATCATCATCTTCCTCATTCTCACCATCACCATCATCATCACCATCACCTTCTCCATCTTGAGGGGCTCACTCTGAGTGCCTTTCAGTTTTAGCACTAGAGTCTTACGAGCCGCCTCTAGCTTTCCCATCCTCTCATCAGTCTCAGCCTCGTGTTGTAACAAGCCTGTGATCTGATCAGTCTGTGAAGTGATCACTTGGGCTTGTGAGGATGTCAACTCCCTCAATCTCTCAATCTCAGCTGCTTGTGATGAACTTTGCTCTTGCAGCTGGAGAATCTGAGCTGTCTTAGCCTTATCAGAGGCTAGCAGTTGGAGCACCATGCTGTTTAGAGCAGCAAGTTGCTCAACCACCGAGACAGGTGGTAGAACTGAGCTAGAAGGGGCAAATGAGGTTTGGGTTTGGTGAGTGGTGGTTGTAGTGGTGGCTGTGGTGTAGATGGGAGGAGGTGGGATGGCTGTAGTGGGGGGTACAGTGGTGGTGGTGGGGAAAGATATGGAAGTTTGAAGTGGAGGTATAGTAGTGGTGGTGGGTTGAGATGTGGTGGATGTGGTGGCAGTGGTGATTGGTGTAGAGACGGAGGTGGTGAATCTAAGCCTCTTGCCCTTCTTACCATGCGGTCTGGCCATGGTTTTCTTCCTCTTCCCTGTAGATACCGGGGCAGCAGTCTGTGTACTGGGTGCATCAGGGGGTATGCGGGATCTACTTCTGTTTGTGTATCCCCCGATGTCCCAGTCTGCCCTCCAACAGTCCTTAACCCCTTTTCAGTGGCAACCACCTTGCTGCCTTCCCTTCGGGTCAAGCCCTCTTCCTCACTCTCGTCCTCGTCGTCATTTGGTGGACGGAAGTGAGGTACAAACCCAGCAGTAGTAGTGTCAGTGTGAGGAGGTGGCTGGGTTGTATGTGTGGAGGTGCTCCCAGATGTACCCGGCCGAGCATCGCTATCATGGCTGTCATCATCATCAGAATCATCTGATGGAATAGCAATCACCTCAGTATCAGAATCACTATCCTCATGACGCCACCTGCGTCTTCCTGGGGCTACATAATCAGCCCGGGCCAGATGCCCAATCAGTCTCTTCATTGCAGGTTTCACTTGCTTTCCTCTGTACACCTTCATCCTTCCAAGGTGGTGTCATCCATGATCTCAAGAGGTACAGCATCGCTCTTGTCCTTTGGGAGGTCTGGCAGCTTCTCATTGAAGATAAGCTGTAAGAATCTGGGGTACATACAAAACCCCTCCTTCCCCTTAGCTTCGAGATTCTCTATCAGGTATGTAAATATCATGTTGGAGAAGCTGAAAGGGTGGTTGAGGACCAATGCAACATACGCATTCTGAATTTGGTCCGATAAGTCATCATCGAAACCACCCCTCCGCGAAGCAATGCACTTCAGGATGACGTGCGCCAAGTACTTGTACGGGGACTCAGGTTGCTCTTGTTTAGCACACCTGAAGTGATATCCCCACAGTACCCTATCCTCAAGAAGCATCCACGTACAGTAAGCGGGTGGATCCTGAGTGGGTGAGTCTCATCATCATCAAATCCTAAGACTCTCCTGATGTCAGCAGCACGTATCTCAATCTCCCTACCGAAGATAGAACTTCGTATGCAGTAGGGCTCACTGATCTGTCCACTGTAGCACCTTCCCAAAATGCCTGATGTACTGACTGATACGGTGTACAGGTGTGGAAATAGCTCTGTAAATCCTAGATCACCTCAAAAAGTCTATAATTCCCGAAAAGTCTCCTCCATTCCTTGAGGTGGAATCCAAGTTAGCACAGATGTTGTGCTTTGGATTTATAGTCCACCTGTTAGCCATATTCCTGTAACACATAGCAAACACATGTTATAAACGTGTAAAACAGAGTTTGACTAAATCAGAAATCAGTGTAGTTCAATCATGCGATTGAACTAACCGACTGGGTTCAGTCGGTTGGACATATAAGCGACTGAACTTCAATCTGGTTGATCATGTATGCGACCGACTTTCATTCGGATGATGAGTCATGCGATTAAGTTGACTAGTGAGTCTGAACCTGCGATTGATTCAATCGACCGAATGAACCCATTCACATGTTTCATTCGGTCGACTGGATGAATCTTCCCTTTCAATCGTGCGAATCAGATTCATTCTGGAGTCCAGTCGTATGACACAATCAACCCATTCGAATTCTTCATTCGTATGATTGGTGAGTCGCCTCTTTCAATCGTGCGATTGAAGTTCATCAGGGAGACCAGTCGCATCGCAGAAAACTGTTCCATTTCAAACTGATATTTATCATTTTTACGAATTAGACATTAAGATCAGGCTTGTTAGACTCGCAATCATGTACTTAGACTGCTTAAATCATTTGTTTTAACATTTTAAGTGTTTAAGGCAGTCTATTGGTTGATTTGTTACGGTTCAACTTTTAGGGCAAATGCGGACAGATTTCACATCAGATTTGACGTTTTTGTTTCATCTTTGTGTCGCATATTACCTGTGCAACAAATACAAATGGTCAGAATGAGTATATCACAAGTATTAAAGATCAAATGAAAATTTGGCAGAGTATCGGTGCGAATCGGGAATATTAGGGCGAATGATGTCTGCGATCGACTAAGGGGGCTATTTATAGCCAGACTCAGTTCAATCGGCCGACTGGACTCATTCGCCTTTCTCATTCGGCCGAATCAAAATCAAGAGATACGATCGAGTCTAATCGCATGATTCATTCTTGCGATTGAATCTGGATCGTACGATTCGCTCAATCGACCAGGTTCATTCGATCAACTCACCTCCATTCGCACGTTTGACCTAATCGGTCACTTTCAATCGTCCGATTGGGCTCATTCGCATGGTCCAATCTTACGATTGAGTTCAATCGTATAGCCCATTCGTATAAGTATACCCATGATGAAGGGTGCGACTGGGCTATACTTGTGCCAAATTAATTATTTCGTTTGCTGACACATAGTCTTCCTTAAACAGTTGATAAAACATTATTTGCATTTGCTCATCTCAGACATGATCCATTTAACCACCCGATCACCTCAGACGTGATCCGTTTATCCCCCGATCACCTCAGACGTGATCCTTTTAACCTTTCAGTAACAATCTGTTTAGATAAACATTAAGCTCATTCAGTGACATTTAGCAGATAACAGTGTACACAGTCCGACATGACTCATTATGCTAAGAAATAAATAAATTTAAACTACGAATGAAAACTGAACATCTTTTTGTGATTTTTGATAGGGCAGGTTTGTGTAGCCTATAAGCATTGACATTATATCAGGAACAGACTCATTTGGAATCAGACAAGCATATATACCATTACTTGGAACATTATGAGTTGATTTCATTTTTCATGATTACATATCGCAGTTTGTTCTGATCTAAGACTTCCAAGTACTAACTGGGAATCATGTTTGATATGAAACGTAACACACTTTGATCGTCAACTTTAGTTGGTGCTATCAAGACACTGTCAGTATACTTGTCCACTTAAATTCAAGCACGGACTTTTGACATACATTGGTAATGAATTATGTTATGTTATTTCAAACAACATTTGCGTGTCCCACACCTATATGGTAATCAGCATTCCTTAAAGAACTTCGAGCGGTCTTTAGGTATTTTTACAAGAAGAGACTATTCTTAGATCTTTCAAAGAGAAGCCAATCCTCAGGTCAGTACCATCGCACAGCAGAGAGGCGGCAAACAACAATGAAGTCTAGAATATAGGTTATGCTTATCCTCAGGTCAGTGCCATCGCACAGCAGAGAGGCACACAACCTATCTCCTTGTTAGAGCATTTCATATTTTCTTTTGCACATAGCGCACCAACAACATAAGTTATCAGCTTGATTACGCTAGTATTCATTTTTTCGTGCTTTTGCTCTTTTTGTGGTCATTTGCACACCTTTGGTGGCATTTATTTGCTCGTTATCCCTTATCGGAAGAACTGATTGTGTTAACCAGTGATAAGATGGGAACCCACAGTTGATTGAACCTTTTAGTTTAGATTAAGTTTACCAATGAAGTCTACTTGTCTACTATGTTGAATCTACTGACACATCATATAATGAACTAGCACCTCCCTAGATCAACTTTCTCCGTGTAATTACAGTAACAATCAAACGTACTATCATTTTCCCATTTTGTTAGACTTAGACTTCTCTGATGTTTTACATTTTCAGTAAACTAATTAACATTTTTGAACTCAAACTCATTTTGCTGTTCCAAATAACTCGATGCCTGTGTATTATCATCTTCCAAAATGTCGAGTCACATTTCCCTTTTTTTTTTGTCGTCTTTGCCTTTTCAGCTTTACTCACCTTCCACCATTTTTTTAAGTACATGCATACTGAAATAAATCTCCCCCTAAAATTCTAAAACAAAAAATCTTTTTGTGTTTTTGGATTTTATACGACAGGGAATTAAAAAATAAAAATAAAAATGAAGGAAAAGAAAAAACAAATAGACACGAGTCGGACTATGTATCTGCTTCTTCAGCAATCACATCACTTTTCTTTTTAACGCCGTTGACCTCTAGCAGATATAAAAATCTTGGTTTATCAAACGGTTTGGTGTAAAGGTCAGCGCGCTGAAAATCCGTGTTAATTTTAATCACATCAATTAATTGTTTTTCATAGCAATCGCGTATGAAATGATATTTAATCCCGATGTGTTTTGTTTTTGGGTGTTGAACAGGATTTTTAGTGACGGCTATGGCAGCAGAATTATCAACATAAATAGGAGTGTTAGAAAATTTCAAACCGTAGTCACGCATTTGCTGTTGAATCCAGATGATCTGAGAGCAGCAACTCGCAGCAACAACATATTCAGCTTCACAGGTTGATAAAGCAACAGAGGTCTGCTTTTTGCATTGCCACGTGACTAACCGTCTTCCAAAGAACTGACACCCTGCAGATGTAGACTTGAAATTCATCTTGCAGCCACCATAATCTGAATCGCTGTACGCAGTAAGCTCGAAGTCATCATCATGAGGATACCACAATCCCAGTGTTGGAGTACCCTTCAGATAGCGAAAAATCCTTTTCACCCCAATCAAGTGATTCACTTTTGGCTTCGCTTGATATCTAGAACATAAACATGTGGCATACATGATATCTGGACGCGAGGCAGTAAGATACATGAGAGATCCGATCATCCCACGATACATAGTGGCATCCACCAAATCCCCATTCTCATCAGGGGCCACATCATGATTTGTGGCAAGAGGGGTACCGGCAGCAGATGCATTTTCCATGTCAAAGCGACTTAGAATATCGCCGACATACTTGGACTGATGTAAGAAAATGCTGGTTGATGTTTGATCCACCTGTAATCCTAGAAAGAACTTCATTTCTCCCATTGCACTCATTTCAAACTCTGCCTTCATCACAGATTCGAACTCTTTGCACAAAGCTTCATTTCTAGATCCAAAGATGATGTCATCCACATATATCTGCACCATAAGCAAGTCACCATCCTTTTCTTTGATGAATAATGTACAGTCAATTACACCCCTGCGAAAACCATGTTTCAACAAATAGGTGGAGAGCTTTTCATACCAAGCTCGAGGAGCCTGATGTAGCCCGTACAGAGCCTTGTCTAACTTGTAGACTCTGTCCCGATGATAAGGATCTTCAATCCTTCGGGTTGACTGACATATACTTCTTCACGGATTTCCCCATGCAAGAATGCACTCTTAACATCTAGTTGATAAACTTTGATCTTCATGTAAGAGGCGTAGGCTAGAAAGATACGTATAGCTTCCATTCTAGCTACGGGAGCAAAGACTTCATTGTAGTCGATTCCTTCGACTTGCCTGAAGCCTTGAACGACCAACCGTGCCTTGCTTCTGATAACAACACCCAGGTCATCCTTCTTGCACTTTAGTACCCATTTGGTACCAATTACCTTGACTCCTTTTGGCCTGTCACTAGAGTCCAGACTCCGAGTTTCTTGAACTGGAGTAACTCTTCTTGCATGGCATTGACCCAGGCCTCATCTTTCAGGGCGTCACAGACATATTTAGGCTCGATTTGTGAAACAAAACATGAGAAAGCCCCGTCATTGACATAACCCTTCTCCATGACAGCAACATAATCAGCAGAATACAGCTGATTTCTTGTCTGCACACCGGATTGAATGTCCCCAATGATAGACGTGGGGGGATGATTCACACTGATTCTAGTCATTGGTGTGGTAGGAACCACAACCTCAGAATCCAGATTGGTGACTACTGGTTCAGTATCCGGATTTCCCACGGCTGGTTCAGCAACTGATGACTCACTTTGTTGATTGCTGTAGGTCAGGGTTAGTATCTACTGCTTCTTCATCACCTGATGAATCTCACTCTCGTCATGAGCAGGAGTTGAGGAACTTGAGGCACCATCAGTAGGTGATGTTGCTTGAATCCAGAGTCGGTGAGTTAAGAACATCATACATCATCTGGGTAGCAACCTCATCCTCTAAATCAAATTGTGGAAGATTAAAGGATTTGAAAAAGCCATCATAATCGAAGATGATGATGGACCTTTTCCAGCAGGAGGGGTGATGTATCTCTGAACATCCACGTTGCACCATACCTCTACTTGACCTGTCGAGTTATTGTAAACTCGTTTGTCTGGGATGCTGTATCCTAAAAATATTCCTTGATGTACGTACGGAGTACTAACTGATTCTAAGTTAAACCAGATCAAATAGTGCGATCCCTATTTGATTGACGATCCAATCAGTGAAAACGTAATCGGATCCAATACCAACGATTAGAAAAGTTAAGAATTGATTAGCAATGACCAGGAACGTTTCTATGAAGTTGGAATAAACGAACAGGGTGCTCTGGGTCGACGGGGTTATGAGAATTCGAAGGGTTTCGTTTTTCCACGAAAATTAATTGGTATTTATAGGTTACAGATCTCATTCGTGCGACTGAGCCTTGCGACTAGCTTAGTCGTGCGATTGAGTAATACGATGATTCATTCGAACGCTTGAGTCAGTCTTATGACTCAACCGGCGAGCGACTCAATCTCCTAGTTCAACCGTGCGATTGAACCTTCGCATGGTTCAGTCGTGCGACTGAAAAAGATTCTTAGTCAAAACACATTCTTGAACCTTTAACGATTCAGAACTGTGTCTCACAACTGTAAACCTATATAACATGGTCATATTATGCGTGTAACAACTAATAATATAATTAGATATAACTTATATAATCAACAACCATATAAAGAAGAGATTCTCATTAGATTGATGATTGACTGACAGTGTATTACAAGATAGAAGTCTATTACATTTGAGCTCACTAGACTAGAACTGGGGACATGTGTACCAACAAAACTCCCCTTGGACCTAGTTCTATCTAGACCTGTCGAGTTATTGTAAACTCGTTTGTCTGGGATGCTGTATCCTAAAAATATTCCTTGATCAGCTTTCTCGCTGAAACTTGCCATCCTGAGTCTCTTCAGTAATGTACATGGAGCTCCAAATGGTTCCAGATACTCCAAATTTGGCTTTCCCTTCTGAAGTAGCTCATAGCAAGTCTTGCCATGCCTTTTGACTACTAATACACGATTAAGCGTGTAGCAGGCATTTGCAACCGCCTCATTCCAGAACTGAACTGGGAGCTTTGAATCAGCTAACATGGTTTGTGCAGTCTCAATTAAGCTCCGATTCTTTCGTTCTGCAACTCCATTCATCCGAAAAAGTGGCGTGTATGCGGAAGTGAACTGATGAACAATTCCCTTTTCCTTGCAGAAAGCTTCCATCCACTGATTTTTGAACTCTGTACCATTGTCAGAACGGATCTTCCTCACCTTCAGCTTGTAGAGTGACTCCAAAGTCGTGACGAGCACCTTGAATGATTCAAATGTTTCTGATTTAGCTTTCAGAAACATCACCCAGGTGAATCTGAGTAGTCATCTATGACTACAAAGCAGTACCAGTCCCCTGCTATACTCTTTGTGTTGACTGGACCAAAAAGATCCATGTGTAGCAACTCCAGGGGCATCTCAATTGAGTTGACGTGCTTGGTCTTGTGAGATTTCCTGGTCTGCTTTCCCTTCTTGCATGAGACACAAAAGTCAGGAAGTTGGAAGTTCTTGACTGTAACTCCTTCAACTAGGTTGTTGTGAACCAGATGGTTCATCTTCCTGTGATTGATGTGTCCTATCCTTCTGTGCCATGAGATGGATTCCTTCTCTGTCGCTTTTGATAGAAAACATTGAGCTGTAGACTCAGAGGTAGAAGCATTAGACATATCCAATACATATAAATCATTGTACCTGGATGCAGACATCAAAACCTGCTTCTCTGGAATCTCCATCTCCTTTTTCAGTATGTAACATTTTCAGTTGTCAAACATAACTTTGAAGCCCTTGTCACATATCTGAGACACTGAAAGTAAATTGTTTTCCAGTTGTTGAACAAAATTTACTTTATCAAACTTTACCTTCTCATTACCTACTTCACCCTGAGCGGTAATATATCCTCCTTTATTACCAGCAAATGAAACGTGTCCCCCTTTAATTTGTTTGACATTGAAAAGAAGAGACTTGTTTCCCGTCATGTGCCTGGAAGCCCCGCTATCTACGATCCATGTATTTGTAGACGCACTATAGCGGACACCCTGCACATATGAGAAAATCATCAGTTAAGGAGGGGGACCCAAGCCTTGACTGGCTTGGGTTTCCCTGAGGAATCAACCATCATGAATTCAACCCACTGTCCTTTATCAGCGGGTGGAATCTCAACTTTCAGATTATCCTTGCTTTCAGACACACCAGCTGTCTTGGCTTTCCATAAACCATCCTTGTGAAACGATTGTTTGTGGTAAACCTTAGACCGATTTACGGTTTGAGCATATGGTTTAGATTCAGAAACAGGTTTTACCTCTGGCATCACGGACTTGTCAGAGACTTGTCTGTTTTGCCTTTGGCGAGGTGGAGACGAAAAAGACCTAGAAGGTGTTTTAGACCTAATAGGGGTTTTCGATCTAACTGGAGTCTTAGAACGCTGTTTTGAATCTATTTTGACTTTGTCGTGTAGCTCAATCTTAGTTCTTGGTGTCTGATAGCGAGGACAGTTAGTCGAAATATGACCGCGCTGACCACAAGTATAGCAGGATCTCCATTCGTCAGGGCTAGGAGATCTCTTGTGGGGCGGTGAATAAACCTCAGGAATGGGCCTTTTGGTCTCAGTCTTTGGACATTTACCCTTTTAACAAACTTAACTTGTTTAATGATTTGATTAATTTGTCTTGGAGGTTGAATATTATCCCTTTTAACTGATTTAACTTGAGTGGCTTTAGATATCTTGGTTTGTGTTATATTTGATTTTGACTCCAAACCAAGAGATGTTTGAACATTTGCTTCCACCTGTTTCTCAGCATTTACCCTGCTTGATGCTAAGGTTTTCTGATCATCATCCGGAGAAGCAGGCTTAACTGCTGTGTCCGGATCACTAACCAGAGGAGTTGTCACCACATGATCCTTAATTGGGTTGTTATTAATTGGACGTTGTTTATGTTCAAAAGGATCTCATGTGGTGGTGGAACTACCTTGTAACCCAAACCCTCCCCATTGTTGCGTTCTTTAACCAAGTTTTTCAAAATGTGCGAAGAACTCGCTAAACTATGTAGTTTTGTGTCAAAGACTCATTTTCTACTTGTAAAACAGCTTTGTCCTTTTTAGTCTCTTCAATGGTCTTTAAGTAGTATTTAATGTCATTTTCTTGGTTAAAGACAACAACTTCTATTTCCTTTAGTTGCTTCTGCAATGCATCTAACTTCTCCTTATAACTGCTCTCATTTTGTTTTAAGACACGATTAGCTTCTGAGCACAGTTTTAAGTCATTTACTAAGTTATCGTTGTGTTCTAACAACCTAGCAAATTTTAGATCAATGCTTTCCCTAAATTTATCACATTCAACACAAGCATGTTTATCAAATAATTCATCTTTAGATTGTACCTGTGTAGATGTCGACGTGCCAGCCATGAAAGCATTCTGAGACGTGGTTGAGCTTCAGATTCTGAATTCAACTCATTCTGGACAATTTCATCAACAGCATCAAACGTCTCTTCCAGGTCAGCAGTATCAACCTCAGCTGAGCTTTCCCCTTCACTTGCTGAGTCTTCGTTCAAATCCTCCACAGACGCTATGTTAGCTTCATCAGACACAAATCGAAAGGACCAGTCTTGTCCTTCATCTCCTTGTGCTACCATAGCTTTAGAATCATTCCCCTTGGACGATGGTTTCTTGTCATTATCTTACCTATTGAACGAGAAAAATGGATTCCCGTTCCCAGTCTTCTTAGGCTTCGAACACTCTCTTTTAAAGTGGCCCTTTTCTCCACAATTGAAGCACGTGACTTTAGACTTGTCAAAACCAAAGGTTGTATCTTTAGTAGCCACGAGATTTTGCCCTGTTTTCTTCACAAATTTCTTGGCTCTTCGGACAGCACTTGCAAGAGCCCACATAATATCCATTCGTTCCAGCTCATTCTCATCTACTTGCTCATAATCTTCATCAGCAAGGTGGCAATTTCCAATTTTGCCCGCCACCAAACCATCATAAGAATGCACAACAGCAGCAAGTAAATCCATGTGCTCTTTAGCAACCTCCACTGTTACTTTTCCCAGATTATCTGTCATCAACTTTGCAGACTGAGTAACAGTGGGACTTAGAATAACTCCAGATGCACCATGAGACTCATTTGCAGAGGATGAGCCTTGTTCAGCAGTTGGAGATGTATTGGACACGAAGGCTGTTTGCAGAGGTGCACCAGATGACTTTGCAGTAGGGGTGGAGGTAGGAGTGACATTGTAGAGTGAGGGATCTTGAGCATAAGAACCCTTCTTTGCTTTGTACTTGTGGCGTACTTCTTCCTCTTTCAGTTTTAAAATAAAATCATTTATATCCAAGGTTTCTAAAACTGAGTTGAATCGCAGAGTGGAAATGAATGAATCCCACTTTTCAGGTGGACCATCTGCCAAGCTTGAAACTTTGTCTTCCATTGACGTCTTAATACCATGAGTGTGAAGTTCACTCATTAGATGATAGAAACGATCGATAATTTCATCCAAGCTTTCATTCCCAATTGCTGAGAAGTTATCAAACTCCTTCTTCAACGCTTTATCTTTCAGTGCCTTTAAATTAGCATTCCCATCATACCTCTTCTCAAGAACTTCCATCAGTTTTTTACTTTGCTTGTGCTCTAGTATTGGTGAAAAATGGGCTTGGGAATGGACTGAGTTAAAATAGCATAGGCCTTCTTCTCTGCATTGTAGGCAACTTTCTGTGTATCGAAGAGTCCACTCAAAGTCAAAGGAACACCATCAGCCCCCACGGGTATTTTATAGCCAACCTCAATAGAGTTCCATAAGTTCGTATCCACCCCATTAAGATAAATTTCAAAACGTTGTCTCCATTGTGGAAAGTCCTCTATAGTCAATAGTTAGGTGGCTTGTTATGGTTCCCTATCTCATTCTCTAGTAACAACAAGTTCTGTATCCTCGAATCCTTTCCAGCTGACATGGCATAATTTTCTGAGTCCATTCTTTTATTAATTTAACTTGTGAATTAAAACTGCTAATGCGAATGGGCTGTACGACTGGGATACGATTGAACACTAGCTGTATGCGATTGGACTCAAATGTACGATTGAACAGGCGACTGAGATACTTAGGCGACTGGACAGACCGAACGACTCAACTGGGCGACTGGAGTTGGCGATTGACTCAATCGGGCGATTGTCTGAACGACTGACTCAATCGGGTGAATGGACTGGTGACTGACTCAAACGTACGAAAGACCTGGGCGAATGGGTTCAGTCGTACGATTGAGATAATCGTGCGACTGGGTCGGCTATAAACACGATTTTGAACACTTTGACCTAGAACGCAAGTATTTGCACCCTAGACGGCTGAAACACGAAAAATACAGATTTTTCAGAACACCCACACGTAAAGACCCGATTTTAGCAAAAAGATTGGATCTTTTCGCGTAAAAACATAGACTTTTTCACAAAAACGATTGAATCAATGAAGAATCAAGAGCCTATGCTCTGATACCACTTGTTAGGACCGTGTACGCACGGAGTACTAACTGATTCTAAGTTAAACCAGATCAAATAGTGCGGAATCCTATTTGATTGGCGATCCAATCAGTGAAAACATAATCCGGATCAATACCAACGATTAGAAAACGTTAAGAATTGATTAGCAATGACCAGGAACGTTCTATGAAGTTGGAATAAACGAACAGGGTGCTCTGGGTCGACTAGGGTTATGAGAATTCGAAGTGTTTCGTTTTTCCACGAATTAAGTGTATTTATAGGTTACAGATCTCATTCGTGCGACTGAGCCTTGCGACTAGCTCAGTCGTGCGATTGAGTAATACGATTGATTCATTCGAACGCTTGAGTCAGTCTTATGACTCAACCGGGCGATTGACTCAATCTCCTAGTTCAACCGTGCGATTGAACCATTCGCATGGTTCAGTCGTGCGACTGAAAAAGATTCTTAGTCAAACACATTCTTGAACCTTTAACGATTCAGAACTGTGTCTCACAACTGTAAACCTATATAACATGGTCATATTATGCGTGTAACAACTAATAATATAATTAGGTATAACATTATATAATCAACAACCATATAAAGAAGAGATTCTCATTAGATTGATTGAACATGACATATGTATTACAAGATAGAAGTCTATTACATTTGAGCTCACTAGACTAGAACTGGGGACATGTGTACCAACAACTTCCCGCAACCAAAACTCACACTTGGAAAACTTTGCATAAAGTCTTTCTTTTCTCAACCTCTCCAACACTTCCCGAAGATGACAGGCATGATCTCCTTCATTCTTCGAATAGATCAGTATATCATCTATAAACACAATTACTGATCGATCTAACATTGGCTTGCACACTCTATTCATCAAATCCATAAAAGCAGCTGGTGCATTTGTTAACCCAAAGGACATAACCAAAAATTCATAGTGACCATAACGTGTACGAAATGCCGTTTTAGGTATATCTTCCTTCTTAACTTTCAACTGATGATAACCGGATCGGAGATCTATCTTAGAAAAACAACTGGCTCCCTGTAGCTGATCAAACAAATCATCTATTCGTGGGAGTGGATACTTGTTCTTTATCATCAACTTATTCAATTCCCTGTAATCAATACACATACGCATACTCCCATCTTTCTTCTTCACAAACAATACTGGAGCACCCCACGGGGAAGAACTGGGTCTAATGAAACCTCTTTCCAGCAAGTCTTCAGTCTGTTTCATTAACTCCTTCAATTCCGATGGAGCTAACCTATAAGGTCGCTTAGCAACTGGCTTAGCACCCGTAACCAATTCAATTCTAAACTCAACTTCACGATCTGGAGGAATACCCGGTAATTCCTCTGGAAACACATCTGCAAAATCTCTAACCACAGGAATGTCTTCTATCTTTCTTACAGGCTTTTGAGAATCAATTACATATAGCAAGTATGATACACACCCGCGACTTATTAACTTATCAGCTTTTATCCTAGATATTATTTTCACAGTTGACTCCTCCCTATCACCATATACATTAATTGTTTTCCCATCTGGTGCTCTTAATTGAATTAACTTCTTATTACATATAATATGGGCTTCATGGTCTGCCAACCAATCCATACCCAAAACTACATTAAACCCTCCTAATACCATTGGATATAGTTTAACAGGCAACCTATATCCTTCTAATTCAATATAGCAACCATCAATCATACTACTAATCATCACCGATCTATCCTTAGCAGTTTCAACTATAAAAGCTACCTCTAAAGGCCGAACTTCACATGTAAGCATAGGGCAAAAATCAATAGATACAAAACTTCCACTCGCACCAGAATCAAATATCACATTAGCTGGAATTCCATTTACTAGAAACGTACCTGACACTACATCTGGCAAAGCTTTAGCCTCACTAGCTGTCATAGAATATGCTCGCCCTTGGCCACACTCGATCCTTCTCCTGACCCTTTCATTGATCTAACCGGTTCAGGCTTTCTAACTACCAATTTTGGACATTCGCTTCGAATATGCCCCGTTTCTCCACACTCATAACATTTACGAGGACCTTCACTACATTCATTAGCATAATGTCCCATCCTTCCACATTTAAAACAAACCCTGCTACCAATCATACATTCACCCTGGTGTAGCCTACCACATTTTCCACAACGTGGCAACTCATTTCTGGCATTCCTCAGAAATTGACCCCTTCCGAACCTACTTTTCTTTTGGAAGCTTGGGTTCTCAAATCTTCTCTGCACTACAGGTTCTTCACGCCTCCTTTTACTCCCTTCCGGAACAACACTACTACCATAAACTTCTTGATACATATCTGCAGCTAAGTTTACCGTCAACTGGTAACTACTCGGGGCAGATGATCTAACTAACTTCCTAACCTCCTGAGGTAACCCCTGTGTATACCTCAAATCTTCTTTTTCGGGAACCACCAAATGAGGCACCAACCACGCCATTTCCTCAAACTTAGACGTGTATTCCCTATGAGACATATTACCTGCCTGAAACTGCAGGAAACTCATTTCTATTCGATCCATCTCGCCTTTCGGACAAAACTTATCCGATACTAACTTTCGGAATTCAGGCCACAACATTTTGTCAGTAGCCTCCTCGCCTAACGTCTGGATAATCGTATCCCACCAATACAGAGCCTCACCTACAAACGAGTGGGCTGCAAACTTTACCTTCTGATCCTCCCTACACTCACTCAACTTGATCACGCCTTCCATTTCACGAAGCCATTTATAAGTGGCTACCACATCCATAGCCCCAGAAAATCATGGAGGATTACATTCTTTAAACTGGCTATACGTAACTCCCTTCCTCTCACTAGACCCCTCAGCTTTATCAACATTCCTACTTTCATCAGGTCTAGCTATATTCAAGGCTTTACGAACCTCCTCAGCAATTGCATCACGGAATTGCTGCCTCGTCATACTAAGCACCTCGGTGCTCTCATCAACATCTCCTCCCGAGGTTCCACCTTGCATTCTTTCACTCTCCCTATCAGCCATAACCTATTAAAACAAGATCAGGATTATTTGGTACCCACATGCAAGTATGTAACCAGAATACTATAAGTAAAGTAAATTATTAATAATGTTGGCCAAGTACTATTAATTGTTTACTTTACTTGTACTATTCTCGTTATTCCTTCTCATGATAGTCCCATCACCTTTTCTTGTTTTAATAAACTATTCTATCTAGCTATCCTGCTGGCATATCGATTTTCTAGTTAAAGTCTAGTTATTATAACACTAGATCCTTTTAACCACGGCTCTGATACCAACCTGTGACGCCCTAAACCCGGCAGGGCACCGGAGGCACATCACGCAGTTGGATTAATATTTAAATACAAATCAGAGCTTTCTATTTACAGCGGAAGACGTTAAACACTACTATATATATATTAACCCAACTTTTAAAACATTTTACATAAGATTGTAATTAATTATACATTGCCCTGTTTACATTATTAACAAGTCCTAAATCCTATGCCAGCAGTTGCTCCAGGATAGCGTCCTCATCAGTTCATACTTGCTTTCCTCTATTATCAGAGGATCCCTCCTTACCTAGCACACACAATACACTCAAAACATCAGATAAACTGGTGAGTTCTAATTTTCATTAAAACATTAACAACATTTTCACACACACACAAACTATATTTTTATTGGCAATATTATAAATTCAACTTTTATCATTATTCTGTCCCACTGGACCTGTCCCATCGAACGTCGGTTGCCCACATCTAGCAACTACCAGTTCTCATACTCAGTAACGTCGGTTGCCCACATCTAGCAACTACCGGTTACTATACCCAGAGACGTCGGTTGCCTACATCCAGCAACTACCAGTCTCCCATACCCAGTAACGTCGGTTGTCCGCATCTAGCAACTACTGGTTACTATCTCTCATCCAGTAGGATACCAAATAATCATCTAGGGTCGTCACCACAAGATGTTCACAAAGCTGAGTGATCGTCATCACTCCTATCAAACTGTACAGTTTTACACTCAGGCATCTTACCCTAACTGGCCTGTTGAGATTTACATCACATTACCATTTCATAAACATTTCTTTTATTTATTGCCAATATTATCACATTCATTCACACTTCACACATTCTTCTTTTTAGTACTAGTTTTATCATATTTTCATTCATCATTACACCCATCTGACCCATTGGAATCATTACTATCACGTAATGATTAACAATGCTCAGATGACTATCATTTACACTCTACCTGACCCATTGCATTCATTACTATCATGTAATGATTAACAATGTTCAGGTAATCAGTTATTACTTCCCACTTTCCCTCTAACAGCTTTACAAACTATTAGAAACACATCACAATCTGGTACTAAAACATTCAACTCATTTATCATTATATGTGTGCTAGCCCGAATGTTAAAATCAAATATTTTAAAAAGGGCTTAGAACTCACCTTATCAACTTCCTCACCACAGTCTACACAATCCACGTACCCAAGATAACTAGTCCTTCCTCTAATCAAGGTATATCTAAAGCAATAAACCCTGATTCAATAAACTTATTCTCAAACAGGCCCTCATGCGATTGAACACTTATGCGAATGAGCAATCATGCGACTGGACCTATGCGAATGAACCATGCGACTGAACCTTCAGTCGTACGACTAGCCGTTCATTCACACGATTGAGTTCTCATTCGTATCCAGTGTTCGTTCGTCTTCATTCGGCCTTCAAACTAGGCGACTGGGTTCCAATCGCACGACTGAACCTCCATTCGCACTCAGTCGCCTGATTAAACTCTCATTCGTGCGATTGAGCCATGCGATTGAGCCCATTCGCCTGAAACGAATCAGCAGCTGTGTTCTTGACGTTTTTGATCTAAACTTACTCAAAATTTGAGTTTTAACCATCCAAATCATACCATATTCAAAACAGATCCTATACACATCGTTTACAATGGTTTCAGACCATTATTTTATCAAAACTTCACAAAAACTTGGATTTGAATTCTTGGATTTTAAATTCAAAATGAACCAGACTAATTTATTGATTAAAACAGGTTGTTGGATCAAACTTAATCATACCCACAGCTTATAACATCTCCGGATTAATCCGTGATGTTCAAAACTTACCAAAACGGGGTTTTGCCTAGGCAGTTGGCAAGAACAGGGGGTTTTAGGTGTAGAGCGAACAGGAGATTGAAGATAATACAGACAAAAGTCTGTTTTTACCCTTATAAACCGCCTTACTTATCCATACTTACAACTTAACCGCCTTACTTCCAATCGCACGATTGAACCATTTGCACGACTGAATCGTGCGATTGAAGTTCATTCACCTACTATTCGTACGATTGAGTCTCAATCGCACGTAAGGGGTGCGACTGAAGTTCATTCGCATATAACCCATGCGACTGAATACTTAATCAATCAAACAAACTCAACTTAATTAATTAATCATAACTATAATATAATTACAAGTCCGGATTTAGAAACCGGATGTTACAATGGTAGATCTTCCAAAGCTTCTTGGGGTGGAGGCGGTGGCGGGCGTGGTGCTGAACCACGAGCCACAAGAGGAAGACCTAGGGTAGAGAAAGTGGTTCATGAGGAGAATGAGACCCCTCATCAAGAGGGAGTAGACGAGAGCGCTAACTTGAGGGCCTCGGTAAAAGAGGCAGTGGTTGAAGAGGTGCATCAGGTCATGCAGATGATCTTACCATCTGTAGTGACCGAAGTGATAAAGGCTGTACGCGAAGATGAAAGGCAAGGGAGGAACCGGTCCTCGGGGAGACCGTATCGACAAGAGCCGGAACCGGTTCTATCTGATAATGAAGAGGAAGAGGAAGAGGAGGAGGAGCCAGTGCATGAGTCAACACGGGGTTGTAAATACGGGGCGTTTATGAGGTGCAAGCCCCCTACTTTTGACAGTTCTGGCACCGCTGCTGATGCTCACCAGTGGGTGAGAGAAATGGAGGCTGTCCTCGATATTAGTGATTGCCGGGAGGAGAAGAAGGTGAAGTTTGCTACCCACTCTTTTACGGGTTTGGCCTTATACTGGTGGGACAACATAGTCCAGGCCGAGGGTAGCAGGGCCATCGGAAGAATGAAGTGGTCCGAGCTAAAAAGGATGGTGATCGAGGAGTTCAGTCCTCGTCGGGAAATGTACAAAGTTGAGAGAGAGTTCCTGCAGTTGGAGGCGGGGACGATGACCCACCAACAGTACACCACCAAATTCAATGAGATGGCGAGAATGGTGCCGGATCAGGTAACGCCGGCGTCTCGAAAGATCAATCGGTATATTCAGGGGCTGCCAGCTGACATCCGCAAGCATTTGATTACTGCCCGACCGAGCACTTTTAGGTCGGCAGTGGATTTGGCAGTAAGGCTATATGATGAGCCGGCTGTGGTGGTGAAGGCTGAGGGTAGTAAGAGGGGAAGTGGTGAGAGAAACTGGCAGGGGAAGAGGTTTGGTCGAGGTGATACCTCGACGAGTAACACGAAGGCAAGGGTGGATGACCACCGCGTGGTCATGTCTGGAGCTGGGATGAGGAAGTGTGGCCAATGTGGAAGAGAGCACTCGGGGGAGTACAAGTGGGGATCAAATATCTGCTTTAAGTGTGGAAAGACAGGGCATATGGCCAAGGATTGCCGGACAGGCAAATGTTTTAACTATGGGGAAAGTGGTCATATGAGCAGAGACTGCAAGAAGCCGAGGGCTGAGGGCTCAGGGGTGAAGAAGACGGGAGGAGAAGAACCGAGGGCAAAGGCCAGGGCATTCACGATGATGCAAGAAGAGGCTAGGACGGACCCTGACGTTGTGTTCGGTACGTTCCTGATAAACCAAACTTTAGCCTCTGTATTATTTGATTCGGGCGCCAGTAGGAGTTTTATTTCTACTACTTTCTGTGCTAAACTGCCTGTTAGAAGTAAATGCCTCGATGAGTCATTTGACGTAGAAACTGCTATTGGTAAGTCCACTAGGGTTACGGATGTGATAGAGGACTGTGCCGTAGAATTAGAAGGTCATAGGTTTGATGCCAATTTACATGTGATGCCCCTAGGAGGATTTGATGTAGTATTAGGGATGGATTGGTTAGCAACCTACGAAGCGAATATCGTGTGCCGAAAGAAGATGATTAAACAGACGGCGGCTGACGGGAGTCCGGTGACAATATACGGCGATCGGGTTACGACGATTCCGAAAGTGATCTCGATGGCGGTGGCGGGAAAGTGCATGAGGCGTGGATGTAGTGCCTACTTATGTTATGTAAAGAACGTAGAGATAACAACACCACCGCTATCCGATGTACCGGTAGTGTGTGAATTTCCAGACGTATTCCCAGAAGACTTATCGGGATTACCACCTGACCGAGAGATCGAATTCCAGATCGACCTGATACCGGGTGCTCAACTTGTCGCCAAAGCACCGTATCGCTTGGCTCCGACGGAAATGAAAGAGTTGATGGAAGAGTTGCAAGAACTGCTAGATAAGGGGT
This sequence comes from Flaveria linearis, assembly GCA_024085815.1. Taxonomy (NCBI): domain Eukaryota; kingdom Viridiplantae; phylum Streptophyta; class Magnoliopsida; order Asterales; family Asteraceae; genus Flaveria; species Flaveria linearis. The sequence goes on from CM044013.1 coordinate 28,937,377, forward strand.
TCATTAGGCCGAGTATCTCACCTTGGGGTGCTCCGGTTCTGTTCGTAAAGAAGAAAGATGGTAGTATGAGGATGTGCATCGACTACCGCGAGCTGAATAAGTTGACGGTGAAGAACAGATACCCCTTGCCAAGAATCGATGATCTGTTTGATCAGCTTCAAGGCGCCAGTTGGTTTTCACGAATAGATCTTCGATCGGGCTATCATCAGCTAAAAGTGAAGGAACAGGATATGCCTAAAACAGTTTTTCGTACGCGCTACGGTCACTATGAATTCCTAGTTATGTCTTTTGGTCTGACCAATGCGCCGGCTTTTATGGATTTGATGAATCGAGTGTGTCGGCCAATGTTGGATAAATCAGTAATTGTGTTTATCGATTATATACTGATTTATTCCAGGAGCGAAGAAGAACATGCCAGCCATATTCGGGAGGTGTTGGAGACCTTGAGGAAGGAGAAACTGTATGCTAAGTTCTCCAAGTGTGCTTTTGGTTACACGAGGTGCAATTTCTAGGTCACGTGGTAAATGCAAGGGAATAATGGTGGACCCAGAAAAGGTTGAGGCCATGATGCAATGGAAGTCACCAAAGACGCCATCCGAGATTCGCAGCTTCTTGGGATTGGCGGGCTACTATAGAAGGTTTATTCAAGACTTTTCCAAGATAGCCTCGACTTTGACAAAATTGACTCGCAAGGATGTAAAGTTCGTGTGGGGTCGAGAACATAAGGATGCCTTTGAGGAGTTGAAGACGAGACTGACACAAGCTCCTGTCTTGACATTGCCCGAGGGAAATGAAGACTTAGTGGTCTATTCGGATGCATCTTATTCTGGGCAAGGTTGCGTATTCATGCAACGCGGAAGAGTACTAGCCTATGCGTCTCGACAACTGAAGGCTCACGAAGTCAACTATCCCACGCACGATCTAGAATTAGCTGCGGTGGTTTTTGCGTTGAAGATTTGGCGGCATTATCTATACGGGACGAAGTGCACCATCTTCACGGACCATAAAAGCTTGAAGTACTTCTTCGAGCAGAAAGATCTAAACATGAGGCAAAGGCGATGGTTAGAGCTGATAAAGGACTATGATTGTGAGATCCACTACGATCCGGGCAAAGCCAACGTGGTGGCGGATGCCCTTAGCCGAAAGGAAAGACCCGAGCCGATTCGGGTGAAGGCTTATCAGCTAATTATGACCTCTGATGTCATGACACAGGTTAAGGAGTTCCAAGACGAGGCTTTAAAAGAAGATCATCTTAACTCCGAAAGGATGAGAGGTCTAGTTACAGAACTAGGTGAGAACACTCTTGGTGTTAAGACCCGATTTGGGCGAATGTGGATTCCTCGGTACGAGGATCTACGTGGAAAGATCATGGATGAGGCCCATAAGACTCGATACTCCATTCACCCCGGTGCTACCAAGATGTATCACGATATGAAGAAGGATTAGTGGTGGCCGGGCATGAAACGCGACGTGGTGGAGCACGTGAGTAAGTGCCTAACTTGTTTACAAGTAAACGCAGAGCACCAGAAACCCTACGGGAAGACCCAACCGTTGGATATACCCGAATGGAAGTGGGGGCACATCATCATGGATTTCATCACGAAGCTACCACGTACCCCGAAAGGGTATGATGCTATTGGGTGATAGTTGATCATTTGACGAAAAGCGCCCACTTCCTACCGATCCGCGAGAGTATTCATCTGAAAGATTGGCGGATCTATTCATCAAAGAAATCGTAGCTCGTCATGGCGTGCCGGTGTCTATTGTGTCGGATCGTGACACCCGTTTTACATCGAAATTCTGGAAGAGATTCCATGATGCGATGGGGACGAGACTACATATCAGCACGGCTTACCAACCTCAGACGGACGGTCAGTCTGAGAGGACGATCCAGACACTCGAAGACATGCTTCGGGCGTGTGTGATCGATTTTGGAGGAAGTTGGGACGACCACCTGCCATTAGCTGAATTCTCATACAATAACAGCTATCATGCCAGTATTGGCATGCCACCTTATGAGATGCTATATGGTAGGAGATGCAGGACCCCGCCTTGTTGGGGTGACATTGGTCAGAAGGAATTAGGAAGCGTCGAAGTGATCGAGGCTACGACTGAAAAGCTGGAAAGGATCAAGGCCTATATGAAGGCAGCCAAAGACAGACAGAAGTCGTATGCCGATAAACGACGCAGACCGATTGAGTTCCAGGTGGGTGACCGGGTGATGTTGAAGGTCTCACTTGGAAAGGAATTATTCGGTTCGAAAGCGGGGCAAACTGAGCCCGCGGTATATAGGCCCTTTCCGAATCATTGCCCGTGTGGGAGAGGTGGCCTATAGGTTGGAATTGCCAGATGAGTTGAGTGGAATTCACCCAACCTTCCACGTATCTCATCTGAGAAAATGTTTAGCCGATGAAGATATGATTGTTCCACTGGAGGATATCGAAGTAGATGAACAGCTCAATTATATGGATCAGCCAGTGGCAATCATTGACAGAAAAGAGAAGCGACTGCGAAATAAAGTGGTTCCTCTTGTGCGTGTACAGTGGAGGCACAGGAAGGGATCCGAATCGACGTGGGAGACAGAAGATGAAATGAGGCAGCATTACCCACGCTTGTTCGAGGAATAACAAGTTTCGGGGACGAAACCCAAATAAAGGGGTGGACTTGTAACACCCGGAAAATTTGCTAAGCAAGTCAGATAATAATAATGGGCTCAGACGAGACCATTTAATAAGATAGGCTGGTTATGGGTGTTAGACCAAATTAACGCTTCGGGTCGTGAGCTTGACGAGTTTTAAAGTCCCGGGAACGCCTGATATATATATAGATGGAACAGCTGAGCAACTCTCATTTGCACCCAACACTCAATTTCTAGAGAGAGAAAGTGTAGAGAGAGAAAGTGTCAGTTCGAGGCTCGGTTGGTCAAGAGATCGAAGGCTGGTGTTCGTGGGCTCCCAAACAACAAGAATCAAGGTAAGAAACGTAGTCTAATTGCTCCTTTTAGTGAAAAACCGAATTTAAGTTTTGGGTTTTGAAAGTGGTAAAAATCGCCCAAAAAACCCACGTTTTTATGTAAGAAAACATGTATAAGCTTAGATATAGGTTCCTGGATGATAACCCAAGTTTTGGGTGAAAAAGATTGAAGTTTTGGGTTAAAATGGGCTGATCCTTAAGTTTCAGCTCGTTCTACGAATTTAAGCACTCATCTAGCAAAACTATGCAGCGAAATTAGAGGTTCAGCGAAACTACAGTTTCGCTGCAGCGAAACTACAGCTTCGCTTGGGCGAAACTATAGTTTCTTTGATAAGTTCGCCGGTGCCCAGGTTGACCCTTAGACATTGTGAAACTAGGGGAATTCGAACGAAAGTTGGGCGCTCAGGCAGCGAATCTGTTCAGCGAAACTGGCAGAATGCTACCCAGCGAAACTAGCAGCGAAACTGCTAATCGCCTAGCGAAACTATGGGCGAACTATGGCAAACTAGCAGCGAACTTAGTAGCGAATTTAGGCAAAATTTACTCTTTTGAGTGTTAACTTATCTGCAGGCAGTGTATTGTGACCCTCTCTTAAAGCTTGATTGAGAAGCTTATTATCAAGCACAGGTGAGTTCTAGGACCCCCCATTTACTTGTTTTAAACGATTTTGGGGCTGGAACACAAATAAACTTGTTTAATGAAATGTGTATGTTTGACCCATTCGGGTGTAATATCCTGTAGTAAGTTTAAGGTATGATTGTGGACTTGAGTGTGTTGTATGAAGTCCTAGTATGAGTCCTCAAGGTTCATGAGGGACAATAAACGTCGGAATAGGTCCTTATTTGGAAGTTTCTGTAAGTGCCTGTAGATGACTGTCGATGTAGGCTATGTATGTATGATGCCATGTATGATGATGTATGACTGTTATATTGTGTTCCTTATAATGAGGTATGTATATCTTTCTATGACTTTGCGTATTATGACAACGAATGAGCGAAGTATTATGTAACGTAAAGTGAAAGATAAAGAAAGAAGAACATGAAGATGAATGCATTTATAATGAATGAATGAATGAGTAATACGATGATGTGTACATGCATTAACGAATGAACGAAAGAAGTCTTGCAAGCATTGGATAAGGTAAAATGGGTCCTTCTTGGTGATTGACCATATGTATGGTGCCCCTACCACTTACCTCTAGTACCGTGGCATACGTTTGTTGTTCATTTAATGACCTCGGCCTGGTATCTAAAACTGATCGAGGTATAGCCATGGTAGTGGTACAAAAGATATCCAATGTGCAAGAAAAGATGAAACGGGATCCTTGTCATTCGACCACAGTAATCATGGCTGCGTGCCATGAAGTGGGTAAAACCTGACAGGATCTATATGAGAACTGAATGATAAAGACGTAACGAATAAATGAGACAGATAATAATAAATATTATCTATATATGTGTATGATGTATGTTCACGAACGAAACGTATAATGGATGAACGTAACGGGATCCTTGTCATTCGACCACATAATCATGGCTGCGTGCCATGAAGTGGGTAAAGTCTGACAGGATCTAGATAAGAAGTGAAAGATAATGATGTATAATGAATGAACGAATAAAGAAAGAGATAATAAAGATATTATCTACATGTACGTATAATGTATGATCGCGAATAAAGAAAAGAATGGTTTTAATGAAAACGAAGTATGTTCATTGTAAAAGTCGAACTCACTCAGCAACGCTGACTTTTTATGTGTTTCCAGTTGGCAGGTAGTGTTGCTGGGGATGGCACGAGGCGGCTACTCAGCTCTTTTGGGATGGTATTCTCGTTTTGATAATGCTGCCACGCAATGTGTTTGTGGTCCCATAATGCACGCAACACATTATGTTGCATGCAAGTGCAAGATTCCTTTAGGATTCCGATAAACGGGATTACTTAAGGAATCTTCTTTTGATGAAAAATTTAATATTTCTATACTAGAGGTCACTGTATATGACCATTTTGTAAACAGTAACGATGTAATCTTTGTATAATGCTTTTGTGATGTAATGCAACCTTAGATGTTTTGAACTGATGTACGTTGTATTAAATGGCAAAAGTATTTATAGTAAAGGAAAATTTATCTTAGAGAATTCCGCTGCATGATTATATTAAGTTTATGCAAATGTACGTTTTATGTGCGATGAACGACCGACTGTGAGGTGCCCGGGAATGGGGCCTTACAAGTTTCAGTTATTATGACTTGTATTTTGGTTGTGTTTGTTTGGTTGTGTTTCTTTATTTGTTTATTTTATATTTGTAAGTTGATATTGTTAATTATATATGTTTGATAACAACTAATTTTTACGATTAGATTAACCATTTGATAAAATAATAACAACCAACTTGTTTAATAAATAATTAAACATAAAATTAATTGTAATATGATAAATTAATAATAAACACAAAACACAAAACACGTATGTTACGATTAGGTTAACTGTGTGATAAAATAAAAATAAAAACAAACTAGTATGATTACTCAAATTTAGAAAATATATACAATATGTCTGTATAATGACAACCGATTTTACAACTCGTAAACAAATTAAACACGAAACCGTCACATTATTATAAACACAAAAAACAAACTGTGAGTTACGATTAGGTTAAACGAGTGATAAAATAAAAATAAAAATAAAGTGATATGATTAAAAAATATAAAAAATATGGGCAATATGTCACGTTTGGCCAAACCGTGACATATAGCCTCTTAACCCTAATCAATTCCCCATTAATTACATACCCAATCATTGGGAACGGATCCCCATATCTAACTGCCACGGTTAGGCCGCACCGTGACAGTTAGGTCTCACACCCGATCAAACGGTCACGGGAGGCCTAACCGTGACCGTTTAAATCGGTTTTCCCAGGAAAACGCGGTGTATGCAGAATTCCGGTCATCTATTAATTATTCAATTGAGATATGATTTAAAAGTATGTGTGTCACTAACGTAGGAAATCAATTGAGATATGATTTAAAAGCTATGAACAATTCCTTGTCATCTATTAATTATTCAATGTACTCTCTCTCTCTCATATAAACTTGTCCTGCAATAACGGGAGAAAAAACAAACTAGGGATGCAGTAACAAACACATTGGCTATCTCATGTGCTGTAGTAGTTATATTATGCGCATGGAAGATAGTAAATCAGGGGTGGGTGAGACCAAAAAAGCTGGAGAAATTCTGAAGAATCAAGGTTTCAAGGGAAACAAATACAAGTTGTTGTTTGGGGACATGAGAGAAATGTCTATGGTGTTGCAACAAACAAAATCAAGATCTAAGCATATCGATATCGACGATGGAGATGAAGTTCTATCACATGTTGTGCTTCACATCACCACTCTATGAAAAAACATGGTAAAGTTCTGTAAGTTTCATCATCATCCTTGGGAAGTTATAGATTAAGATATCATAAAGGTCTAACGATATTTTGTTTATTCAAATCGAGTTTGAAAAATTAAAATTATTTAAATTTTGGTCTGGAAATCATCATTTCAAAATTCTATTCGATATTAAAGTAAATTTGATTTGAGCTTTGTATCGAATTTTGAGTTTGTGATTTTTGACTCGATTCAATGAGAATTCAAATTAAAAATATACGTATAATATATATATATATACTAGCTTTAGTTACCCGTGTATTACACGGGAGGTGGAGATTATTATTAAAATAACACACAAACATAAATAAAACTAAATGTATTACACGGGTTGAAAAAATAAATTGATTAGTTATTGATTGTTATTTATATAATACTAACTTTTGTAAAATCGTGTATTATACGAGTTAAAAAATAAAATATTAATTATGATGAATGTTTTGAGTAAAAATGACATTTTAGAATAGATATGATTAAAATTCCATATGAGTAATAATTATAATTAATAATTTTAATTTTTATTTTCAAAAAGTTTAACCATTTCTTCCAAACAAGCCGTATTAAAATAAAATACATTTTTAAAAGTTTCTTATTATAACTCCTAATTTTAATTATTTTTAGTTTATAAAGAAGTTTACTTTTTATCAATTTTAAGATATTTCATGTTTTTAAAATGTTTAATGTTTTAAAAAAAACTCTTTTTATAAAAATTTGTTTTCTAGAAATAACATAATAAAAACATTTTTCTTAATTTATTAAGAAATATTTGTAATCTTAAAAAGAATTAAAATTATTTAATTTTTAATTTAGGTAACTATTTATAGGAGAGAGAGGCGGGAAAAACAAATTAAAGGGGCCTAGGAATATGACAAGTGTCCCCTCAAGTTACTTTTTTACTATTATATATAGATATACTAATTTATTCTATATTTTATATAAATAAATTATGTGTACATGTAGTTACTCAATTTAGATTTTTAATACTTCAAATATCTATTTCCGATTTCCTAACCTCGATTAATCAAGAATTTGTTATTTGATTCATTAAGAACCCCAACCCCGAATGTTATTAGAGAATAAGAAGGTGGTTGTAACTTGGTTCGAAGTCCATTCGAGCCAATAGGTTAATTAAGATTCTTATTATGGTTAGAAACCTAATTAAGTGTGTTATTTAGGTAGACAGGTGGCTAGAAAAAACGAGCTATGATGCCAAAGTTTTTACGTAACTATTACAATTCTCTTTCAATTACAGAGAAAAAGATTACCAAATCAATTAAAGCTTTGTAAGCAGAAACATAAAATTGAGAGTTTAACAATTACGTTACATATTATATCTAAACAGACTTGGTTTAAATATAATTTAAATCAAAATTAATTAGTAAAAAATACTAGCACCACACAAGTATATTTCAATAAAAAAGATATATATTAATGTAAAAGAGTGTAAAGTTATATTATGAATTGATTTCGAATAAATACTATTTTGGGACAAAATAGTGTCGCTAGGTGTGAAATCCCATTATGAACTCTAAATAATAACCATTATGTGTTTGGGAAGAAAGGGATATACAACCCAATGTGGCCTCACATTGGGTAAGTGCTGAATCAATAAGTTGTCTGAACCAATAAGTGCTGAACCAGATTAAGGGGCTGTTTGATTGTGTGACTGAGTAAGATCTGACTGAGTCAGAAGCTGACCCAGTAAAAAGTTCTGACTGAGTCTGCATCTGACTGAAATCTGAACACTCTCGACTCTCTCTCGAACTCACGATTGCAGAAAACTTCAGCAACAAGCCAACAACTGTCGGTGAAGATTGATGATGGTGACGTTGCTACAATGGTGGTTCGAAGCTTCTGCGGGTGTGTTGGAATCGGTGGTGACCGATTGAAGGGGAAGCAATCGAGGTGGGGGAGGGAGAGGGAGAAATGCCGATCGAGAGCGCAGGGTGAAGGGGGAGAGCCGATCGAGAGCGCAGGGTGAAGGGGAGGAGCAGATCGTTCGATTAGGGCTGTGCTCGTCAGATGGCTCGATTTGGGTCAGCTTCTTGGTTTTCAGGTCCAGGTCAGACACCCTGACTCGGTCAGATGGCTCCACGATCGTTTCAAACGGGCTGACCGGGCTGACCGAGCCAGCCGGGTCAGGGTCAGCCCGGTCAGATGCATATCAAACACACCTAAGTCTGTTTGGTTTGATATCTGTTTGGTTATAACTCCTAATATTGAATAATTATTAAAAAAAATACAAACCGTAATAAAAAAATCATCTATTTATTAAAATACAAACCATAATATTAAATAATTTTAAAAAAATATTTAATAAAAAACCATATTACAACCATAAAAAAAATCATCCATTTATTAAAATACAAACCACCACTTAATAAATAACCCTCACCCCACCACCGATTCCCCATTCCCAATTCCATCCCCACCTTCACCATCTCTTGCTCCTCCATCTTCACCCCATCAAACCACCACCCCTCACCCCCACCACCGATCAACCCCGACCCAAGCCGCTGCTCCAATCTCAAGCACCACCGCCACCATCGCAAGCACCACCGCCACCGCAAGCACCACCGCCACCCGCAAGCACCACCATCGTCTTTCTCTCTCTCTCGATCTGCTAGGGTTTGAGGGATCGATGATGCAACTCTCTCACTTTCGTCTCTCTCTATTACAAACACCACAACCACAATCATCATCATCATCCACCGCCACCATCGCAAGCACCACCCGCCACCATCGCAAGCACCATCGCCACCGCAGCAGCACCATCGCCACCGCAAGCACCACCGCCCCGCATCACCACCATCGCAAGCTCCACCGCCATCGCTAGCACCACCGCCACGCAAGCACCACCATCGCAAGCACCATCACGTCTGACCGCGGTCAGATTTGGTTTGGGTCTGACCGGTAGGTGCTTCGTCAGACCTCTTCTTCGGTAAGAGACAAGCAACCAAACAGCCCCGGTCTGACCGAGTCAGACGTTCACGTCTGACCGAGTCAGACGTTCACGTCTGACCGGTCTGGTCAGACCCAACCAAACAGGACCTTATATTCACAACCATAAATATAAATATATAATATAACGTACACGTGGTAACTTTTTCAATAGAATAAGTATTATTCATAGAAATGAAATTCGCAACCATAATATATAATATAGCTATATTAACGCGTGTGTTACACGGTTTGAATAAATAAAAAATTAATATAACAAAATTTATTAATTATAAAATAATATTTTAAGATATAATATCTCTGAAATTATGTATTAGAAATGACCGTAAGTTATAAAATAGTGATATCAACTTTTTAAAACTTTATTTTTTTCAAAAAAATAATAAACGTTTTGTTCTAAAACAACCGTATAAAAATTTCATTTTTAAAAAATTTCTATTATAACTCTTAATTTAATTATTTTTTTGTTTTAAAAAATAACTTTTTAAAAATACCAATTTTAAATATTTCGTATTTTTAAAAAAAGTCTTATGCTTTAAATAAATTTATTATTTTATAAAAAAATATTTATTTAGAAATAACATTAATAAATAGATCTGTTTATTAATTTATTAATCTAAAAAAGTGTTAAATAGTATTATTAGTAATTAAGGTAATTATTTAATAGGAGAGAGAGACGGAAAATTTTGGTGAGAATAATTGTGGTGTTGACACGTGTCATTTCAGATACCTTTTTATTATAATAGGAAGAAGGAAGATAAAGGACACGTGTGACATTTCGATAGAAAATATTATTTATAGAAATAAAAGTATCCTCGCAACCATATTATATAATTATAATATAAAAGATATGTGATTACTTTTAATAGAATAACTAGTTACACTCCCTCGTGCGTTGTGGCGGATTAAATCACCGAAAAAATAATGTTTTTGAATATTTATAAAAGTTTGAAACAAGACCGATATGATAAAATGGGTAAAGAAAAGCGTACGGAAGCTAACGTTTACGAAAATCTATATAAAAACGCTTGAGTTGCTAAGAAAGTATTAATAAAATGAAAGTTTTATACAAGAAAAAATAAGCGTTTAAAAAGTTATATGAATGAACAAATACGGTAAAAGAGTAACATCAAATCAAAAAGACTGTGTTTGCTGATAGACCATTGATCATATTTAAAATATTATATAAAATAACGAAACCGTTAAAAAGATAATGTCTAAATGCTGATAAAAAGAAAGGGAAGTTTTCTGAATAAAAAAAAAGAATTTAAAAAAAGTTATAAAAATTAAGGAAAAGAAAATATAAACAGATGAACGGGGTTTATGAGTCGAACCCTGATGGAATCTTTCACCACCAAATACTTTAACAAGCCACACTCACTTTTGTTAACATTTATCAAATGAAAGTGTAAAAAGACAAAAAAAAGTAATAAGATAAAAAAATTTAAACCTTCAAAGTTAAGCACAAGTGAAACCACTATTCTCCTTTGCTCCTCCCTTCCTTCTATCAGAAACGACCACAGGTTTTTCTCGTAGTTGATTCTTTCACCCATCTCAGCATCCTCTAGTGGCACAATCACATCCTCATCGATTGAGCACTTTCCTAGATGAGATACATGGAACGTCAGATGAATTTCACTTAACTCATTGGGTAGCTCCAGTCATGCGTCACTTCTCCTACTCAAGCAACAATTTGAAATAACCTTCCATACCCTGGTATTAGCTTTACTCGCTTTCTAAGTCGAACGATCCACTTTCCTAGACGTAGTGTTCATCATAATCAATTACCGTAGGTCGGCACCGAACTCTTGTCGGGCATGGTTGATCAATTCATCTTTTTGCAACACTCGGTGTTGGCCTTATAGTTACTGGCCAATTCACCCGGATGTGTACGTCCATCCCCCTACGTCTGTCCTAAATGGTCCAGTAGAAAACAAGTGCTCCCTCAAATCTATCACGCAATCCTCTAGGGCATCAGGCAGCCTAGTAGACTTACCAATAGTAATTCCTACATCGAAGGGCTCATCGATCTTCATATTCCTAACGGTTACCACAGACGAAGAATCGATTGCATAACTTGGTGGACCTCTTCTACTACTGCCTCTTTCACCGAGGCCCTCAAGTTCGCACTTTTATCACCACCTTCCTGGTGATACATCTTGGGCTCCTTAGTGTCCTTTCGGTAGCCCTAGCCCTATTCCTCGTAACATGCGGTTCAGCACCACGTCCACCCCTAGAATCCTTAGACGATTTACCTCCGGCCATCTCTAACCACTATAAGATTCAAATACAAACACGGTCATTCAAGATAATAGCTCGAATTATGTTAGTATAGTAATTCCCTAATTACAATGGCCAGTTGTGATTAGCTACTTACTTTACTCTTCACAGCCCAAGCATTTCCTATCCTGACTATATCAGTATCTAAATCTACACAAAGCAAACTAGCCACATAACATGCGCACATCATACCGGTTAACAATAATTCACAAAACGTTTATAATAGACCTTTACCTGCAGGCACGTAGCTACTAGGACTGACATCCCTTTCTTTTCGTCCCATTCTCAGTTTAAGATTAGATTTTTGAAAATATTTTACCCAATTCACTTAAACTTTAGCTCTGATACCAACTTGTAAGGCCCCGTTCCCGGGCACCTCACAGTTGGACAATCATCACACATAATACATTTTAAAACATACATTACTATTGTAGCGGAATTTAAAACTTTCATTAATAATTAAAAACATGTTATTTCATTATATTACAACATTCGTTTTATATCAAAATACAATTACATGTCACAATGTGGATGCCATACTCAAAATGCTCCAGTAGCTTATGCATCCATGTCTATAACTCCTCAGCATCAACAAAATACCTGCCAACTATCATGCATAAGAAAAGTCAGCGACGCTGAGTGAGTTCTAGTTATTAAAATAAAATACTTTACTTCCCTTAAAAACTAGTCTTTACATTCATCTATGGTCATTCAACATACGTACACTCATCCTATACTCATTATTCGTTTCGCTCTTTCTACTTTCATCTTTTCATTCTTTTCATTAATGTTTACTTCATATTCATACTTTCGTTCGTACTCTTCACTGGCTTTTACTTTCTTTCTCTTACTTTCCTTTCGTACTTTACATTCGACAGTGGTCATACATCATACATACATACTGATAATAATATTATTATCTCCATCATCATTCGTTCATTCATTCATTCCTTTGCTCATAACTCATCATTACTCGGATCTTGTCTCATGCAATATCCCTGACTCATGCTCGAAAGCTAATGTTTTGCCGAGGCCGTACACAAACCCTCGACTCATGTCTGAAGACTGACACAACACCGGGATACGTGACAAAGATCCCATCTCGTATGCAACACCCCCGACTCATGTCCGAAGACTGATACTGCGCAGGGGCCTATAATCAACCCCCGACTCCTGTCCGAAGACTGACACAGTACCGGGGCGGGCAACAAGACCTCATCTCCTTCACACGTCATTTTGTCTCATGCAATACCACCAAATCATGCTCGAAAGCTGATTCTATGCCGGGGCCTGTAAACAAACCCCGACTCTTTCCTAAGACTAACACAATACCGGGGTATGCGACATGGATCTCATCATCCGTCACTTCCATACTCATCATTCGTTATCTCATATGTTCGTTCATTTCGTACTTTATCGTATTCTTTCGTTTCATACTTTATCATTATGTCACCTATTCGTTTATTTCGTACTTTATCATTATCTTCCACTTTGTTACATAATACTTTACGTTCATTCATTTATTTTATCATACATCATACCATGTAAAGTCATACATAACGTATTACATAACATAATGCATACGTTTTGAAAACTCTTTAACGAAGTAAGATACACATCACTCACACACATGCACATCATAACTTCATCACATCACCATGCACACATCAAGCATAAGCCATCACATCATAACCGAGCCTATCTCTCCATTCTACCACTTTAATTCACTTAGAAAGTCCTAAGTCCAAAATGGGCGCATGGGACTTTTCAGGCACATGAGCATAAAAATTCTAAGTTTAAAACAGTTTGGGCGCTTCAGCACTATTTGGGCGTATGAGCCCTGTTTGGGTGTTTTACCACTATGCAGGCGCTGACGCCTGTTTGGGTGCATCAACACTTAGGTGCATGAGCAACTCTGGGCATGAGCATTATTAGGGCGCATGACCAACACTTAGGCGCATGGGCACTTTTCTGGCGCATCACAACTATTTGGGCGCATGACCCTAGGCGCATGAGGACACTTAGGCGTATGAGCACACTTAGGCGTATAAGGTTATTCTAGGTGCATGGGAACATTCTGAAATGTTTTCAATAATACCAACAACAACCCGATTACCATTCTGAACTCACCCAACACAGATCTAACATGCTAAGGCTCTTAAACATGCTAAACATCAATTCTAGCCCATAAACAAACTTTAAAACATAACACAGATCATCATCGAACATAAAGCTATAAACCCACGGTTTTTTTAAAAACATTTACTTGGTATGCATAATAGCCCCAACAAGTTGTAAATCAGTTAAAGAGCGGTTCTAGAAACTCACCTGAAGCAAATCTTCAAACCAACACTTCTACTAGCAAGCTCAACTCCAAAATCCCAAAACAACCCTAAACCACCAAGAGCTTCGGTTTAGAACTCAAAACCCAGTTGAAACCGAACTCATATCAAGAAATCTTACCTTTGCAGCTTCTCCTTCCTATTTCTCTCTCTAAAACAAGAGCTTCTCTCTCTCTTCTTTTCAGCCGAGAATGAAGAGGATGAAGAAGAAGTCGGCGACCATACCTCTTTAAAACCTTAAAATAATAATTTTTGTACTTTGTACACTTTATCCGCCTCCACTTGTGTCCATTATCTTTTCTTTATATTTACTTTTCTTTGCCCTTCTTTTAATTAAATTCGGGGTGTTACAATTAATATTATATATATACATATATATACGTATATATACTATATATACATATATACATATTGTATATATACATATATGGATAAATACACACATATATATATATAGGTATGTATATGTATGTAGATATCATATGTATATATATGTATATGTTATATGTATATAGAATATGTATATATATATATACATACATATTATATATACATACATATATATATACACATACTATATATATGTACATGTATATATGTATGTACATCTATATATATGTACATGTATATATTATATATGTACATCTATATATATGTACATGTATATATATATGCACATCTATATATATATAGATCTATATATATATAGACTATATATATATATATATATATATATATACATATATATCTATCTATATATATAACATATATATATAATATATATATATATCTATATCTATATATATATCATATATATATATATAGATATATAGACATATATATATATATATATATCTATATATATATAGACATATATATATATAATAGACATATATATATATACATATCTATATATATATATGTATATATATATATATGTATATATATATATATATATATGTCTATATATATATATATATATATATGTCTATATATATATAGACATATATATATTATATATAAATATCTATATATATATATAGACATATATATATATATATATATATATATATATCTATAGATATATATAGACATATATATATATATATATATAATATATATATATTATATACATATATATATATATATATATATATATATATATATACATATATATATATGTATATATATCTATATATATGGGAAAGCTCAAATGAGAAGTAGATTTTTTATGAGACTCTAAAAATTAATGTGAGCCACTAGTTTTAAATAGCAAATAATAAATCACAAAAACATAATAAAAAATTATTAACAAAAAATAGCCTGAAAATTAAAAAATACACAAAAATGTTTCTCTCATTACATCTTTCATAAAAAAATCAAAAAATCCAAAAAAACTTTTTTTTTCCAAATTCGTTTTACACATGTGTAAAACCGGATTTACACATGGGCAAAACCGATTTACACTTGTGTATAACAGATTTACTCATGTGTAAATAGCAGGTGGAAGATTATTTAAATAATATATACATATCAATATGGTAGGCGTTGTAAAATAAAAATACTGAATTTTATGATGAAATTTTTTTAAAATTTTTTTAGATATATATATATATGTATGTGTTATGTATATGCATATGTGTGAGTGTGTGTGTTGTGTAATAACACATTGATATCTGCAACTAGTGGTGTAAACGAATCTAGCCGGGCTTGAGCTCGTTAATTTAGGCTCGACGGCTTGGGATTGGCTTGTTTATTGTTAAATTATTAAATTTTATTTTTTTATAATTACTTTTATATTTTAATCAATCTTTTAATATAAATGGTAATATATATTATTTTATGATAATAATATACATATATATATTATATATATATAATATATATTTAAAAATGATTTATTTATAGATATCGTTTTATTATTTTTATGTAAAAAAGTTAAAACCAAAAAGCTCGTTAGGCTCGCAAACTGGCTCGAGCTCGATATTTTAAGCTTGGCTCGGGCTCGAGCTCGAGCTCGTTTAATCTCGGCTCGATTGGAGCTTTTTTCTAGCCGATCACCAGTAGATTTTGAGCCAGATTAGCTCGTTTACACCCCTATTTGCAACAACAGAAAAACATAATGGAATTACCATGCTGATATTTGCAACAAGTGATATCCATGTTTATCGTGTTCAACAATTCATGGTGTTAATCACATTCATCGTGTTAGTTATGTTATTCTTGTTTATCATTTGATGAAAAATCACAGAAATATTGTTGATTTGAGGTAATTGTTCCGTTGATAAAAAGTTTTAAAAAATCCAATGAAGCCAATACTTCGATTTTGGAATGCCATTCATCGTTTCTTGAACCGATTCTTGGATTATTCGTTTGAGCGAGAGAGATTAATTTTTTTTTTTTTGCATAGAGAGATGTATTTAATTAAGACATAGGATTTTTAATTAAAAATATATTAATTATCGAAAATAAAATAAGGGGTCAAGAATCTTCAATTAGAGGGTGTTGTTTTTACCTAAACCCGAAAACTCTACCCCAACCAATAAAGCGCATCTCAAAAAACCCGAACCCCATTACAAACCATAGTTGAACCCCAATTTGTTTTTTAAGTTGGTCTTTGTATGTTTTTTTAACAATTTCGGGTTAACCCAATTAAGTTTTTTGAAAAATGCCTAATAGTTTTTGGGTGCTTGTAGACATGCTATAACCCCATTACAAATCATACTTGAATTTTTTTATTTAAGTTGGTCTTTAAGTATGTTTTTTTAACAATTTGGGTTAACCATAAAACCCGATAAGTTTTTCGCGAAAATCCTAATATTTTTAGGTGTTTGTTAGACATGCTATATTTGTCATACTTGATCTCCATTTTATAGAATTTCAATCACAACACATTTTGTGATTATGTGCGAACTTAATCAATCCTTCCATCAATCCTTCTTCAATCGATGACATCTCTTTTTTACTCTGCAAACTTGATTATTTCTTCCATTAGTCCATCTTCAATTGATGGTAGAAGTTAAGAAATCATTATTTTATCGTCCATCTCCATACCTGTTGGGTCATTATAAGGCTGGTGCAACCAAAATCACTTCACATAGTAAATTTTGGTGCTGCATTCAAAGGCTTCCGAAGCTAATTATGAGATCTTCCAAAGTCTGAAGACTTCCGAAGACAAGTCTGAAGACTTTCGAAGACAAAGTCTGAAGACTTTCGAAGACAAAGTCTGAAGAAAGAGCTGAAGACAAAGTCTGAAGAAAGAGCTGAAGACAAAGTCTGAAGACTTCCGAAGACAAAGTCTGAAGACTTCCGAAGATGAAGTTTGAAGAAAGAGCTGAAGACAAAGTCTGAAGACTTCCGAAGACAAAGTCTGAAGAAACAACTGAAGACAAAGTCTACTTCCAAAGACAAAGAAGACTCCAAGCCTCGGTAGAAACAGTCTTCCAAAGTATAAGTGGCTTCGGAAGAAGTTATTCTTCCGAAGAAACTTATCTTTCGGAAGACATTGTTATGACCAGTAGACATAAGTATGGTCTCTGACAATCCGCTGCAGACCTCTGATACAACATGGCATCTTCCAAAAGAGCCATGTTGTTGATCATACTTTATTCTACTGTTTACCTTTTTATGATAGTACATGTTACCAACCTTAGTTGGTGACAAAAGGTAAGTCAGGGACATGTCCTGACTACCAAATCTCAGATAATATATTTGAGATACCTTAACCTATAGTCTTGTAGTATAGGCTTTTGGTTATAGGTTTCCAGCTGGTATCAAAGTATATCCGGCTGTACGTAGTATTATATATATCTTCCCATTGTAACTTATCAAGTAGAGAGCAAGAGTTAGAGCCAAAACTTGAGCTTGTAAGAATCTTGTAATCCTTTGAGTTGAGAAGCAATATATAAAAGTACCTTGAAAATTTACATCCTGTGTTTATTTACGGTCTTGTTATTTGATATATGGTGATCAACTCTTTCTAGATTCTTTCTGAGTGTTGTTCAAGGTGAGTTTGAGAGAAAACCACTTGTTGAGTGACCAACAAACGATCCTGCAATTGGTATCAGAGCTTGGCTCTTGATTGCGTGATCTAACCATCCAAATCAACTTGTTTTTCACTCTCCCTACAACCCATTCACTCAAATGGTCGCTATCTTAAAAGCTGATATGGAAACTGGTATCATGACTAAGTCCCCACTGATCACCCCTGAAGATTTTGACACATGGTGCACTAGAATGGAAGGCTTCATCAAGTGTCAAGACTCAAGGATGTGGGACTCCATTGTCAATGGTCCTTTCATACCAAGCACTACTTCTGCTACTGGTAATCGCATCATTCCAAAAGATGTTGATGATTACTCAAAAGAAGATAGGAAGAGAATAGAGCTAGATCAAAGGGCTATGACTTCTCTTCAAACTGCTCTCCCAAACTCCATCTACAGAGGCTTCAAGAAGTGCAAGACTTCCAAAGACTTATGGGGTGCATAAAAGCTTATGTATGAAGGATCCAAGGAAACCAAAGAGAACAAGAAGGATCTCTTGAAGTAGCAGTTTAAAAACTTTACTTTCAAGGCTGGTGAGACCTTAACTCAACAATACTTCAGGTATGTTGAGATAGTAGATACTCTGGTGGATATTGGAGTACCTCTTGAAAATAGAGACATAGTTAGGAAGTTCATGTCTTCCCTTCTTAAACTATGGACACACTACTGTTTGTAATCAAGAGAACTTGCTCTCTTAAAAGCTGATATGGAAACTGGTATCATGACTAAGTCCCCACTGATCACCCCTGAAGATTTTGACACATGGTGCACTAGAATGGAAGGCTTCATCAAGTGTCAAGACTCAAGGATGTGGGACTCCATTGTCAATGGTCCTTTCATACCAAGCACTACTTCTGCTACGGTAATCGCATCATTCCAAAGATGTTGATGATTACCTCAAAAGAGAGGAAGAGAATAGAGCTAGATCAAAGGGTGTGAATCCAAGGATCGCAATTCAGGAATTATCAGTATTAAAATAAATCAATTTAATGATCGCGGAATTATCACTAATTGACGTTTAATTGTTTATAATGATCAATGATGAACACAACCACAGAAACACAATAAATACGAAATCTATAATAATTCAAAAGTATTTCATTAACTATAATGTAATGATTACAAAAGAATAATGAATAATTATGAACAATCGAATTTTGTGAATCGAATGATGTTTGATGTTGATGTGACGGCTGCTAGGGTTGCACGATGAACTCTTGATCGCCGTAATATTGATTGATTGTGTTCACGGAGATGTGAAACCTAGGACTCATATTTATAGATGATTTGAGTCGGTTAAGGAAACACCGGATCTCTCGGGATTTGTTATTGATTGAGTTGACTTGTTTGACTTCTTGGTATTTGCAATCGCACAAGTATAATGTTCTTCCGCAGCAATCTTCTCGTCCGCAGAACATTTGTTCTTCCGTAGGAAATTCTTCTTCCGTGGGAGACTTCCCTTCTTGACACTTGATCATCCGCAGAAACATGTACTTGGTCATTTGGTCAAGAAACATATCTACGGATTAACAAAGTTGTTCATCCGTAGATGTTTCCTACACTTGGTCAATTTCAGTAAATCCATCCAAGTATATTGTTTTTCCTGTCAAGTCACAATTCAACACATATACATATATGGGGTTAACCTATAGATTCAAATCACATATATATATATTTTGACTGTTACAAATGTTAATTACAAGACTTGATTTTCAAGTACTAAGCCTATACATAATTGATCTAGCCCTATACAATCTAGACCTAACAATACTCCCACTTAGGCTTAGCTCCTTGTAATCAGTCCTTCAAACAGCAAGCTCCTTGACTCTAGCTATCATCTTGTTATAAAAGTAAGATACAGCAGTCTTCTGATCATCATACTTGTACTTGATCTTCATCCTGCTGATCTTCTTCAGCGTGTCATAACTCAGACCCAAAACATCTTCTTCGTAGTGAGTGTTTCCACTACACTATCATTATGTATAATCTCTAATTCATCTTCTTCTGAGATTCTGAGTTCAGACACTTCAGCTATGGTATTACCCTTCAGTAGCCCAGCCTCATGTTTCCTTCTCTTGTGTGCCTTGGCATGCAGTTTATCAATGACTTGTATCATGTGCACGTACAGGCAGAGATCATTTTGGGCTTTTTCATCTGTTAGCTTTGGGAAGAATTTGTCGTGAAGGTATGAAGTGTAACTGGGATGCAGCATCTTTATCTCTACTGGATCAAAGATTCTGATCTTATCAGCCTTCTTCCCATCAGCATTTCTCAGCAATACCATTTCTTTTGTCTTTTCAACATATCCCCATTCTGTGATGGGATAAGTGAACTGATTTCCTTTTATGCTTTTGATGGTATCTGAGTGTTTATCACATCCAACTCTCTTTAGCATGTCTTCATCTACAAGGGATGAGACTTCAGCTGTTCTTCTTTTCCGGCTTTGTTTGATTCTGTTGTGCTCTTATATCATCTTTCTTTGCTTGTGTTAGCACATCATCAATGAATCTGGTCTTCATACCATTTACAGCTGCAGAGAAGTCTCTCCCCTGAGATGGATTGGATAGTTGGTTATTTGGATGCTCTGCAAGTCCCTTATGTCTTGCTCCGGAAGACTCAACAGAGCTTCCACATCATGGAAGTATTGAATTCTTCAAGATGTTCTCTTAATTACTGCACAATCCCAGTCTGGATCATATTTCCAGGCCATAATCCTGTTGTCCTCCACAGAACTGGGAGTTGTGATATGATCATACAACTGTACGAGAGTTGATTTCTTCTCGGCAATCTCTCGAACAGTTGTTCCCAGAGGCCATACTTTTCCGGGGATCACTGCCCTTGGCTCTCTGATGTGTTTTTCCTTTTCCTTGTGCCGATCTTTTGATTCAACAGTTACTGGATCAGCAGCAAGTTTGTTTTGTTCTTTTGGATGTGGAGCAGTGGTTCTGAACTTAACTCCCGTTTCCAGTTCCACTTTCATCACATGCTCCATCATCCTCCGCAGCTCACCAGTAGTTCTACCTTTAAGTTCATGCGGCTTGTAATTGTGACCCTGTAACCAGCAAGTCATATTGTACTTTGAAAGTTTTGCTGTGTCACAGTGGCCCAGGTCCTTCCTTATCTTCTCCAATGATTGAAAAGTTGTAAAGGCTTCATAATCACAATTAGGGATTATGAACCTTGCAAACTCAAATTCTTTCAATGCATTGGCCATTTCTTTCTGTTCATCTCTCTCAACCATGTCATACGGAAACCCATGGTTGATGAGGGTCATAAACATACTTGAGTCAGGCCTCTCTTCCATGATATCAGCAGTCGTTAGAAGGTCATCGGCCTTTCCACCCTTATCATCAGTGGGGGACTCCATCCTTGTTAGCTCCTTCCACTCTTTATCACTTTCTTCTTCTCCGGAGGATACCTTCACAGCAGACACTTCTACTGAAGGTGTAGGTGCAGGAGATGGAGTCTTGATTTCTTTGGAGAGCTTTCATCTTCTTGTTTTTTGTGTGGCTCCAAAATATTTTCTTTTTCAGGTGTATGAAATCAGTGGCTTAGTAGCTCTACCCGACAGTTTTGATGGTTCAGCACTTGAGTCCACTTTTGTTTTCAGATCTGAGAGTTTTCTTTTCAGGCTTTCTATCTCCAGATCCTTTTGTTTTATTTGCTTAGCCTTTTCATTTTGCTCTTGTTTTAAAGTAGCCTCCAACTCCCGTTTTGTTTGGAACAATGCATCAATAATTTCATTGTTGCATTGTGCATCTTCTCTCAGCCTTTTTAAACTGGCATCCTTCTTCGTCAGTTTTTCATCCTTTTCTTGGATTACACCGTACAGCTCCAGAATTCTTTGTTTTCGCTTATTGGATTTAAGTACCAACTTGTTGTACTTAGCAACCAGAAAGCTTTTGCTCACGGGAATATCACTGTCACTTAAGTCATCTTCATGGTAAGCAGTGACATCCTGAGCAGATTCTTGAACTTCTCCATGTTCATCAGCATGTTGTACATCGTCCAATGAAGGTATTGGCTCGGTATGTGCTGATGAAGGATGTTCTTCTGTGTGGGTTGGTGAGAAAGGAACAGTGTTGGCTTCAGATAATATTTCAGTGTCTCCTGAGTGTACGGAGTGTACAGACTCAGTTACCTCAAAAGGTTCAGTCCCAGCACTTTCCGGTGATTGATGTTTAGGGGATTCTGGTGGTGGTTGTACGGGGGATTGAATTTGTTGTGGAGAGAATGGTTGAGTGTGATGAGATGAAGACTGAGAGGATGATGATGATATTGGTACTGGTGATTGATGGTGGTGAATTGGGAAATTGGTTGGTGTTTAGGCTTGATGGTGATTGGCTGGGTGATGATGTTGTAGTGGTGGTATTTGGAGTGGTGATTGTTGTTGGTGTTGTGGTGTTTGGTGTGGAGAGTGAGAAGATTGTGCAGAATCAGCAGATGATTCTGCTTCATCTGCCCATGCCAACTCTTGTGGCAGGTCAGCTTGCGGATCTATAACATGAGCGAACATTGGCATATCCGGTCCTTCATACTTTCCACTAAGTTTGTTCAGCACTGATTTGCTCAGATGTGCTTGAGCAAACACATCGCAACTCTATTCAACCCCGAAGTTCTGAGTTGATTATCAGTTGTAGGAATCTTAGGAACATATACATCTTGTCATTCTTCTGCAATTTGACTTGTTCACTCATGCAGTTGAAGATGTATTTGGCATAGTTGTAAGTTCTCCCCTCGAACACCCCAATGATTCCGATGATATATGCCGAGAGAATCTGTCTAGACCCGATTTCCTTCCTGTTCGACATGCATTTGAGGTAGGTGTGACACAGGAATCTGTATGGTTTGCACAACCTACCCTTCTTGATTTCACCTTTCTCGTAATCACCATCGTAACCCATGAGATTGAATACCTTTTCAATGTATTCATTCTCGAATACATCTGGGTGCCCCATTTCTCTATCTCCCAGTTCTAGACATCTTCTTATGGTATTTCAGTGATTGAAGACGCCGGTTCAGAATCTCAGCTACTATTACCTCCTCATCGTTTTGTTCTTCCACTCGTGCTGAATTCCAGAATCTGATTATGTGCGCCTGATGGATCACAGGCTCAGCCGTCAAGGCGTAGAAGATCCTGGATCGTCGGAGATATCTGATGATATCTCGACATCCTTCCGCTGCTGGATCATCAGCGTTCAAGAACGCGCACACATTGTGCTCTTTAGCAAATCTATTTGCCATCTTCAAAGAAAATCAAGTTAGAAACCATGCATTTGAATCGTTTGTATGTCAATAACCGATTAAACAGTTCCGTATTGATGTTTAAGACATGATTTACCTTTGCAGTATCAGTAATCGGTTACTGGATAATGTTGATTTTTTTGAAATTTTGAAAAAGAGGGAAAATGGGCGAATTTCTAGGTTAATCTGAAAAAGTGCTCTGTAAAAGTTATAAATGAATTTCAACAGTCAGAAACCTTATTTATAGTCGAACATAATTAACATCTTTTATTAATTATGTTGGGCCCACTTCCATTTATTCCTTTCCGTATCCTAAGTGTTTAGAATGCATTATCTCTTCCGCAGAACATCTGCGGAACCTTGACATCTGCGGAACCTTAACTTCTGCGGATGTCAACATCTGCGGAACCTTACATCTGATGTAAAGTTCAAATAATGTTTTGTTTTGCTGCTGAATCAGAAATCACATAATACTTCTACGGATGAGAGGTATTACTGTGACTTCTGCGGATGTAGAAATTTCACTGTTACTTCTACGGATGAGAAATATTACTGAAACTTCTGCGGAACTTAAAGTTTGAAAACTTTAAATGTATGATATCTACATAGTAGAATCAAATGTTGATGTTGGACATTGTTGACTTTATTTGCATGGCAATTAAGTACAGGGAAGCAAGTTTCCTGTATCCTGCATTCAAGTTAGTGCTCAAGTTCCAATTCCTTCAAAGTAATTCAGATCAATTATCAGCTTTTATTGTTTTTCATGCATGAACTACTCCCCCTAAATTTGTGATTAATGTGAAACTGTGGCATTCATCATAAATTTAAGTTGTGAACAGGCATGACAGGCATATGACAGTCTAAATGAGAGAAAGTCTGTTGAGATAACAATTAAACATCTGACAAACAGTTACATGCAGGCATATATATATAGAGGGATCATACTATGACTTGGCGTCTGCTGATGTGGATTAGGTGATTCAACACATATCTGATTGCAAGTATATAGATCCACTTAAATTCAAACAAGAGTATTGTATCAACTAGGCATGCGATTTATCATGTTGTGAAGTTTGTTATTCAGTAGCAATCATGAGTCCCACATTCAATTATCATTAGAGTATGCCTTCCGTAGGTGAGGCAAATCACTACATTCCACACTTACTGACTATGTACATTAAGTTATAAGTTCTATCTTGAGACAATTTTCAGTCTCATGAATGCTTTGATGTTAAAGCTCGTTGACTTGATGTTCAATTGATCACAAGTGATTCCTTTTTAGAGCTGAAATATGATCTTCATAGTCACCAGGTCTTTACTTTCGTAAAACAGAGGTGAACTTTAACCCAGGTCTTTGTTTACACAAAACAGAGGGAGAATGAAGATCACACTTATTAATCATATTCCCAGGTCTTTGTTCACACAAAACAGAGGGAATATGACTTTGCAAAGATAGAATATTATAAAGTATTTTACATAGAGTGCTTGTGTAAGTGATTTGATCACATCAGGAGAGAACATACCTTCCTGATTCTCAAATGGGATCCTCACAGACAGTTACCTCATGCTTTTAGTTTGGCATGCTCTTAGATTTGTTTCCACTCAAGTTGAACCTACTCACATATCAGTATGATATAAGTCAGATTGAGTTTTTGTTTAAAAGCCAAGTATAGTCTACTATCATTTCCCATATATAATGCATGTATAGATGTGCTAACAGACACTTAAGTTATCCGAGACGATTACTCTTCACAAAGTCAATCATATGCTATTGTTGATTTATTCTAAGTTAATCATCCCTAAAGATTCTATCAGAAAATTAAATCTAACAGAATCAAATACTTTAGTAAACAAATCAGCAAGCTGATTGGTTGTGTCTACTTTGACTAACTTAATTAGACCCTTTTCAGAGCAATCTCTCAGAAAATGGTATCTGATTTCTATATGTTTTGTTTTACTATGTTGAACTGGGTTAGCAGTTATAAACATAGCAGCTGAATTATCAATATGAATTGGTGTATGAAGGAAATTGTAACCATAATCAAGTAATTGGTTTTGCAACCAAAGTACTTGAGAGCAACCTGCTGAAGCAGCTATGTACTCTGCTTCAGCTGTGGATACAGATACATTTGTTTGCTTCTTGCACTGCCATGAAACAAGTCTTGGTCCTAAAAATTGACATCCACCAGTTGTGGATTTTCTGTTGTTGTTGCACCCTCCATAGTCACTATCTGAATAGGAGTAAAGGCTAAAGTCTCCATCTTTGGGATACCAAAGTCCCAATGCAGGTTTGCCTTTCAAATATCTGAAAATTCTCTTTACAGCATTCAAATGTGACTCCTTTGGGTCTGATTGATACCTGGCACAAACACAAACAGCAAACATTATGTCAGGTCTACTGGCAGTTAGATACATTAAAGAACCGATCATAGATCTGTACAATCTTTGATCTATGGATTTGCCAGCAGGGTCAGGCACAATCTTGTCTATTATTGATGCTGGTGTCTTGCATGAAGTGGAATCAGCAAGATTGTACTTCTTCAAAATTTGATGAATGTACTTCTCTTGATTAATGAAAATGCCATCTGGTTTCTGATGAACTTGTAAGCCAAGGAAGAAAGTCAATTCTCCCATGGAGCTCATCTGAAATTCAGATTTCATTAAGTCTTCAAAGCTTTGACACAGCTTCTTGTTGGTTGACCCAAAGATGATGTCATCAACATATATTGAACCACCAAAAGATCTTGATGTTCTTGTTTGAGGAAGAGTGTCTGATCAATAGTTCCTCTCTTGTAGCCATTCTTCAGCAGGAATGATGATAGAGTGTCATACCACTTTCTGGGTGCTTGATGAAGACCATACAAAGCTTTATCAAGCTTGTATACTCTATGTGGATAATCAGGGTCTTCAAAACCAGGGGTTGAGCCACATAGACTTCTTCATCAATTTTCCCATAAAGGAAAGCACACTTCACATCCATCTGATAGACTGTGAACCTCTTGAATGCTGCATAAGCGAGGAAGACTCGTATAGCTTCAATCCTTGCAACTGGTGCAAAGACTTCATCATAGTCTATGCCCTCTTCCTGAGTATATCCTTGAGCAATAAGTCTTGCCTTGTTTCTCACTATGATACCTCTGTCATCCAGCTTGTTCTTGAAAAGCCATCTTGTGCCAATTGGATGTTGACCTGTAGGCAAATCTACAAGAGTCCACACTTTCTGTTTTCTGAATTGTTGTAGCTCTTCTTGCATAGCCTCAATCTAGCTGTTGTCTTTTAATGCAGCTGTAATGTTTGCAGGAACTGTTTGGGACAAAAAGCAGGTGAACAAGCAAATGTTTGCCACACCTCCTTTGCTCCTTGTGGTTCTGGCATGCAAGTCTCCAATGATATTGTCTGTTGGGTGAGACTTGTGTACTCTGCTTGTTGAGACAGCATCAACGTGAACTGTGGAGTCTAAGTTAGTGAAATCCATTGAAGCAGATGGTGTCAGCTGAGAAGTTGAGTCGATGAAATAATCAAAAGGCTCATGATCGTTCGGATCAGCTTGTGTTTGATTGGCTGCTTTGCCTTCTTCCGCAGGAAGTTCTACGGAAGCAGGATTTTGTTCTTCCGCAGGAGGTTCTACGGAAGCAGGATTTTGATCTTTCGCAGGAGGTTCTACGGAAGCAGGATTTTGATCTTCCGTAGGAGGAACTGCAGCATCGACGGAGGCATTTTGTACTTCCGTAGGAGATGCATCACCATCTACGGATGAACAATGTTGGTCAGCTGGCAATGGTTGTTGAATGACTACCTCCTCTCCATCTCTAGCATTGGTAGTTGCACCAGTATTTATATCTCCGGATGAGGAAACATCTACGGATGAATTCACATGTGCTGGGGATGAAGAGGTTGCTTCTCCAGAAGTAGCTTCATGCTGCTGACTTGATCTTTGCTGTGGTCCAGGTGACACTTGTGCTCTTGGTGGGTCAGCTGTTAAAGGCACTTCATTCACACTAGGGGGCACAAAGGGATAACATGTATCCGCAGCACCTGCGTTGATCAAATAACCAGTGTTAAATGATTCAGTTAATGCATCTATATCAAATAACCAAGATGATCCTTTTACATTGGTAGTAAACATGGATTCATCAAAAGAAACATTGGGAGTCTCTTCAACTATGTTATGTTCTTGAATGTACACCCTATATGATTTAGAAGTGGATGAATATCCAAAAAGAAACCATCATAGGCTTTTTCAGAAAATTTTCCCAATTGTTCTTTAGTATTTAAAACAGACACATGACACCCAAAAGCTCTAAGATATCCTATAAAAGGTTTTCTTTTAAATAAGAGTTCGTAAGGTGTTTTATTATGTTCTTTGACTATCAAAGTTCTGTTTTGAACATTGCAAGCTGTATTCACAGCTTCTGCCCAGAATGTAATGGGCAGCTGAGAATCAGCTAGCATTGTTCTGGCTGCTTCTATCAGTGTTCTATTTCTCCTTTCAGCCACTCCATTTTGTTGTGGAGTTCTTGGGGCACTGAATTGTCTAGCTATTCCTTTAGTCCTGCAAAAAGAATTCAAATCAGCATTAACAAATTCAGTTCCATTGTCACTCCTAAAAATTTTAACTTTTAAATCAAGTTGATTCTCAATCTTGATCACATAGTCCATTAATGTTTCAGATGTTTCACTCTTATGTTTTAAGAAAAAGACCCATGTAAATCTAGTGAAATCATCAACTATCACCAAACAATATTGCCTTTTTCCAATGCTCAGCACATTGGTTGGACCAAAGAGATCCATGTGAAGCAATTTGAGTGGTGTAGTGTTAGTGTTGATTGTTTTGGATTTATGAGACACTCTGTGTTGTTTTCCTTTATAACATGAAGAACAGTGATTAGAACAATGAAATTCTTTCTTTGGTAATCCAATGACTAAGTCATTTTTCACCAATTTATTCATGTTCTTCATGTTGGAATGAACAAGCCTTCTATGCCACAATTGAGATTCATCTTCGGACGATTTGCACAGCAGGCATGTCTCATGTTGTGTGAGTGTTGTGTTGTTCATATCCAAGATATATGTGTTGCCTTTTCTTGATGCTTTAAGAAGTATCCAGTCTGCTGGAACTGTAAAACCTGGCTTAAGAATGTAACAGTTAGTGTTATCAAATAGTGTTAAATAATTTTGATCACAAATTTGGGAAACACTAAGTAAATTATACTGCAAATTTTCACAGTAATTTACTTTTTCAAATGTTAAAACACCGTTAGTTACCATTCCCTCACCAACAATTTACCTCCCTTCTTATCCCCACCAAATGCCACATAGGAGGCATGTTTATGTTTGAAGTCATGGAGAAGTGCACAGTTGCCTGTCATATGTCTGGAACAACCACTGTCAACATACCACTTGTTGTCAGCTCTCCTTGATTGTTCCTGCACACAAAAAGAAATTAGTTAGTCTTGACAACCCAAGGCTTAATTGTCTTGGGTTTGCCAGTTGTGTCAACAATAGTTACTCCTTCATGAATTAATCTTGAAGTTTCACTATTAGTTGTTTCTTTTTGATCTGATGGTTGTGAGGATGATTCTGTTGAAGATGATTCAGGTTTCTGATTATCTTCATGCTTATCCGAGTCATTCTTCAACTTGGCTTGTTTTGGTTGGTATCTTAACTTTGAAGAGGATCCTGTAGACTTGAAAGTTTCTTCATCTTTCAGCTTTGATTGAGACACAGGAGTTCCTAGCAAAGTTATCAAAAAGCCATCCGCTGCTTCACTTTGTTTATCTGCCAAATCCACCTTTTTGTGAGGTGACTTAGACTGTATTGGTGCTTTCTTCTTCAAAGTTTTGTCCGCAGCAGAGGGTCTTTTCTTTGACTTTTGTTGTTCTTTCTGAATCTTTGTCTCTTTGTCACTTTCTGAGGCTTGAGAATCTGATTCAGATGATGTATCTTGTGACTTCTTTTTGCTCTTTTTCTTGTTCTTCTTATTAAAATAACATTCCTGAGTGGAATGGTTATTTTTGTCACAAATGGCACAATGTTTGTTGAAGAAGCAATCATCAGTCATGTGATTGTTCATGTTGCAAATGGAACAGTAGCTACTGAAATAGCATTCATCAGTGTTGTGATTCTTCATATCACACCATTTGCAATATTTTTCAGAATTGTCTTCGGATTCAGCCTTCTTTTTGTTGGTTTTGTTCTCACTTGCTGAAACATCAGATGATTTCTTCTTGTTTTCGATTTGTGCTTCATTAGCTGTTGTTTCTTTGTCTTTAGCTCCCTTTTGTTGCTTGATATTGACCTTTTTCTGAGCATGTTTGTTTGTTTCTCTTGTTACCTTGTCTGCAGAATCAGATTCTTTCTTCCGTGGCTTGTCTGAGGATTCAGTAGTTTTTGCCTTCCGCAGATGATCTACGGACTTGACAGTTTTTGCTTTCCGCAGATGTTCTACGGATTCCTCATTCTTTTCCGCAGGTGTTCTACGGATTCTTCAGTTGGTGCTTTCTTAGGATTCTTGTTTGATTGTTTCTTACCTTTATCAGGAGATGACAAAGGTACTTTTGTGCTTGATCCGCAGCTATCAATCTTGTGAAGATGCAGTTCTTGTAATCCTTCATTTAGTTCAGCAATCCTCTTGCAAATGGTCTTCAGCATATTCCGTTGCTTTGGCGGGTACTGCAACTTTGATTCTTCAAGGACTCGCGGAAGACCAGTTTCAACTTGAACATTCTTACCAATGTTCAGTTGATCAGTATCATGTTCATCAGAATCATCCAGGTCATCATAGTTATCAAAATCTGATGCATTATGTTTAAGTGATTCTGATTCAGTAGATTCAGTTTCACTCATCTCAGTTTTATTGTTATTTATTTGACTATCTTTGATGTCAATTTTGGTGCTTTGCACAAAATGATTTGACAAATTGTTAGTCATTGTTTCAGGTAATGGTGTGTAGTTGTCATTAATAGGTGGTGCAACAGCATTATAACCCAACCCGCACCTGTTCTTTGATTCAATATGAGAATTTAGCAACTTCTCATATTGCTGAGATGATAGTTGAAACTTCTGAAGTTTCACTTCAGTGGATGCATGATCAGCCATGGATTTTGTTAAGGAAGTGGTCAGATGCTCAACTTGGGCTTTTAGGCTGTAGTTTTCAGAAACATATTTTTCTAAATCTTTTGTAAAGAGTTTATTTTGATTTGATATAGTTTTTGTTCTCTTAAGTGTGATTCATTTAAAACCATAGTTTCTTTTACTTTGTCAGCCAATTGTTGAGCATGGACTCTATATCTCTCAACTTCCTCAACACATGTTGATGAACATAACCTGTCTTTTACCTCTCTGGCCATAGGAGGAACTTTGTTTTCCATATGTGCCATCAGTGCTTGATTCTCCTCGATCACTTCCTTCTCATACAGGCTCCAGTCACATGTTCCATCCTGAAGTATGATCAGACCTGTCTCCTTAGAGTTGCTTGGTCCTGCTGATGTATTTGTGGCTGGTGGGGATGTGAGCTGAGGTTGTCTATGCAGAGATCTTTGAGAGGTTGGCTGCTGATTCTGATAGTGTTGTTGCTGATGATGTTGTGGTTGCTGCTGCTGATGCTGTGGAGTTGATTGTTGATTGCATTCTCTAGAAAAATGACCATAGAGATTGCACTTGTAACATCTGACCTTAGACTTATCAACTCCAATCTTCGATGTTTTGCTTGCTGCTGCCAGATTTTTATTTCGTCGAAGATATTGCTTGGCTCTGTAAGCAATCATCGCCATCTGCCATTGTAGATCCATCTCTTCTACAACATCAGGAGGGAGTTCCTCCAAATCTTGCTGGCAGATGTTGCTGCTGTAAGGGAACTTCCAAGATAAGCTTGAAAGCTCGAACTAAAAGCTGCAAAGGCTTTTTGTTCTTCAGAATCCAATATCACAGTTATTGGTTCTGAGTTTGCTGTTGCTGATGATTCTCTTTTCTCTGAAGATTTAGCCTTTTCCTTTTGAGTTTTGCTTTGAGATGACTTCTTAGTAGGTTTGGATGCATAGAAACTTACTTCCTCTTCATCATCACTCAAAGCACAAGAGTTATCATCTTCATTATTAGAGATAAATGCACTTCCAACATTCTTTGTTTCCTTGAAGTGATAAGGTGAGACATGAGTTCTCACACTCTTGTTTCTTGATTGTTCATCCAGTTCAAGTGCTTCAACTTTAGCAACCAAAGTATCTAGACCAGTTGTCTTGAGATCTATGGTGTTCTTGAACATAGAGACTGTTTGCT
This sequence comes from Flaveria linearis, assembly GCA_024085815.1. Lineage (NCBI taxonomy): Eukaryota > Viridiplantae > Streptophyta > Magnoliopsida > Asterales > Asteraceae > Flaveria > Flaveria linearis. The sequence goes on from CM044013.1 coordinate 28,968,918, forward strand.
TCCAACTTTCAGGTAAAGTGTGAAGCATCTTCTTGTTCAGTTCCTCAGTAGTATATTTTAACTCCAAGATGTTCATCTCAGTAACGAGTTGCATGAATCTATGGAGTTGCTGAGGAATTGACTCACCCTCAATATGATGAAAAGTTTCATATTGTGATCTAAGGGTGTCTTTCCTTATGCTTCTGATCTCGTCACTCCCTTCACATAGAGTGTGAAGTATCTTCCACAGGAAATTGGCTGTTTTATAGTTCTCGCACCTGATCAAGATTTCTTCAGGCAAAGCCATACTAAGCAAGCTGTATGCTTTAATATCGACTTTGACCTTCTTGACATCATCAGGTGGCAAGTCCTTAGTGCTGATAGGCTGATTTTTGTCATTATAATCCGGCCCAAGAGTGGGTGGAATATAAGGACCTTGTGTGATGGACTCCCACAAGTCAGAATCTGTGTAGTTCACATGATTCCTGAACTTGATCTTCCAGGATTTAAAATCAGCTTTTGTTTCTAACTTTGGTGGTTGATAAGATCCTCCTCCAAAAGTACTCATGTTTAAAGTAAACGAATGAATAAAACTTAAACACGAAAATTGACAGATCTATCAAAGACCCAGATCTAGTCTTCAATTGATTTGAATATAGATCTAAATCAAACAAGCAATGCGAGAGTGCTTGCTGAAAAATCAGTCGTTGATTTAATTGTTTGAAAATCAATTAAACAATTTTAATACTGATAGATCAATTGATCTAAATCAATGAGCACCAATGGCTCTGATACCACCTGTGAATCCAAGGATCGCAATTCAGGAATTATCAGTATTAAAATAAATCAATTTAATGATCGCGGAATTATCACTAATTGACGTTTAATTGTTTATAATGATCAATGATGAACACAACCACAGAAACACAATAAATACGAAATCTATAATAATTCAAAAGTATTTCATTAACTATAATGTAATGATTACAAAAGAATAATGAATAATTATGAACAATCGAATTTTGTGAATCGAATAATGTTTGATGTTTATGTGACGGCTGCTAGGGTTGCACAATGAACTCTTGATCGCCGTAATATTGATTGATTGTGTTCACGGAGATGTGAAACCTAGGACTCATATTTATAGATGATTTGAGTCGGTTAAGGAAACACCGGATCTCTCGGGATTTGTTATTGATTGAGTTGACTTGTTTGACTTCTTGGTATTTGCAATCGCACAAGTATAATGTTCTTCCGCAGCAATCTTCTCGTCCGCAGAACATTTGTTCTTCCGTAGGAAATTCTTCTTCCGTGGGAGACTTCCCTTCTTGACACTTGATCATCCGCAGAAACATGTACTTGGTCATTTGGTCAAGAAACATATCTACGGATTAACAAAGTTGTTCATCCGTAGATGTTTCCTACACTTGGTCAATTTCAGTAAATCCATCCAAGTATATTGTTTTTCTGTCAAGTCACAATTCAACACATATACATATATGGGGTTAACCTATAGATTCAAATCACATATATATATATTTTGACTGTTACAAATGTTAATTACAAGACTTGATTTTCAAGTACTAAGCTTATACATAATTGATCTAGCCCTATACAATCTAGACCTAACAAAGGGCTATGACTTCTCTTCAAACTGCTCTCCCAAACTCCATCTACAGAGGCTTCAAGAAGTGCAAGACTTCCAAAGACTTATGGGATGCTTAAAGCTTATGTATGAAGGATCCAAGGAAACCAAAGAGAACAAGAAGGATCTCTTGAAGTAGCAGTTTAAAAACTTTACTTTCAAGGCTGGTGAGACCTTGACTCAACAATACTTCAGGTATGTTGAGATAGTAGATACTCTGGTGGATATTGGAGTACCTCTTGAAAATAGAGACATAGTTAGGAAGTTCATGTCTTCCCTTCCTAAACTATGGACACACTACTGTATTGTAATCAAGAGAACTTGCTCTCTTAAAAGCTGATATGGAAACTGGTATCATGACTAAGTCCCCACTGATCACCCCTGAAGATTTTGACACATGGTGCACTAGAATGGAAGGCTTCATCAAGTGTCAAGACTCAATGATGTGGGACTCCATTGTCAATGGTCCTTTCATACCAAGCACTACTTCTGCTACTGGTAATCGCATCATTCCAAAAGATGTTGATGATTACTCAAAAGAAGATAGGAAGAGAATAGAGCTAGATCAAAGGGCTATGACTTCTCTTCAAACTGCTCTCCCAAACTCCATCTACAGAGGCTTCAAGAAGTGCAAGACTTCCAAAGACTTATGGGATGCATTAAAGCTTATGTATGAAGGATCCAAGGAAACCAAAGAGAACAAGAAGGATCTCTTGAAGTAGCAGTTTAAAAACTTTACTTTCAAGGCTGGTGAGACCTTGACTCAACAATACTTCAGGTATGTTGAGATAGTAGATACTCTGGTGGATATTGGAGTACCTCTTGAAAATACAGACATAGTTAGGAAGTTCATGTCTTCCCTTCCTAAACTATGGACACACTACTGTGTTGTAATCAAGAGAACTTCGGACCTTAAAACTCTTTCTCTCACAGAGTTGTATGGTATCCTAAGTGCATTCCAGATGGAGATGAACATGTAGAACTCCTCTGGAAACTCCAATAACCAACTGAGTTCAGCTCTTCATGTGGTTGAAAGGGAAATCACAGAACCACAACATCAGTTGCTGTGCTACCCCGACAACTCACATAGTGGACCCTACATTACTCTACCTGAGACTCCAAAGTCTCAAAAGGTTCATCATAATTCCTTTCAGGATAGTTGTGCCTTTGTCTCTGGAGGTGGACATTTTAGTGATTTTCAATACTGCTTTGATGATCTTGAGTGCTTCAGTCCAGATGATGTAGAGTATGTGGACATTGTCCAACAGATGGCTCTTTTAACTTACAGAGCGAAGAAGTTCTTTAAGAGAACTGGAAGGCAATTCCCTCAAACCCAGTTAACAATAAGTTTGGGTTTGACAAGAGCAAAGCAAAGTGTTACAACTGCAACCAACTAGGTCACTTTGCTAGGGAATGCAAGGCTCCCAAGAACAATCCGGGAACCCCACAGGCCTCCACACATCCCTCAGCTTCAAAGCATGAAGAAAAACTGAAACAGCTGCAGTAGCTCAAGAGGTTGACTGGAGCTTCATGGTACAGGATGTGACTCCCGCTGAAGCACGCATGGCTGGAACAGATGATGATCAGGTATATGAACATCTATGTACTGCTACCTGTATTGCTAAAGTTAAACTCTATAAGGATTACAATATGGAAATCAGATCTGATGTTGAGTCTTTATATATCTTAGAATCTGATTTTAAAAGAGCTGAATCTGACTATCAAAAGAAAATTGAGGAGTTAGAGAAAACTGTGTCTCTTTTAAAACATGAAAAGACCAACTATAACACTCAAATTAAAGATCTGATATCTAAACTGTCTGAAGTTCAATCCCAGTTGGTCACTGCTGAGGCTCAGGCTAGGAAGCAAGCTATTGCTGAGCAAACTTCCAAGCTATTCTTGCATCATCCTCTCATTCCAAAATGTTTTATCAAAACAAAGAAGGGTTGGGAACCAATGAAATTGCTCCACCACACTCTTATGAGTCTATTAGAGTACCTAGATGTGGTACTGAAGAGCAAGAGGTTCCAACTGCTGACCCTCTCCATTGGAACTAGAGGATGAGGCAAAAATAGTGGCCACCACAGGGGAGAAACAGGAAGATACCCTCATCTCCACCTGTGAAGACCAAATCCTAACCACCAAGGTAAGAAGAAGCAGAGCCAAGGCTGCCAGAAGGACTGCCAAGAAGGTTGCAGAGTCCAAGCTTAAGATTGACCCAAAGCAAAAGGGTGTCTTCATCTCTGCTGGATTCTAAGTGGTAGGTACTTCTGATTCAGGAAAGGAGTGTAGTACCAGCACTCCTGTCCTACCAAAGGATCAGAAGTTGAAAGGGAAAGTTGCTGATAAAGAGAAGAAATTAAAGAAACAAAAAAGGGCGTACCTGGTGCTGCAAAGAGCTCCTGCTTTTTCGCAGGGTCCAGGGAGGGTTCGTCCCATTTAAGGGAAGATGTACGCGGTCTTTCCCCCACATTTTGTGGGGAGGCTGTTTCCACGGATCGAACCTGAGACCTTCGGTCCCTTAGGAACAGCTTTTACCGCTGCGCCAAGGCCCGCCCTCTGAAGAAATTAAAGAAACAGCAACCTGCAAATTCCCAAAAGACTAACTTTGCATGCATAATGTGTGGTCTGCACAACCACATGGCTAAAGATTGTTACTACAATCCAGCAAGCACACATTATGCAAATAATGTTAGAAAAGAAGGAGTCAGGGAAGGTTTCTCATTTGGACCATTTCAAACGGTCCAAATGATGAAAAAGGGAAAATTGGTCTCGGAAGCCAAGTTGCTTTCAGAAGAAAGTACTTCTTCCGAAGGGAAAATGGCTTCGGAAGCAAAAGCTTCTAAAGTTCGGAAGAACAAGAAAGCTCCCTTGAAACCATCCCAGACGAAGACTACTTCGGAAAAAAAGGTGGTGAAGGCTTCTTTCGAAAAGAAAAGCTTCGGAAGAAAACCATGCTGCAAAAGCTTCAACAAGCTCATCCTCAAAGATCAACCAAGGGATGGATTGGAAGATCAAGGAAGATGCTACAGCCCAAACCTCTTCTTCAACGACCTCTATTGAACCCTAATGCATATCTTTTGGTTCAATTATGTCATTATCCTTGGAAGAGCCTAAGACCAGCAAGGCTTGGGCTTCCAAACAAAACTAACCATCTCATCTTATGTGCAGGGACATCCATTTGACAAGAAAAACAACGTCTGGATTGTAGATAGTGGATGCTCCAGGCATATGACAGGGAACAGATCTCTCTTTCAGCAATTCCAGAATTATGATGGAGGGCCTGTACAATTTGGAGGTAAGACCAGAGGATATATTTCTGCCAGAGGAAGTATATCCAATGGTAGAATAAACATTGACAAAGTTCACTTTGTCAAACAGCTTGAACACAATCTGTTAAGTGTTTCTCAATTCTGTGATCAAAAGCATCAAATGCTTTTCACAGAACATGAGTGCATTATCCTCAGACCAGGGATGACAATTCCTCTAGAATTGGTGCTTCTTAGATCTTCCAGGAAAGGGGATATGTACAAGCTAGATATAAACAATGCTTCTCCTATGGGTGAAGTATCATGCTTTCTTTCCAAAGCTGATAGTGATGAGTCAACACTATGGTATAAACGCATGTGTCATGTGAATTTTAAAACAATTAATAAATTGGCTAAAAATAACTTGGTACATGGTCTGCCTAAAAAGGAATTTTTCTGCAAAGATAACTGTGTTGTATGCCTGAAAGGAAAACAACACAGATCATCTCATAAATCCAAATGTGTCAACTCCATCACTACTCCATTACACTTATTGCACATGGATCTCTTTGGTCCCACAAGTATAATGAGCATTGGAAGGAAATCATACTGCCTTGTGATTGTTGATAACAACAGTGCTATCTCCATCATAGAAAATCAAGTGAAGCACTCTAAGACAAAGCACATTGATATCAGGTATCATTTCATTAGAGATATTCATGAGAAAAATCTGATAAAGTTAATCAAAGTTGACTCAAATGAACAATATGCTGATTTGTTCACAAAAGCTTTTGATGAACAAAGATTTAAGTATCTCATATCAGCTATTGGGATGATAAACATTGACTAACTACCTCTTTTGAAAGCTTTTAATGTGTAATGTCTTGTGTCAATACAATTTAAGCCCTGTTACAAAAGATCTTTTATATTCTAAGTGTAAATTCCTTCCGAAGAGGAATTAACTCTCGGAAGATATTTAAGAATATCTTCCGAAGCCAAATTCCTCAATGGAAATTTCCGTCTCGAAAGAATTTTTAGTCTCGAAAGAAGCGATTGAATTCACATCAGATCTACTTTTGAAGCTTATAAAGGTCTTCACTCGGAAAGCAATTTTTACCTTCGGAAGCAATGCTTTGCTTCGGAAGAGAAAATTGCCTTCGGAAGATAAATTACCTTCGGAAATGTTTTACATTCAGAAAGAGAGAATGTTTATGTGTAACGGATATCTTTGGGCCCCACTATGTAAAAGGTAAAAATTTGCAAATGATGGTCAGATTATTTAAAATTATCCCTTACCGCCACTGTCATTTCATAGCCGAAAACCACCATAATCCCAAACTTACCCTATTACCGCCTCTACCACAATTCATCTCCTTTAAATAATCTAGACTGTTCAATTTCATCTTCTTTTACCAATTTACTGCCCTAACTATTCCCTTCACTGTCAAACCTGAAATTTCACCCAAATTCAAGCTTACTTTCTCTTCAATGGAGCTAAACCCTCAGCACAACCAGGTCGCATTACTTGATTCGTCAAGAGATGCCGACTTCACTCAAATAATCACCTTTCTTGCTGAATCAACCTACCTCACGGCGCTTACTGTTAATCCCACCGTTTACTCCAACCACATGACTGAATTCTGGAGTAACGGTCAAGCTGAAGTCCTAAATGGGGTTCGCGTCCTGAGAACTCACATTTGTGGACAGGAGTTGATCATCACTGAACAACTCATCAGGGAGCATCTAAGCTCAATGATGATGGGGCTCCTACTGAGTTTCCCAAAGAAGACTTGGATAGCACCTACATCCTCATGGGATATGGTGGGGATGTGAGCAGGTCAACCGTCTACAAGTTCAACTTCTTATATCATTGGAAGTTCCTGCTGTACATCATTCTGCACTGCCTATCCAACAAATCTGGGGGATGGGATCAAATCCCATATGAACTAGGATGCCTAGTTCATGGGTTGGTAAGAGGTCTGCGCTTCAACTACTCAAGATTTGTGTTGACCAATTTGATTGGAAATCTGAGAAGGGACACATTCTTCATGTATCCCCGATACATTCAACACATTATCAACTGCGAGTTGGAACCGAGCAAGCTTGTTTGTGCAGCTGCTCTTACTGTTCCCCAAGTACGGCCTACCATCTTCAAGACATTGAAGAAGGTGTCCATCAACTTTACTGGACGGTACACTCCTTTACCTCCAGAGATGATTGAGCGCATAGCTCCTGGTGACATCCCTGTTAACCCCATAGGTGATGAACCCACACCAGCAACCATCACCACAAATATCCCCATACCTTCTCCACCCATCAAAATTACATATCAGAGACGCCCCAAACGAACCCTTGTTCAATCTACTCTGATTGAACAAGCTCCTCCAGTTCAAACCAAAAGGGCTAGAGTGGAAACATGGGCTCCCACTCAGTCCGAGGTCACATCATCCTTCTCATTTGACCTCAATTTGGGTTTTGAGCCTCCTCAATCTCAAACACAAGAGCCCGAACCTCAAGCCTTTAGCCCACAGGGTGAGTCTTTACGCTCCCCTGTGCAACCTTCAAGGGACAGCCCCACCAGAGGCTCAATGCCTGTAGACATTGATTTAGGTCTCGGGTCATTAGGTTTAACCTCTATATTCTTCACTGACCTTTTAATCTGAACTTATGAAGAGATAACATCTCTCCATGGCCATGAAGTTGATCTACAACACCCTATCAAAGATCAACAGAGCCAAGAGAGATCCCTTATCTCTAGCCCTCATCAGCAGCCAACTACTGAGGTGAGTCCCACTGATGTTGAGGGGACTCATGTAGGCTCAGCTGCCACTACTCAGAGTCTCTCATTAAGCTCTCAGGACAGTGGTAACATTAATAGGACTGAGTCTACGACAACTTTGCCCATTGACATCTCTAAAAGAGATGAATTTGAGCAAAGGTATCTAGGGTGCCAAGAAGCCACATCTGGTGGTGAGACTGAACATACTAGGTATGTTATCTCATCTCCCTATGATTCTTCACATGAAGATGAGGGAAGTATGCAACTCACTCTTCAGTACTTGATCTCTAAGGTCTCAAGCCTTGAATCTCAGGTAAGGATCTTAGAGACAAGGACAGCCACTCAGCAACTTGAGATTGACAATCTCAAGGCTCAACTAGCTGAGAAACAGATGGAGAGGTCTGTTAGGCATGTACCTGTTCAGGTCTCATTGGCTTCTTCCTCCAGCTCATCTAGCTCTCAAGATGATGCTACCAAAAAGGGGGAGAAAGATCAGAAACAAACATCCGGGGAACCACAGATCCAGTCTTCTACCTCCCTCCGGGGAACCACAGATCCAGTCTTCTACCTCCCAAATCATCACCCTACCTGAGTCATCTCAATCAACTCTAAAGATTGACTCACAGATGCTTGATGATCCCTACAGACTTTTCGCAAAGTTTGTATTGAGATCCTCCTTAGAACAGCCCAGCCCCGACACTACACTCATATACCTTGGGGCTGAGGAGCTTCAAAGACTGACTGCACCTTCTACCACTGTGGAAGAAGTTGGTCAACCTAAGGTCCACATGGAACCTGAGATTAACTTCGAAGGGGAAATGGGGACTGATGGCCCAGCAACTGAAACAGTTGGGACAGAACTTGCATCAGCCTCTTCTTCCGAAGCTCAGGCTGAAACTTCTGAAGCTAAAGTTGAAACTTCGGAAGAACAAGATAAGTCTTCCGAAGCAGAGATGGAAGCTGTGGAAGGTTTATTCCAAATGTCTGAGAAACTGATCATCACAGATGTTATTGCTGAAATAGCATCTGAGATGAGCAGGGAGGACACCTCTGATCTACCTCCATCTCAAACACCAGCTGATCCTCTCTCTCAATCCGAACCCACTATCCAAGAACCACCACAGACAAGTTCTGCCAAAGACAAAGGCAAAAAGAAAATGACTGTGGAAGAGCTTCAGGAGGAGGAAAGGATTGAGAAGCTCAAAAGAAAGGTAGGTTTCCTGCTGAGAAGCTGCTAGCTGCTAGTTCTAAGGCAGCTGCGGCCAATCAGGAGGAAATCAACACCAAGAGAAGGACAGTACTCATTGATCAGCTTATCAACCTAGGAGCTACCAATGAGGAAGTACTCCTGCTACCACTAGAGGAGTTGGTGACTTTGGAAAGGACAACCAGGCTAAAGCAAGAAGAAAAAGCCAGGTTGGCCTTGGAGAAAGAAGAAGAAGAACAAAAGAAAGCAGCCCTGCAGCTGAGAGAGGCTAGGATTAAATTCCTACTCTCAAGAGGCTTCAGTCTTCCTGAACTATCTCTACATGATGATGATATGATCCTGCTGCTCCACAACAAAGAACATGATCAAATGGAGAAGGAAAGGAAGAAAGCTGCAAGGGAGAAGATGAAGGAGAATAAGCGAAGAGAGGAGGGAGAGAGGGTCACTGCCACCAAGAAGCTCAGTGATAAAGCCTGGATGAAGGACTATCTTCAGGCTCACGGCTTCTCTGGTAGGCAGGTGGGACCTATGTCCGAAAGGACACTCCAACGGATTGTTAGCGAAATAAAAGCTGACATCCGTATGGGGAAAAACAAGGAGATGTATAGGAGGGGACAGGGAATGATCCTCACCCCAACCACTCAATCACAGCCAACCACTCAACCACAGCCAACCACTCAACTACAGCTAACCACTCAACCACAGCCAACCACTCAACCACAGCCAGCCACTCAACCACAACCCACACCAGAAGAACCAATCCCATTTCCTATCATAACCGAACCCTCAGATGAAACCTTCACCCCTAAACCCACAACTCTACCCAAGCCTACCTCATCACCTCAACTACCTAAACTTCCTATCCTTAAACCCAAAACACAACCTAGAACCCTGAACCTAAACCTACCCAACAGAAACCAAGATCATCCCCTCAGCCTTCTAAACATCTCTCTTTTGAGGAAATATAGGAGATCAAGACAAGGCTCATCAACTGCACTACTATGAGCAGCATTTCCTATGAGGGAGACCTTATCAACATAACCTATGTTGATAACTCTTCAAGCTCCCTCACTCTAGGCCAATTTCTTGATCTGCTTAGAAGTACTTTGGGCTAGGCTGTAAGACTTCTCGGTCTCAACTCTGATACTCTCAATGCTGAAGAGAAGAGACTAAGAAGGAAACTGGCGACTCTATTGGATACAAGGAAGGAGGACAGGATTCTTAGTCAGTCTCCTGGACCTAGGAAAGTTATAATCCAGTGGAGGTTCAATGAACCTTCTCACAACTTTGTTATGGAAAGGAGAATGGTGAAACCAACAGGCTTAATGCCACTTCTCTACTGCATTTTAGCAGATTTGACATTGCTGAGCTTGCAGAGAAGCCATTCTCCAACCCCTCCAACTCAGAGACTGCAGCTATCATTAGAAATTATCTCAGCAGTCTTCGTCTAGCTGAGCTAACTGCAAAGGCCAAGATCGAAGAAGAGTTGAAGCTGAAAAGACAGGAAGACAAGGAAAGACCTACCACTAAAGGCACAGCCTTTCTATAGATGGTGGAGGGTCCGGAATTGGAACCTATAGTTAGATGGGAATATGACTATAGTTCCCACCAACTAACTCTTTTCAAAGGGCCGCAATAAAGGGTACACATAATCCAAGGTGACAGACTGGATGTTCTGCCTACCAAGGATTTGTAGAAACTTCTCAGCACCACTTCAGGGAAGAACAAGGACACAGATAAATATCTACTCTCCTTGGTGCTGAAAGTTTTGAGAAGAAGAGAGAAGTGAAGTTTTGGTAGCATCAGCCTAGGGGGAGTTTGTTGGGTCATTATAAGGCTGGTGCAACCAAAACCACTTCACATAGTAAATTTTGGTGCTACATTCAAAGGCTTCCGAAGCTAATTATGAGATCTTCCAAGTCTGAAGACTTTCGACACAAAGTCTGAAGACTTCCGAAGACAAAGTCTGAAGAAAGAGCTGAAGACAAAGTCTGAAGACTTCCAAAGACAAAGTCTGAAGACTTCCGAAGACAAAGTCTGAAGAAAGAGCTGAAGACAAAGTCTGAAGACTTCCGAAGACAAAGTCTGAAGACTTCCGAAGACAAAGTCTGAAGAAAGAGCTGAAGACAAAGTCTACTTTCGAAGACAAAGAAGACTCCAAGCCTCGGTAGAACAGTCTTCCGAAGTATAAGTGGCTTCGGAAGAAGTTATTCTTCCGAAGAAACTTATCTTTCGGAAGACATTGTTATGACCAGTAGACATAAGTATGGTCTCTGACAGTCTGCAGCAGACCTCTGATACAACATGGCATCTTTCTAAAGAGCCATATTGTTGACCATACTTTATTCTACTGTTTACCTTTTTATGATAGTACATGTTACCAACCTTAGTTGGTGACAAAAGGTAAGTCAGGGACATGTCCTGACTACCAAATCTCAGATAATATATTTGAGATACCTTAACCTATAGTCTTGGAGTATAGGCTTTTGGTTATAGGTTTCCAGCTGGTATCAAAGTATATCCGGCTGTAGGTAGTATTATATATATCTTCTCATTGTAACTTATCAAGTAGAGAGCAAGAGTTAGAGCCAAAACTTGAGCTTGTAAGAATCTTGTAATCCTTTAAGTTAAGAAGCAATATATAAAAGTACCTTGAAAATTTACATCCTGTGTTTATTTACTGCCTAGTTACTTGATATATTGTGATCAACTCTTTCTAGATTCTTTCTGAGTGTTGTTCAAGGTGAGTTTGAGAGAAAACCACTTGTTGAGTGACCAACAAACGATCCTGCAATACCTTTTCATATTCTAGCTTTCTCGTATTTGTTTAATGCATCTATTGGTAACCTTCTTGTTTGAGCAATGATGCTATAATAGTAACATGTTTTCTTGTCCTGGTAACATGTGGTTGTGTTACGTATATTCGAGCATGTTGGATTGGTAAGAACAAGAACTTTTGTAAATCAGTAGTTACTAAATGTGGAAACTCTATTAATTGTAAACATCAAACACGCTAACAAAAATACTTGAATAAAAATAACAGTTAAGTTCTTTCAAAGTATTCTACACATAATGATTACAAGAGTGTAACGGTAAGAACAAGTGGGCAAAACAATTTACCCCTCATAACTAAACAAAAGTGTGTGGTATTTATACTATGAAAGCTAAACACTATAATCAATCTTGATCATCTGTTCTAGGTTCAGGATCAATCGCATGCTACAACCATTGATCTATATATATTGACACAACACAAATGTGTTATACTATTGGATACAAAATCTGTACAAAACAGACAATGAAATTAGTAGAGTAGATCTTTAGCAGATGACGCATCATGGTTGCACCACTATTGTTCAATACCGACATCTTATCTTCAAAGAAGTGACGCAGCATATACAACTGCTAATTGATAGAGGCCGTGTATGTGCTGGTTCACAAATGTGAATCAATTATCCAGGACATGAAGCTTTCACAATTGGACTACATTCTTACACTTGGACTAATTCAGAAGGAGCTAGTATAAACAAAGAATTTGGTTGCTTCGTTCTTTGAGTATTTAAACATAGCAAAAGTTATCATACTGTCTATTTTTTAAAGCATATGTTTAAAGTAACAAGTTAGCCAACCCGAATATTGATTAGCCTCACTCGAATAAACCCGAATACCGATTGAACATTACATATTTAGTTTGGTCTACGGGTTGTTTTCATACATCTAAAAACCCAATGAGCCCAAACCGAGAAATTTGAAATCCGACTAAATATATCATAATGACACCCGTACTTGAAATACATTTAAAAGTTTAAAGAATTATTTTTAAGCTATATGATTGGTCCATAATAACTCTATATATACGATTCAAGTAAAAAACATCTTATCCTATAAAGCCTAAAAGTACTTTTAGCCACTCATAAAGTGGATCAAACACTCCAATTGAACTGACTTGATCTTATCTTTTAGGCTTAGCTTTTGTGTTTTTGTTTGTAGGTTTTAGAATTTGTGGGTTTCCAGCATAGTGTGCTTTTCTTGTTCATCATTGTGTCTTTTATGTTTATCACCGTGTTACTATTTCTCGTCATTGTATCTTATTGCTCTTAATTTCTTGGCATTGTGCTTTTTTTTTTGCCTCATTATGTCTTTTATTCATTTTAGAGCAAAAAGCTTGTTTTATTATAATTTTGCCCTTATTTATTGGTATTTGAAAATAATAAAATTTTCTCATGCTCCTTGCTCTTTCTATTTGACGGCATTTTACATTACATTTATATCTATTTAGTGAAAGCATCAGATAAACTTAGAGGTATAAGTGGTTTGATTATATGTGGCTATTGATTTGAACAGAATGTTAGCTTCTTCTGAAGTAGTTGCAATGAAATGACATATTTAACCTCTCTATTCGTAATTCTGTACACTAAAAATTATGTTTTGTAGGAAGAACTTTTTTCACATGGATGGGATGGAACGCAAGAGTGACTATTATGGACCCTGAGCTCATCAAAGATGTATTGACAAAATTAAATGACTTTATAAAGATGACAAGTAATCCGTCTGTTAAACTAATAGCGCCAGGATTAGTGAACTATGAAGGGGATCAGTGGGTCAAGCATAGGAAATTAATTAACCCAGCTTTCCATATGGAAAAGCTAAAGGTATTTTGATATCTACAGTTCATTTACATTTTTTTACGAAGTATATCCTCTAGTAAATATGCATTATTTCAAGGACCAAGTTTTAGGTTGTAGGGACTAACATCACCATATCTTGTGCCCAGAATATGGTACCAACTTTCTCTTCGAGTTGTAGTGAAATGCTTGGAAAGTGGGAGAAACTTGTTTTGTCAAACGAATCCTGCCAGTTAGATGTTTGGCCCTATCTTCAAACTCTAACTAGTGATGTTATATCACGAACTGCATTTGGAAGTAGTTATGAAGAAGGAATTCAAATATTTAAACTCTTAAGAGAACAAAGTGTACTTGCAATGGAGGCAGTGCAGTCGCTTTACATCCCTGGATCTAGGTAAGTTGCATATTCTTGTCATCAACTAACAAAGGATAGCATGATAATAAATAATTCAAGAAGATAAGCTAATTTTTTGTATTATGATTTCCATAGATTTCTTCCTACAAAGAGAAATAGAAGGATGAAAGCAATAGATAAAGAAGTAAATATGTCTATAAGAAGTATCATTGATAATAGGTTCAAGTCAATGAAAGCTGGAGAAGGTAACCATGATGATTTATTAGGAATAATGCTTGAATCTAATATCAAAGAGGTTGAGCAACATCAAAACAAGAGTTATGGAATGACTATTGATGAAGTAATAGAAGAATGTAAACTTTTTTACTTTGCTGGACAAGAAACAACATCTAGCTTGCTTGTATGGACAATTATCTTATTGAGTAGACATCAAGAATGGCAGTCACGTGCAAGAGAAGAAGTTTTGAATGTTTTTGGGAACAAAGATATGCATATCGATGGGTTAAATCATCTCAAAGTTGTAAGTGCTTTTAAGTACAATTAGTGAATTGACTAACTATACTAGCCACGCACTCCAAGTTCATCTTTTATTTTTTCCACATAGGTGAATATGATTTCTATGAAGTACTACGACTATATCCTCCTGCTGTTGGAACAGTTCGCATGGTTGACAAGGATATCAAGCTAGGAGGATTTACACTACCATCTAGGCTTCAGATTGGATTGCCAATTATGCTAATCCACTATGATGAACAACTTTGGGGTAGTGATGCCAAAAAATTTAATCCTTGTAGATTTTCTGAAGGAATCTCAAAGGCAACCAAAAACAAAGTCATTTACTTTCCTTTTGGTTGGGGACCTCGAATTTGCATCGGACAAAACTTTGCACTACTAGAAGCTAAAATCGCCCTTGCAATGATCTTACAAAGGTTCTCTTTTGAATTTTCCCCATCCTATATTCATGCTCCTAATCTTATTTTCACTCTCCAACCCGAGTATGGTGCACATTTAATTTTGCATAAACTCTAGTCATCTATCATCTTAAAGGAGTACTTTTATAAATTTCTACAATACATGGATGCTCTACTATTATTACTTAGAAGACAATGTCTTTATATGTTGAGATTTTTACAATAGGTTCTTATTGTTTGAAGCCTTTTATTTACAAAAATTATAAGTGTGTTATAACATTATCACAAACATATACTACAATAACATATCACATAAAAAGCAATCCATAATCCATGGTTAGTACGAAAGATTTTATCCAATTTGCATAAAATAACTTGATAACAGGAAGAAGTGAAGTTTAGTGTGTGGTGTTTCTAACCACTTGTTTTCATATTTGAGGGTGACTTAACGACTAATATTAGTACTTGCTAAGGTTATACTCACATCAAAACAGTAACCAAAGGAAGACCAACTTAGTAAAATTTTAAATTTATTTGGTTTAGTTAATTAGGATTTGAAATAAGTTATAAAAACTAGAGTTGTTTAAATAGCATGTTCCTCAATCGAAACTCGTTTCCACTAGCTTTGTGAAAGCTCACGTGAAATTAGCTCATGTGGATAGAGTGTTGTCAGTTCTTCAGCTAGTCGGGGGAGATTAAAGCCAGAGGCTGCCCTTAGCTTTAACAAAATAAGCTAGGGCTCTTGGCTCACAAATCTTGTAGGACACCAAATCTTAGAGCCCTAATTAGAAAAATTACATCTAAATAGGGCTACAATTCGAGAAAAGCAATCCATTTAAGGCCGATGTGTTTCTTGCCATGAAGCTATGCGTTTCTAAATATATAACGTGTAAAACATTGAAACATAAACCAGGGATTGAGAATGAAGAGACGATTCTAGAATTAAGGGCCTTTAATATCACACCCTAATGCACGGGCACAACCTGTTATATCGCTCCCACAACAACACACAATAAAAGACTTATTTCAAGACCATAATTCTATACAAAATTTAAACTCTAAAAACATTACATAAAATCACAAATCTATCATGTGTAAAATACAAAAAAACATTATATTCACTTCCATTGGTAGGTTAAATCAAGTCAACATCTTCTACATGAAGATCTTAATCAACTTAAACTGCTAAGTCGTATTGACCTAGCTAGTTCCTCCCGAAACCTCCTGAACCTGCATCACAAGGTAAACCTTTCAACATAAACATTGTTGGTGAGTGATAACTAATGACTGTAAAGTAGTTAGACAATCATAATAACTGTGCAAGTAAATATAATCAAATTAAATCTCTGCCGAAGTCACTACGATGAGCATTAGTTTTGACCACATATGTGTTACTTTTGGTTTTATTATACAAACAATGGGAGGGTAGGTTATAGGCATAACGACCGACCAAATCCCATGTCATCATTCCAGCTCAACCCTACCCACATCCCTACTATGGCCTCAAGCTAGCCCTAGTCCTACCCAAAGATCTTCGCTATGGCCTCAGACTATGATCATTCCCTATTCCTATCTAGAGCACGCGTTGTATCCTCGAACCAGTTCAATCCTAACCATAATCTCTGTTGTGGTTTCATGTTGAGTATGAACCAAAGAGTATGGCTTTCCTATCTAGATGGATCCAACTAAAGGTTTGAGCCATACATTACATACCAGTAATTCTCACTTTACCTCAACAATTTACCCATGTCTTGTGCTCATCATTGGTCTAGACGTAGCTATGACCATGGCTATCTAGGTCTCTAGATCATTTTATTTTTTCGCACAATTTTAAAACATTTTTATCAAATTATTTACAAGCTCGGATACAACCCGAAAACATTGAATAAAAAGGGAAGCGATTAGACTCATCATGCAAGTTCATATATTTCTAAATGACAATATATGAAGCGTAAGGACATAACCCAAAAACATTCGGTGTACTTATTGAAGTGCAAGGGCATAATGTGCAAGTTCATATATTCCTGAAAGACAGTATATGTAAATTATTCAATGTTTTATATATGTAACTAGTTTTTTCTCATGACGGGAGTTCGGTTCCACACACAATGTTGCATTTACTTTTGTCACTACCTGCTCGGCTCGTTAGAAACTGTAAAATAGATGTTTGGTTGCAAAACTCACTAAAATATAGTGACCAAACTTGAAAAAATAAAACTTCAATATAATAAGCTCTCAAACTCTAAGATCCTCAACTTTAGTAGCCAAAATCACATGCTACACGATGGAGTCTAGTCAATTTTCTACATGCAACGCGCGTTATTTTGGTTGTCATCTGTCCGACTTGTCGGAAGCCAAAAAATCAAAGTTTGGTGGTAAAACAATAAAATACTAAACGTTAAAGCTAAACTCAAAAACATAAATTTTACAGTAAACAGTTTAACGACCGAACTCTAAGATTCAAAACATTAATGGCTAAAGTCGAAAAACGAATCCGTAACCGAAGTCTAAGATACTAAACTTTACTGGCTAGAGTCAGAAAAAAAATCAACGGCCAATATATAATTTACTAAACTATAGTGGTCAAACTCTTTTTTAATTTAAATTTGTGTTAAAATAGTTTGGCGGTGAAATTATAGAATCTTAGAAAGTAAAAATAAATCATACATTTTCCATTGTAAATACTAATAGAATAACATTAAAATATTTAAATAATAAAAATTAACTTTAATGTATAAGGACGTCATGAACGTGGCCCGCATCCATTAAAAACCTGCTTTCACTCCCACAGTGTTAGTGTTTAAGCAAAGGATTAATAATTTTTAAGGCACGCATAATATGTTGTATTTTACTGTTAATGTAGATGATAATTGTAGATAATTACTATTACTATTGGTATACTGTTAAAATAGCAACACAAAAAATAGTATTATACAATCTGTTAATGCTTAAGGGTACAAGTCATTGGTTGCTAGGCGGGAGACGTGCGAGTACGTGGCTAAAGCAGGCAGCCCGCTTGCGGTGTACATTCAACTATTCAAGAAGAAAAGGTACCGCAATCAAATAGATTTCAATTCTTTATATTGATTTTTGTTTTGTATTGCTTATTCTTTCCTGTTGTGTTTTATATATATTTATTTTCCATAATATGTCGAGATTCAGAATCAATTGCTTGGTACCATTACATCATGTATGTCACTTCATTTAGTTGTGAATTTGCTCCGCATGGGATGAGTGTGAGTTAGAATCAATCGTTTTATTTCATTTTACATTTAAAGGTCAATGAATTTGATGAGGCATTCTTACTATCAGTTACTTGAATCCAACTCATGTGTGTATATTTATGGGTTTTCTGGGTCTTCAGTTAGGGTTTTGTGGGTTGTTGATTGCTTAAATTGTTTTGTTGTGATTTGATTTCAAGTAATAGATTATTCTTTAGAATGACTTGTTTATTGATTTAATGACTAAATCTATCATCACACTGGTATGAAAGCCTCATTTTACATCACATTTATAATTTCAATTTCATATTCCTTTTTCTGTGATCATTGTCAGCATTAAAATTCGAAGCAATTGAAATCGGTTTTGAATTTTGTAGCTTCTGAGATTGGGGTTTTGTTTTGTTTAACGAGATTATTAACGAATTAGATCTAATTTTGATGTAGATTTTATAGGGTTTAAACTCAAGAGATCACTATGGAGTATGTAATTCAGTTTTTATCAACGTCATTACAGTACATGGTCTTCTTAATTTTGGGTGCATCACATATTTTATATTTATAATTGTATATTTCTCGGAATATTTTCTAAGTATGAATTCTAAAAAATGTTTCAACTTTTTTATTTTTTATTATTATTATTATTTTTTAAAGTTTAGGTATCAAGTTGTAGCTTAAATTAAAGCATCGGCCTTTATCTAACAAGATGGAAAGGTGAATCTTTTTATTTTCTTTCATATGCATATACATATATACATAAAGTTTATGGTACAAAGTAATTAATTCGTGCGAATTGTATGAATTGATAGCAATTATTGATTTTAAGTGATCTTGAGATTAAAATATAATAATTATGCAAGTAATATGTCTGGAGTGTAAATTTGGAAATATCTTACAATTGTTGACTTTTTTCAAATTCTCCCCATTTTTTTTCAACGCATATAACTTTTTTATATGACATTATTTTTTTAAAAAATAATACACCTTAGAATAGAGCATTTTATCTTCTTTAATATTAATATAGTATTGCTATACTTTTTTTTAAATCAATATTTTTTAAAAAACGTCTATATGTTGTGTGTATAACTTGCGTGATTATTAGCTGCATAATTATAAGCATAACTTGCATAATTATAAATATAAATCGCGTATCCTTTTTTGCGTAATAATTAATATAACTTGCGTAATAATATATATAACTTGCGTAATTATGAATATAATTTGTGTAATTATGTACCTTTTATGCGTAATTGTAGCGCAGACGAAACTATATCTCCACCAAAAAACACGTGTCACGCTCTTGTGATTTTCTACGATTCGCACGAAAATTACACTTTGTATATACAGAGTGACGTTCCACTAAAAATATATTTACCTCAAAAGGCTAAGAAAAAATCTTAACCTTTTATTTTCAATCAAATGTTAATATGAAATTGTAGGAAACAAAAGATAGTAGACTATTTTGGGGAAGTACTAATTTGTTGACTTTATAAGGTTCCCTCAATTTTCTTAAACATTTATAACTTTTCATACTAAATTCTTTTTTAAAACAAATTACACCATAAAGTCAAGTATTTTTTTCTTTAAATTGAGTATGTGTTATATTTAATAAAAATAAAAAAAATAAATGATGCGAAATTTTGTTGTATTTTAATGTTTTTTGCTATATTTATCAAACCAGCACAGAATAGTGTTGTTTATCATAAAAAGCATAGTCTTGGGCTATTTACGTTAAACAACACAATCTTGTGCCTTTTTGTGTCAAACAGCATAGTCTTGTGCTGTTTTGAGTCAAACAGCACAACTTTGTGCTGTTTTACGTCAAAACAACAAAATCTTATGCGTTGTTTCTATGGTGTATTATGTCAAAACAACAAACAATATAGAAACAACCCTTTCTTTGCTTTACTAATATTCACTATTATGCATTAATATAACACGTTTTATGCTGTTTTGGGTTATTACAACAACCTATGTGTTGTTTTGTGCATCTATGTGAAAAACTGAGTGTGATAACACGAATAGCATTTGAGTATCATTGATCATCGATGTCATCCACCATCACTATTCATTACCTTTGTTACCACTATCGTTGACTACCGAATCATTGTCTTAAAACACCATCGATTAACATTCATCGCTCAAGTTAACATCTCTAATCAGATCAGTTATTGCACTTAATTATGGAGTTTAAGACAACAAGAGATCTCTAGGCTTTTGTTGTATTTTGAGGTTAATTGTTGATAGAGTTTGTGGGTAAATAGAGTGTGTAAAAGAGATATGCTTCATTTTTAAAATTAAAAGGAAATTAGATTAAATGTTTAATACACCAAATATATTTTAACCCTAATTTCAAGTTTGACACATGTCACCACCTCATTTCTTCTTACACTTCTTAGGCAAATATTATTTTATTTAAACCTCCTCCTATATATATATATGTGTGTGTGTGTATATATATATATGTATATATATATGTATATATATGTGTATATATATGTGTATATATATGTATATGTATATATATGTGTATATATGTGTGTATATATGTGTATATATATGTGTATATATGTATATATAAATGTGTATATATATGTGTAAATATATATATATGTATATATATGGCTAGGTACGAATGTTAATCCACCTTTATTATGATAACCCTCAAACCAAATCATGACCATTGATTTTCTTTAAGTTATATGAGATGTTGACATGCGTCCATATCTTTATTCTATATGAGAAGGGTATTTTGGACATTTTCCCATCACTGAAAAAAGTCAGATTTAATTTGGTGGTGACAAGTGTCACCACCTACATTTTCATTTAAAAAAGATTACTATAATTTTTATAAACTTTCGTAACTTTTTATAGCATTTTAGTTTTTTATAAAAATTACACCATAAATTCATCACATTTTTTCTTTAAATCTATTATAGTCTTGGCCAAAATTCTTTTTCTTGACTAATGTAAATAATAGTTACATCATTATGATGAACATAAATGCTGTAACATCAAGTGTAACAACCATTTACACTATAACTACCCCACTTTAATAAACACTTACATTAGTATATATGATAAACAAACAAACTCATTGTAATGAACACTTATTCTATAGAAAAAGATTGGTGTAACGAGCAAAATACATTGACGTAATGACATTAAAATTGCACCATTGCGTAAAACATAAATTATGTATATTAGTATGATGAACAATTATAATGTAACAACACAGTAATCAACGCTTACATTGTAACTACATTACTAAACAAACACTTACATCAACATAATGAACATTTACATCAATGTAATGAACAATTATGCTATAACGACTAGTGTAACAAGCACTTACACCATAACTATATCACCATAACAAATATTTTCATCAAACTTAACTCACTATAATGACAAGTGTAACAAACTTGTTCATTCAAACCACCTATTCAATGAAAAAAATTAACTAGACAATACATATCTGATGTAAAACATATGTATAACTAATTTCATCACAAACAACTAGATCTGACAATGAACTATGTAAGAGTTAACATAGATGCTGATACAAACCAAAGTTCTCTCAGCGTGCATACTGAAGTGTAAAGGAAGTTACTTTGGATGATTTGACAATTGCACTAAGAATTCTTAAAGTGCCAAATCTTCCGAAGCCAAAGACCTTTTCTTTCAAAGCCAAAGATCAAGTCTACAGAAGCTTCAACACAAAGTCTTCCGAATCCAAGAGACTGATTTCTTCTAAAAACAGACAAGACATGCCTTCTCTGACATGCTTTTGACAAAAGCTGAACCACTTTTTGCTGTCATCTCTGAAGATTCACCAACTTATATAAGTTGGTGATATCTCCATGCTTTTGTCAACTGTAGGTTATGGTATGTGAGTCTGTAACCTTTTACTTTTGTACTTTTGTCCTTTTTTGTAGTAGATTAGGATGTTAGCTATGGCATGCCATAGTCACTAGTCAAAAGGCAATCTGCCTTTTGACTTTACATTAATCTTGTTGTCAAGATTAGTGTTCCATGTAAGGCCCCAAATCCGGAAACCCCACAAATTGGCCATTTTGCATAAAACCTTATTTTTAGTTCAAAACTGATAAAGTGTTATTCATTAAAGCAGCGGAAATATGAAAATGTTAATTATATAAATAAAACTAAAGCACCAACCTAGAGCCGAACCCGGATTTGTGCTAGAATTTCTTTATTTACAAATTATTTTCTTAACAATTTTTACTCCTTTATTATTACACAAAACATAAAAGCTGGTTAAATCTTTACAGGATGCCAGTCTTCGCCCTCCAAGTAGCTCCTAGTCAGACCCTGCCCTAATACTTGATTTACCTGCCAAACAATCTAACATACATACAAAAGTCAGCTTCGCTGAGTGAGTTCTAGTTTTAGTTTTAAAATAAGAAATTACTTAACTCATAGCATTCAATAACCTTTTTACTTGTTACACAACTCGTTACTTTAACTTTTACTTATCAAGCATGCAAATCTCTAAGGGCCACCTCTCTTCTCTGCCTCCATGGTTCCAGCCCATGAGTCGACAAAGCATACTATAACATACTGGTGCCCCTATGGCTCTCTGTCCATAGACCGACACCCTTGTTACCCCTATGGCTCTCTGTCCATAGACCGACAACACCTCTTCCGGGGTCACGTTAACCCATGAGTGATCGTCACCACTCTTGCTCTTATAGCTGTAACAACTATCCCGTGACAGGTCATAAAGAAACTGCCCCGTTGTTCTTAAGGCAACTATGTTCACTGTCCATAATCTACCATAAGGCTCGTAATAGGCCTAATTACTAGAACTAAGCACCATTTCCAAGACTTCTTAACCGTCAAATCCATCTCGTGCCCCTTAGACCATGCAAGACTTAGAAAAACATCAATCGTAAACGTAGTAAGTACTTTTTAACTTTAAAACTACTTATGTCAATAACATACAATACGGCCATTAAAACATACATTTTCCATGCTTAAACACATACATTTAAAATATGTTTAACATTTACTAATTTCAAAGGCAATTCCTTTAGATCATTCTATCTATAGACAATAAATATACGTAATTCAAAGTTGTTTCTTTATCAAATCATATAACGAATTATTTAAAAATAATCTTAATTATAAATCATATAGTATGCATGTCGTCCCCAAAACAGTAAAGCATGTATAAAAGAAGGGGATCTAGAACTCACTTAAATCGTCGAATGTCCATAATCTTCATTCATTTAAGCTCCTATGAAGCATTACAATCATCATCAAATCACCATCATCTTCACCATAAGGATATCCTCCTCACTAAACTACTTTTACCCTCTCATTTTTAAGCCATCATCATCATTTTCTTGTCATGGAATCGTCTCCAATTAGAAATCCTATAATCATTGTAATCGTAACAATGTCCTCATCCCATGTTACAACCCTATAAACACATTGTCCCCATCCTCTTTTAAACATCAACATAATCCTAAACATAACTAGTCCATCATGTACACATCATGTCATCATCATCAAGTATCTGTCACCTTAAGCCCAAGTTTACTAATTCATCTTCATCATAAGCACCAACAAAAGCAACCAAACACCTTCATCATCAACATTTAGACACCATTAACATCATCATTCTAAAACAATCATCATCGTTATCTAACAGTTTCATCATCATCATTTAGCATCACTACTATCATCTATCAAAACATCATCATCATCTAACATCATCATCATCATCTAACAACAACATCATCATCATCTAACAACAACATCATCATCATCTAACAACAACATCATCATCTAACAACAAATCATCATCATCTAACAACAACATCATCATCATCAACAACATCATCATCATCTAACAACAACATCGTTCAAACAGCACCATCATCGCTAAATCATCATCATCATCAAACCCTCATCATCTTAGCATCATTATCATCGAACCCTCTGTTCCAGCCGATCTTTATCGTGCCACCAAGATCACCACCACAACCAACCTAATCTAACCATCTCCAGGTGGTTTCGAAGGCTACCGGGACCATCGGGAACTCGAACCAGAGAGTATTGGTCACCACCGTTGCTATTGCTGTGTAACATATGTATGGTTGATTAACTTCCTCAGTTATTCAACTCAGTGATTCAACCACATCTTCAATTCTAGATCATTTACGCATGTGTAACATATGTATGGTTGATTAACTTCCTCTTTGCTTTTTGCTATTCTCATTCTGCATGTATCCTGTATGACACCCCCAAGCTATTAACCTTGTCTTTCGTATCTATTAGTTCTATTTTGTAGATATACTTTCTTTAGCTATCCTTTTTACTCGTATCAAACTTTATCGGTGTCCCTGGTCTTCCACCGTATTCACCCCCTTGTTATAAAAGCTCTAACCCCTTTTTCAACCTCTAAGCTGTAGATTACTCAGTCTTCATAATTTTAGTTACTCCATTTAGATATCATCTCAATGTACAAGCACTCTAGAATTTAACTCTTGACATTTCACGCTGGGCATCCAACTATTAAACTGACAAGCACAGGAGGGGAATTCGGTTAGCATCCAACTCTCACCGAGGTCCACGACCTAAGTATTTTCTAACTTGCTTGATAAAATATGGTGTCGCAATCCATTGGCATACACTGCTCAAAATTGTGTGTGTCTTTCTTCGCGGCTTCACGTATCAACTGCTACTTTTTTCCTGAATAATACTGAATCTTTTAGGTGAAATATTCTATCCACTGTAACCATGTTCTTTGTCTTGTACCAAGATCATTCTAGTCTGAATATCTACTTAGGCTCTTGTGATCTTTGAAGGTTGTTCATTTGGTCTCACTAATAAATGCTCTCATTCCTGTGTTGTGGACATAATAACTTCGAGTTCCAACTTCCCGTAAAGTGATCTTTGACCTTGTATGTCTTGGTATGCTGAGAAACATAGGCTAACCTTTACTACGCTAGATCGGAGCGCCATCCAACCCTTAACATGAAGTGACGGAACATGAGATAAAGTCTTTGTTACTCCGTGGTAAGGTTATCATTGAAACTTGTGTCGACTCCTTTCTTCATTTCCGTGTGATGTAATTACCTGACCATCATTTCATTCTAGCTCTCCATCTTTCCTTTTCCGTATTTGTCATTGACGAGGTCATCCTTACGAAGTCCTACACGAACCTCCTGTAGTTATCTGTAAATCTCAAGAAGTTATAAATCCAAACGTCTTTGAGAGTTCCATTGCACGATGGACCTACTCTTAGATAGGTACTTTATGTTCTCATGTGGGTTAGTAACATGACCCAAGAGTTATTCTTCACTTACCCTAATTACCCCCTAAGTGGGCTGCTGACAATCTTTCTTGTCTTATTGTTCTAAATTTTATTATTATTATTATTTTTTTTGGCGAATCATGTCATTTTCCTTCTTTCTTGGGTGACTCAAAACTCGATTACGCACTACTACTGATCTTACTAACATTGGTAAACGATTTCGAATTATGGAATCCTGATCGTTACCAAAAGCATTGGCCAATTATAATAACAATATTCCAAACCCGTAATTTCTGAACACGTACTGATTGTTGTCTTGGTAAAATATCGTTGCTTGCCTCTTATATGAATTTTATAGCCCATTATCTATCTTTGAAAATTGATCTCGCATCTTGCAACTAATCGAACGATCAATTATCCGGAGCCATATCTATCCACGTTGTAGTGTTAACTCGTCTTATTTTCTACAATTAATTGACATTCGTAAGTTTCCATTTCTATCAAAATCTATCATGATTCAAGAGTTGCACTTCACGTATCCAGGATGTACACTCTAAGGACATTGTTTATAAATTCTCTTCCGTCATTGTCCTCAACACCCTGCTGATGCGGCATCCGTGGTCTTCGTTACTCTTAGAGTTGCTAATAACATCATCGATAAACATTATCACTAATCCACTCAGCATCAGTCGGTAGTCCATATCTATCAAGTAAATGTTGCCAAAAGATCTCATAACATTCACACTATGCCTAATGTTGTTTGTGATGCATCATGTTCTTTTTCCCTTGATTGATGGTGACCCTACTTAGTGTCTCTCCTTAGGACCAACTTGCGCCTTGCAATTGGTGGAGCAGTTTGCCAATCCAGGGACATACTTGCTTACTATTCACTGTCAGCTTATTCAGCTACCTGCAGTCCTTACACATCTTCATTCTTCCATATTTCTTCTTTACAGGCAACACCGACGTATCCTCTAGATGAAATACTCAGTTTTATGAAACCTTTATTAAAAGGTATTGAAGCTAGATCATTGACTTTCATTCCTGACAAAACCAATCGGTACTTTACCTCAGCTACGGGTTGAGCTTCTGGTGACCAATCAATCCGGAACTCTATATTCAAAACCCCAAGGAGGTCCTCTGCGACCAAAGCAAGCGCCACTTGTACATCTGTCAACTATAATGCTTTAGCCTTGGCATCTTTCACTTATGCTAGATAATCTCCTCAACCATGCCCCACAAACTTGTCTAGTTTTATCATAGGAAAATCTTTGAAATCATACAATCATTATTACTATAAAGTCATGGTCGGACTACCATCGTGCTATCCAATGGGTCATACCATGTCGTGCAATATTAGTCCCATACGTAGCTAGCAAATTCATATCCCAAACCATAACACGTCCATCTAGGGTTGAAACATAATCTAACGGGAACTGCAACCTTTCATTACTATTTCACAGTCATCTACAGCCATTGTCATCCTAATTGCTTTACTAAAGGTAGCTCCTATATTAAAGATCTTTCTATCAATCTACCTTCTTGAAATGACTCATCTCCTCCATCATTCGGCTACCTATAAGATTCGAAATACTAACGTAATCGTTCAAGGTAATAGTGAAGATCATGACGAGTATTGTAAGTTTTCAATGACAGTGGCCAGTTGTAATTGACTACTACATTACTTTTCATGCCCTAAACATTCCCTATCCCAATTCACATCGGTATTCAAATCTACTAAACGCATATAAGCAAGTAGCAAATGCATATAATACCGGTTTACTTAAAAAAAACTGTTACCTGGTGGCATGTAGCTACTTGGCTGGCATCCCTTCACTTGGTCCCATTATCAGTTTAAGTTTAGGTTTGAAAGATTAAATTTTACCCAATTCTCTAAACTTTGGCTTGATACCAACTTGTAAGGCCCCGAATCCGGAAACCCCACAAATTGGCCATTTTCAAACCTTATTTTTAGTTCAAAACTGATAAAGTGTGTGTTCATTAAAGCAGCGGAAATATGAAAATGTTAATTATATAAATAAAACCAAAGCACCAACCTAGAGCCGAACCCGGATTTATGCTAGAATTTCTTTATTTACAAATCATTTTCTTAACAATTTTACTCCTTTATTATTACACAAAAACATAAAATCTGGTTAAATCTTACAGGATGCCAGTCTTCGCCCTCCAAGTAGCTCCTAGTCAGACCTGCCTAATACTTGATTTACCTGCCAAACAATCAACATACATACAAAAGTCAGCTTCGCTGAGTGAGTTCTAGTTTTAGTTTTAAAATAAGAATTACTTAACTCATAGCATTCAATAACCTTTTACTTCTTACACAACTCGTTACTTTAACTTTTACTTATAAAACATGCAAATCTCTAAGGGCCACTCTCTTCTCTGCCCCCATGGTTCCAGCCCATGAGTCGACAAAAGCATACTATAACATACTGGTGCCCCTATGGCTCTTGTCCATAGACCGACACCCTTGTTACCCTATGGCTCTCTGTTCATAGACCGATAACACCTCTTCCGGGGTCACGTTAACCCCATGAGTGATCGTCACCACTCTTTCTTATAGCTGTAACAACTATCCGTGACAGGTCACAAAGACACTGCCCCGTTGTTCTTAAGGCAACTATGGCTCATGTCCATAATCTCCATAAAGCTCGTAATAGGCCTAGTTACTAGAACTAAGCACCATTTCCAAGACTTCTTAACCGTCAAATCCATCTCGTGCCCCTTAGACCATGCAAGACTTAGAAAAACATCAATCGTAAACGTAGTAAGGACATTTTAACTTTAAAACTACTTATGTTAATAAACATACAATACGGCCATTAAACATACATTTCCATGCTTAAACACAAACATTTAAAATACGTTTAACATTACTAATTTCAAAGGCAATTCCTTTAGATCATTCTATCTATAGACAATAAATATACGTAATTCAAAGTTGTTATTTTATCAAATCATTAACGAATTATTTAAAAATAATCTTATTATAAATCATTATAGTATGCATGTCGTCCCAAAAACAGTAAAGCATGTATAAAGAAGGGGATCTAGAACTGATAATAAGCTCCTATGAAGCATTACAATCATCATCAATCACCATCGTCTTTCACCATAAGGACATCTCCTCACTAAACTACTTTTACCCTCTCATTTTTAAGCCATCATCATCATTTTCTGTCATGGAACCGTCACCAATTAGAAATCCTATAATCATCGTAAACGTAAGAATGTCCTCATCCCATGTTACAACCCTATAAAACATTGTCTCATCCTCTTTAAACATCAAGATAATCCTAAACATAGCTAGTCCATCATGTACACATCATGTCATCATCATCAAGTATATGTCACCTTAAGCCTATGTTTACTAATTCATCTTCATCATAAAGCACCAACAAGAGCAACCAAACACCTTCATCATCAAACATTTAGACACCATTAACATCATCATTCTAAAACAATCATCATCGTTATCTAATAGTTTAATCATCATCATTCAACATCATTATCATCATTTAGCATCAATACTATCATCTATCAAAACATCATCATTATCTAACATCATCATCATCATCTAACAACAACATCATCATCATCTAAAAACAACATCATCATCATCTAACAACAACATCATCATCATCTAACAACAACATCATCATCATCTAACAACAACATCATCATCATCTAACAACAACATCATCATCATCTAACAACAAACACCATCATCACTAACAACAACATCATCATCATTTAACAACAACATCGTTCAAACAGCACCATCATCGCTAAATCATCATCATCATCGAACCCTCATCATCTTAGCACATTATCATTGAACCCTCTGTTCCAGCCGATCTTCATCGTACCACCAAGATCACCACCACAACTAACCTAACCTAACCATCTCTAGGTGTTTCGAAGGCTACCGGGACCATCGGGAACTCGAACCGGAGAGTATGGTCACCACCGTGGTTGTTGCACACCGAAAACCGTCCACCATAGATTCTCGAGTTCAAGTTCTTGCAGTGTGAACTCCTACCTATCGGAGCTTTACAGCAGCCCTCTTGAAGGCGTCTACCTCCAAGCCAACTAAGGAGTTCCCCATGGTCTCCGGTGGCTACGAGCACAACCATCGCCACCACAATTGCTATTAATGTGGCCGGGTAAACTCGCACGTCCGACCCAATTCCTCCCTTGAAGTAAATGTGAACCGAGAATAAGGAAAGAAGGTGGATGGAGGAACCACGTCGGAGCCCTAATCGCGGCCACAAGGTCGCCGGAGAGAAGAGGACCCATTCGAGTTGGGGGCGCGGCTGCCGAGAGGGGGGGAGGGAGTGTGAACAATGGGTGGTTGTTGCAATTGGGGGTCTTAGGGTTATTTTATAACTTCCATCATATGACCTTTGGTCCCTTAAGGTTTTATATATATCATTCCCGATCTCAGACAACTTAATTTCAAGGCATCTTTACTGTTTAAGTCAAGGTATTATCAACCATAATATTATAGCATTATCATCTCACTAATAAATTTTTATCGTGAAAGAAAATGGGGGTGTTACATTCCAGCTGGCTTTAAAGTATGGCTGGTTGTAGAATGTAGTATAAAAGTCTCAGTACCAGTGCTTAGTACTAAGCTTATAACAATTGTAAACCACTGAGAGAACTATACATCATTCTTGAAAACATTACTTATGTTTTGCCTGTGTTCTTTACTCTGTTCATTATTTCATTTTCGGTTTCCTATTTGATCTGTAAGTGTTATTTGTTCTCTCTAACTTGTGAAACTGTTGCATCACTCTTAACTGTCCTACAAGAAACAATACATATGTCTGAATATAGAGGGACGAGGGGATACCAATTATTGATGGAAGGATAGACTCATAGGAATGCAAGAAACATCTTATGTGTCTGACTACATTGCTGCTGCAAGCTTCTGTGCTCAAGTACTTTGGATTCAGAATGAGATGATAGACTATATATTTAACTTCAGGAGACTTATGTCCATATAGACAACAACAGTGCTATCTATACAAAGAATCCTATGTAGCACTTAAAGACAAAGCAAATCAACATCAAGTATCATTTGATAAGAGATAATTTGAAAAAAAGGATTGATTAAAACTGGTTTAAAGTTAAGACAAATAAACAATATGCTGGATGTTCATAAAAGCTTTGATGAATAAAGATTTAAATAATGTATCAACTATTGGGATGATTAACTTTGAGTAGGTTGAACCTAGAGGCTCGGGAAATAAAATAAATATGAAGATCAAGTTCAAGTATCAAGAAACAAGTTCAAGTATCCGCGCGAAACTTTTTATCGCGTTACAACTTCTTGTCGCGTGAGAAGATAGTGTTTGTGCCAGAACTAAGTTGTAGTAAATATGTGATTTGTAGTGTAATTAGAAGCTTTTTGATCATTTCCTGAATTGTACTCATTGTAAACATTCCATCCAAAGAGCAAATAAGTGAAGTATTTTACTTAGTGTTACGTGTGATGATTCTACTTTTTCTTAATCGTGATCATTTATATTCGCATTCAATCACGAGATCGATCTTT
This sequence comes from Flaveria linearis, assembly GCA_024085815.1. Classification (NCBI taxonomy): domain Eukaryota; kingdom Viridiplantae; phylum Streptophyta; class Magnoliopsida; order Asterales; family Asteraceae; genus Flaveria; species Flaveria linearis. The sequence continues at coordinate 28,999,754 of CM044013.1, forward strand.
GTTATTATAACGATCATTACAATTGGTATCAAAGCTTGGTATGTTTTAGATCGATTAAAATGAGGATTGAAGTAGAGTTTTGAAGAGTTTATGACACTTGATTGATTGATACTTGAAGATAGACTTGATTATATTAAATTGAATCATTTTAAAGATGATGAAGTTGTTACGTTCGTTCATTGGTGAATGATAATCTAAATTGAACCTAAATCACTAATTGCGCTTAAACAAGTTTATTTGAATTAATTAGAGACAATTAGGATCTAAATTGAACCTAAATCACTAATTGAACACTGATAATCTGAATTTAGTCAATTTGTGAAAAGTTGAACCTGAAAACCTTCAAAATGGAAGAAATCAAACAAGCGAAAAGTGTTAATTGTGCGAAAAGTTACTCTCATGCGAAAGTGGAAGTTTCGCTAGAGTTGGTTAAAGTGTGTTACAAAAAGATTCCACTTGCGCGACAACTGGAGTAACCGTAAAAATCAGTTACAGAAATTTCAGCATGAAAAGTTGGTGTATTTCGCACGAGAACTTTAAGTTTTGAAGAAAATTTATTTTCAAGAAAGAATAATGGCTAATCTGACGAACATCACTGCTACTTTGAATCTCAACACTGAGATTGGTACAAGTACTAACACCCAACTGCTGAATGAAGAAGATCACCCAGATTGCGCTTATCGGTTTAAGAATCATGTTATTTACATGAAACCAGGACGATGCGATCTATCAAGCAGGGTCATATATCCTGGTGTACAAAAATCAAAAAGATAAATTGTTTCCTAAACTTGAACATGTGGGATGCAGATCATAAAAGGATGGAGCTTGATGATAAAGCTTATACTACTATCACAAGGCACTTACTATGAGATAGCATAGAAGTTTAAAGATTACACTAAGGCTAAGGATTTAGGGATGCCATGGAAGAACAAAGACATGATAGCGAGCAGGAAGGATATGCTTAATCAAGAATTCAACATGTTTAATCATATTCTTGGTGAAACTTGGAAGCCAGATGTTTGATTTATGAAGCTGATAACAAAGATGAAGAGTATGGAAATTACTTTGGAGAATATAGTAGTAAACCAAAAAACTATTAAATTCTCTACATATAGTTGGATTATCAATTGTACTACCATCAAAAGTACAAAGGATCTCTTACTTGTCTTAGTTGATCTCATCTCAACCATCAAATCCTATGACATGGATGATAAACAAAGAACTATAAAGTACATTAACACAATGGGAGCGAAGCAAACATTATATAAAAAATGGCTGGTAATCCAAATTATTATGTCAGTACTCCAGTTAGTTTGTCAACAACAACAGTCAACCTCTTCTGCTCATCCACTGTCAAAGATCAGCCTTACCTCAATCCTTCCTCATTACCAAAACACTTATCAGAATCCTTATCTCCATGCTCAAGTCCAATCTCAACCGTAAACCTACTCACCAATCCAAACCACTCAACCTATACAACA